>LPNX011182943.1:75332-112211 GCA_001517045.1 Pseudotsuga menziesii
CATCTTTTATTTTTTTTTAGGCCGATGGGAAGTATTACAAACCTTGAGAGAATGATAAGCTCAATGTGGAATTCAAATCCTTACCGTTACTCTGGAAAGTTGGCTATCTCCACAAAAATTAGAGCACCTTCATACTAATTTCGTTCAAGCTCTCTACACATTTTAGCTACATTTAACATTCCTTTTTTGTAGTCCAATCCATCTAGGACTTCCTTTCATTTCTTCATGTAGCTCGGAGCCCAACCAACTGTTGTTCATATGATTGAAAACAACATGGTTGATGTTTGAGTCGAGGAAGGTCGTCTAGAATGCAATCCAATTCTATTAGGAGCTTAAGTTGTTCCAAATATTCCTTGGCTTGAATGACTCTATCATGATTGTAGGAGTAAACGCCTGGAGGCGATGTTTTTTTGGTGAACTGAAGCATTGGATTCGTATGGCCAATGGCAGGGTATGGAAAGACCTCATGGTATTATTCTATGTATCCATGACTGAACTGCAAGAGATTAAGCTTATTTCCCTGTATATTAATAGGTATAAAACTCGCCTCAAAACATACGACAGAGAAACAACTAACCATAGAAATTTAAAGACGTGAAGAGAAGGGTTAAGAAGCTGAATGAAATTTGCTTGTGTTCTATGTGAAAGGGCCAAAAGATGCATATGACAACATAAAAATGGTTGTATACATAATTCCAACCAAAATTTTCTAGCTAGCATTAATCATGATACGATTTCACAAAAATGGTCTAAGCTATTTCATAAGCACCATTCATAGTTTAATATTTATAGTCAATTTTAATATCACTACAGTCGATATCAATCCTCTTTCACCCATTTCACTTAATGTAAGGAAGAATATTAAACACACAACCATCAAGTGGTTATAATATGGACTTTGGCTTCAAGATAGCAGTCCCATAGTACAGGCCATCTAGTTCAGCGTTTTGTAGTTATGACATGGTCGCTACTGATGATGGGTTAGTATTCCAACACTCATCGGCACAATCTCTGTTCCATTACAAAAAACTTGCCACAATCTAAGAAACAAGTAAACCTCCTTGCAAAGTTTAATCACTTCTTCTAATGTCTGCTTCAGTTTTCCTTTGGAGCGTGTGAGGAATGTCAATGTGCAAAAACCAGTGACCTTTGCAAATAGTGGCATTGCAGGAGGGTGCTCATGCTTTTCCCAGGTTGAAAGCTCAAAATGCATATGGTTATGAGCGCATAGACTAGAGATGGTGATAATTGCAAATATAAAATGGAAGCAGTAACTTCAGCAGCATTGAGACTTGTAAAAAACCATAACAACTGGTTATTGATTGGAGTGATGAACACAATCAGAGCGGCAAGTACCATACCTTTGAAGCACTCCGACTGGTCACTGCGAGATCTTGAACCGGCTTATTGTCTGCAAAAATAGGGTATTGAGTGCAAAAACAGGGGAGCAGGGGTTGAATGATACCTTCAGCCCAGAAATACGAAGTTGATGTGTTTTTTTGGCCATGCATTGGATGAATTTGGTAAGTCTAGGTGGAGGAGGCACATTAGAATGGCCAGTTCTCGAGGGGATGTAGGGCTATGATGCTTCTATCTAGGTAACGAGATATATGGTATTGGTTCTATTACCTAATTTGTAATTGACGTAGGAACATAATTTTCCTTTGGAACACGCTTAACCAGGTTTGCTTCAATGGTGCAGCAGGGATAAAGATGGTCAAGAGAAAATTCATGCAATTGCTTTGTTGCATCTTTGAAGATCGAGGTGCATGACACTAATATTACTAATAGAAGGTAGACAACTTACAAAACTTACACTTCCTTGCCAAATTTCCAATTTTCCATGACACAATTAAAAATGACTAACATAAATGACTAATTCATATTCTTCTATCTAGTCATTTTTTATGTCATGACTAAATTAGTCGTTTATTTTAGTCATTTTTAACTCTGTCACTTATTATCTAGTCATATTTGTTAACTGGTGACTAAATTAGTCGTTAATTTTAGTTGTTTATAGTTGGGTCAATCAAAATTGCTCATATTTAGTAGTAAATCACTTGGAAAACCTGTGGTGACTAGAATTTTTAGTCACCTAGTAGCTAATTCCTCATTTTGTACTAGTGAATCCACCCTCTTGTAGGCTATTTTTAGCCCTTACATGTCATATTTCCATAGGTTTGCAATCAGGTCTGACTTGCCATAGAATCTTCCATCATTGTTGTGATAAAACGTAGGGAATATAGCTCCATATGGCACCTAGTTTCTTCCTAGAATCTTCCTCTTCTATGGGGAGTTACTCATACTCACACATTCAAATCCTTGGGCTCCTGATATTCCATTTGACAACTATTCACCTTCCAATAGCATTCCATCGCTCATAATTTGGAATTTGGGGTTAAGTCATGACATGTGTAAGGAAGAATCTAGCCACCCAAGGCCTCCATGGACCTCCAAATGTCCTTATGAAGCAATGCCACTTTATTTTTTCCATATTTATTATTTGTATGACCCAAATTAATGTGTAAATGATAAACAAAATTTCTCTCGGGTCTCATATCCCCCTTGTTGAAATAGTTAATACCTCCTCCCCCAACCTAGGGAACTAGTAGGTGGGTGAAACATTACCAACTAGTAAACCTATTGGGATGGGGGGATGACAATAAAAGTTAAACATAAGAATACTATATTTATACCTACACAAGAGAGCTTTCTTTCCCAAATGATTTGTTCACTCTATTAGGTCCATTTTCCAACTTAAAAGGACCAACTTATTTTCCACCCTAGTAGATTCAAGACTCTGTGCCCTGATCTATGTAATGCCCTATTTTATTTTCTAAAAGACATTTTAATTATTATTTATTATTGTAAAAGTCATTGGACTTTATTGAGACCCTAGAGGTTGATCCTTGTAACAAACTAAATTTATAATAAAATTAATAAAGGGGACAAACTGGATTTGACTATTGAAGAGTGATCACTACACCATAGTATTGGAATTAATAATTGGTAGCCTCAAATGACCAAATGCGATATTTGGAAATGATCCCAAGATCATGTGGGGGGAGAGAATTATAAATATAAGGAATCGAGCATTCTAGGTTGAAGGCAACTAAGATCTAGGAAAAAATAATTGATAAATAAGCACTAGGTGAACAAGATGTTGTTTGGTGCATTGGTGGATGGCTTGTTTCTTAGCAATGTTTGGATGGAATAACCTCATAATTATGTAATCCCATTGCTAAGGTTGTTACATACTTTGAGATAAATTACTGCATGCAAACGAAGGAGTCTTGGTTGTGTACTTTTGCCTTATAGTGTAGTGACTAGGCTTAGGGTGAATTAAGCAAGTAATTGTGGCTTCTTATTCTTATGAATGGGAGGAACAATGAATTCCATATTTTTTTTTTACAATTCTTACGTATTTGTTATGTATCCTTGCCATGTTTTCCCATTAATTAGATTCCATAAATTGAAATGAATTCATGGTATTTGGGTTGTTGCATACTCGTATTTCGGTTAGATAATATAATTGTTAAGAGTGGTTGAATGCTGAATTTGAAGAGCCATAGTTATAGTTGTAAGTTACAGTAATAATAAGTAACCAAATAGACATGCAATTGTACTCCACGATTAGGTATACTAAGTTTATAAGTTCTACAGGAAGCTTCCTTATAACGTTATGCTAAATAAACATGGAAGTATTACAAATCATTTTCATTATTGGTTTTATTAAAGTAGAGATACAATATTTATTTGCACCGACAATTCTATTCAATAGACATAAATGTCATATTTAGGATTTTTAGAAACTTTACCCATGGGATTAGTTGTTATGCGTGTATGAAGATAAAGACAAATTTTCATTGTTACGATGTAATGAGTTTAATACCAATCCCAAAGCATATCATAAAGAAGTGTAGAGTGAGCAAAGTATATTATAACTTCTACATGAAAGACAAATACACACCTGGTGGATGAGAAGTAGAATGACATTAAGCCTAGAAAATGAAATGCAATTATGTTTTCATTACTTTTCAGTTTAAGGTATATGGAAGGGATTTGGTACACTCACTACTCATTATGTAGATAGCTAACTTTTGTTTGTTAGAATAATTTTTAAAATATATGCAAATAGTAGTAGTTGGAATGCATGATAAATTATTAGTGCAAATTTGAGGATGGATCTAAATATACAAATTGTACAATAATAATATTGATAAAACAAATTTAACAATAGGGAAACCATACAAATTATGGGAATAAATATATCTAACCTTCTTGCAGGAAATAACTACTACGAATCTGGGAGATGAGGTTTTATAACCCCAGTATCTGTTTTAGTACACAAAAACCGTGACACCATATAAATCTAGAACAACATGAATACAAACAAAGTAATAGGTTGTATGTTTATTATATGTTAGTAAGGGTTACATTCCTAAGGAGAAGCTGAAAAGTATGGTGACCTGGAACCTATCAGAGATGGAAATAAAATGATTACCCAAAACATTTCATGCAACATTGCTCGACATACACATTTAAAATTTGAAGATAAGTATATATAGACATACATATGGATATAAGTACCAAATCAAAATGTGAGAGGTAGCACATTTTGATGTGCAAAATATCTAGCAGGGCTACAAGGGTTTCTTTTGTTACAAGATTGGCCAAGCCATTGCATTCCAAATAAGAACCAGTAACTCCTATATGATTTTTTCCCTGTGGTGGAAGTATTCATACTATGAATGAGCATACCTAGGTTATCCAAATCGTGAGTCTTTTAAGGTGGAACCATTCTCTTAATACATGCACACATAGTAATTAAAAGAATGGGTTAACTGCCATTCTTCTGCTCAAAGAGGAAGGGATAAGCTAAATGAACTACTACAAAGGGAAATGGAATTTACTTATGCAATGTAGAAAAGCGTTAGGATATTAACTTGGAGGGTATTTCCATGTGGTAATATAAGTTTAATGAATTGAAAACCTCCATGATAGATTACAAGCCAACTACACCCTTTTCAAAATTGAAAAATGAACAAGAGAAGAATAATCAATTGCAAAATCCAATAAGTTGATGCAACGAACTAGCTAAACAAATGTACATACAGAGAAGAAACAAAGACAAGTTTCAATTTCATACCTTTATTGAGTGATCTGAAAAATGTTGGTTACAATTAATAGATTGAGAAACTAAGAGCCGAAGTTTGGAATCTCAAGGACTCAAGAAATAATGGTCACCAACCAATATAGGATGGAAACCCCTTCGTCATTGTAGCGTAGTTACACCCATTAGTAGGTTAAAGTTCTTTGGTGGTCAAGTTGAAGCGTGAACCCCCACTAGAGACCCTAGTTCGAAGGAACCCTAACCAATTTAGATAAGAGCATACGAGGGGAATCAGCTGAGTGAATGACTGATAAAGTAAGGCCCAAAAAATCAACGCATAATATCCACTCCGTAGTGCAACATTCAATGCTACTGCAGTCAGGATTTGTATCATTAGAATTGATCCAACGATCCACATTCATCCCATAGTAGCATTAGATGTTTCATTGTGGGATGTATATTGTTCACCTTAATGCCTTACCTAGCTTTCGAATTCTCGCTGAATTGTTGACCATTCATGATGTTTTGGGTGAACAATATCCACCTCGTAGTATAGCATTCAATGTTGCTATGGTCGAGATGTGGATTGTTGGATTTGATCCAACAATCAACATTCACCCCACAACAACATTAAATGATGTGATGTGGGGTGGTTATTGTTCACCAAGGCATCGATTAACTGCCAGGTGAAAACCTCAAGGAAAACCTAACAACTATCCACCATTTTACTTCAATTAGATGGTTGCAAGGACACCAAGCCATTAGGTGTACCATTATTTCACAAGTATTAATATCATATAAAACATTATATAATTGCAAGTGTTGGTATCTTATGAATTATTGTTTGTTTTGAATTGTATGGATCTCATAGCATTAACAATTGTATGTTGTAATGAACACCCCCCACAAGAAATACATACAATTTCTAACCTAGAGTGAGTCCATGGAATGGTCTCGTGGACTAGGAACCAAGTTTATTTCCTATTGGTAAAATCCATAAGAAGAATAAGATTTAATAACCCCCTATCAAGTTTAGGAAGTAACTTGTAAATCTAATTAGGGAGCTATAAAAATATACCTTGAAAACCTAGTGTCGGCTCAATAAGGAAAGGACCTTTCTTGCAACTAAAATAAAATGTAAATTGGTGTTCTTATCACTGCAATAATCAAGTATACAAATAGGAGAATCTATATCATAGATCCAAGACTCTATGCCTTGATATTCCATGGATTCAAGATTGCACACCCTAACCTCCATGGTTTCTCATCTATTCTACCTAAAAAATCCATGTTTCCTTGAAGGTACTAATTGTGAGCTCCTACACATCTATTGGTCCATTGGAAAGTCTTGTCTCAAGGCCCGTGCGCATCACAATCTCATAGATTAACAACATCAATAAAATTCATAATGAAATTACCTTAATAGTCCATTTTACCTAGACATGCATATGAATTTTATAGTCATTTTGATTATGAAGAAATGACCTCCATAGTCATTTCTGATTTGAGCATCCATGTTGACAAGTAACTGATTTTCCCTTCCAAATCCTGCTCATTACAAGGTTAAGCATACATAATAATACTAGTCATGTTTCAGCCACAAGATCATAATCAACTATCGGTTTTGCACAATAATGATCATTCATATGCCACAATCATATACCACAATCTATACCATTAATGGGATGCAAAAAGAAAAAAAACATTTATATAACATGCGCATAACCAGTGTCGGTCTTATACACATAATCATAGATACAACTCTCTCTCTCTCTCTCTCTCTCTCTCTCTCTCTATATATATATATATATATATATATATATATATATATATATATATATATAAGTCGTATGAGTCAAACCAGGTCAATAACATATAGGCATATACACAAGTATGACACATATAACCCATACATTAATTAATTAAAAACACCCCTTTTTGGTGTTATAGACTAGACTATCCAAAATGAGACACTACACAGGCTCCTTATTTTCATGGATTATCTAACCTAAAGTTAAATTGGAAAATAATTTATATTTTTTTTTATTACCATATATCGTATTAACAATTTTTTTCCCCCCAAAAAAACCTTTCTTGATATTCATAATGAGTAAAACTATAGTATTTTCAACACAACTCCAAGCAATTCCATATTTCTGGATCTTGAGAACAAACTGGCAAATTTCAAAAAACATAGATTTCAAGGTCCCTGCCTCATAGATCTTTTAAAACTCTAACATGCTTAACTAAACAAAAACCCAAAATGACTTGCTGGAAAATATATGCATTGTTCAAGGCTTAGAAGTACCTCTGACATGAGTAATAAGCATCAGAAAGAACAACAAGACCCTCAGGATTAGTCTAAGGAGACCGAATCTATCATATAATTTTTTTCATCAATCACTTCTTGAAAATGTAAAGTTCCAAAATCATATGAAACCGCCAACTTTGACAGCTTATCAGCTTCTGAATTGAAAATCCTTGAGATATGCAAGAAGGAGACATGGATGAAAGAACTGATCACTATTTTTGTTCTTCTACACCAACTTTTTAAAGGAAACACCTGCAAGTTGAATAACCCTTTTTCCCACTCAATAATTATCTTGGAGTCTCCAAAATTTGATAAGGAGTCAATGCCACATTTGCTTGGGTAAAAAAGGATCCCCATAAACCAAAAAGTTGTGCTCTTTTGTCCATGGCCACACTTGATATCCTTCAATAAGCTATAAAAAAAAACAACAGTTGATTATAATAACTTTGCATCCAAAGTGAGGATCGAGTATAACAATGTGAGGATCCAGTATAACAATGTGATCTAGTAATTGTGTTGAGAGGCGCTCTACAACATGTATGAGGGAGTATGGGGGAGATCTTGTAACGTTATAAAATTTTAATTATAAGCCAAAATAAATGTTGGCCACAAAGACAACCTAATATGGGGGAGATGTTGTAATGTTCCTACCTAACAAAACAATAAAAAAGTAAAAAGTTTAATTATCCGCAAAAACAAATGTGTGTCAGAAAAAAAACACAATATGAGCAAAGATGTTGTAATGTTCCTACCAAACAAAATAATAAAAAATAAAAAATAGATTTATCCGCAAAAAGGCCTTTTAAACAACCCATGGTTTTATTGTACATGGTTTAGGAGGGCCTTGCAAATGGTTTTGTCTCATGGCCTTGCATATGGTTTTAAAACCATGTATGGGGAGATGTTGCAATGTTCGTTCCTAACAAAATAAAAAATAATTGTCGGCCATAAATAATATTAAATATTAATAAGAAAAATATTATATGTGGACCTTAAATAAAAAGATGTCTTAAAAAGAGGTTTGCACCTTTATATATTTAATCCCTCTTTGCACCTCTTAGAACCTAAGATTTGAATCTAAGCTCGTATAAACAACAATTTAGTCATTAAATAAGAATAATAGAGTTTAACAATTTGATCACTTTATATAAATAACAATAATTTTTTTTATGAACTCATAATTGGATGAGGCTTTGAAATCTAACCAACAATCCTCTTTACCATAATATAAGTTTAAAAACATGCGTTAATTTTGTATTCTCCTTTCATTAACTCTTGCCTTTTTTTTTTATCAATTTAGCTTGAATTTATAGTTTTTTTAAGGGGTAGTTCTAAATCGCTTCGATATGGAAGGTCATATTGTAAAGATTTTGAGTTCTGTAAGTTATAGTTTTCTAGTTAAGTCCATTTAATCTTTTATCACTTTGTAGTTTTAAATCTTCTATCATTTTATTGTGTAGAAGACAAGATTCGCAAAATTAAACTCCAACCATCACCGAATACAATTAGAATTAGAGTACATGCTCTTAAACCAATGCCGCTACACCACGAAAACTTATTTCCTCTGGAGTCTAGACACCAGATGGTCAAGAAGAGTCACTTATAAATACATCGTGTAACGTGTTCACTCTTTTTATCATTTAAAAATTAGAAGAAAAAAAAATGTGTACATCATTAGACGGAAGTACAAGATTGAATTGGCATCTTGTCACAATCAGACGGTCACGGCAAGACTCACATGAATAGTGAATTGATATTTGCATCTTCACGTTGTTAAATTGCGTCCAATCAATCAGGCCTGGAATTTCACATTTTCTCTAACTGCTCACTTAGAAAGAAAAGAAAATAATACACGAGATGTTGGATTCGATGGTCAAGAGTCAAATAATAAAGGTAAGGAGTAAGCTAGCTGTGGAGCAATCCTCCCTTATTGGACGGAGGAGGAGCAAAGTTAGCGTTGACTTTGCTCCTCCTCCCTTCGATGGAGGGAGTTTTGCTCCACAACTAGCTCACTCCGGTAAGGTAATAAGAGTACACATAAAAAACAAATTAGAAAAAGTCTTGCTCAATTAGAAAGAAAAGAAAATAATACACGAGGTGTTGGATTCGATGGTCAAGAATCACATTTGAAGGGTATGGTTTTATTTCATTTTGAAAGATCAAACTTTTGAATGATAATATGTTAAAAACTTGGTTTTATTTTATTTTGAAAGGTTACGATATTTTCAAACTTTCTAATGATAATATGTTAAAAACCATCCTAGAAAAAGTCTTGATCCATTGAAAAAAAACAAAAATATGGCGAAACTTACTTAGACATTTCATTTTTCGGTTCACTCGAGATAAGTGAGAGAAGACGGAAAGCAATATTCAGTGAGCAAGCCATTTAATGCTATGATAACCAGCTTTATGTCCGTTAGATTTAAAGCAGCTTTACATCAAACCTACTGCCACGAATATAAGACCGTTCGATAAAAGGCCTTTCCGCGTCGGCAAAAGTAAAAACTCCGACAGTTAAATAAGTTTCGCCAACAAGATGTGGGATACGATGGTCAAGCAGTCACTTATCACTCCTTTTATCATTTAAAATTATAAAAAAAAATTGTACGTCATTAGACGGTCACGGCAGTGCGTGCTTGTTCACGCTGTTTGCGTCCAATTAATATCGCCATTGCATTTCGTTCATATTTTCAATATCACCAAACAATTTTGTTAGTTTTTCTTCATTTGCGGAGAGCGCATCAAATGATTATAAAGATGAAATCATTTGCAGACGAAATGATTATGATGAAGAAAACAGACAATCAAGAGCGGCCAGTGTCGCCACTTACAGGTAATATCCAAAAAAATTTATTACACCCTGGTTTTATACGGATGTTCATCTGTTGCTTAATGTTTTCGGGAATATTGAAGTCTTTTTCTTCTGAAACTGGCTGTTTGAATCACGAAATGCATTCTCTCTTGGCTTTTACTAGCACTTTGCATGATCCTTTAAAAAGTTTGGCTTCTTGGAATGCTTCATTAAGTTGTTGCCAGTGGGAAGGTGTCTCGTGCGACAACCGGACCGGCCATGTCGTTGCTGTGGATTTGCATAATTGCGGTTTGAGTGGTGCCTTCCGTCGTGAAGAACTGTTTGTGTTAAGGGATTTAGTGAGCTTGAATGTTAGCTCCAATAATTTTACAGGCCAACGTATTCCCCAAGAGCTGGGCCTCTTCAAAAAAATGACATACCTTAACCTTTCCGGAGCAGGATTTGCAGGCACTATTCCGTGGCAGCTCGGGAATCTGTCTAGCTTGACAGTACTCGATCTCTCTTCTTCCGAGCCTTCTATGTTGGCAAGTCATGATCTCTCATGGCTTAAAAGTCTCACAGCCTTGAAGCATCTTTCTCTAAACAATGTCGATCTCTCAGCAGCGTCGTCCTCATGGGGACAACCAGTAAGTCTTCTTTCTGATCTCAGAAATCTTTCAATGTCAAACTGCGGACTCACTTGTTCCATTCCCCCTTACCTGCAGAATCTTTCTTCCCTACAACTCTTGAGCCTTGATGGAAACACATTTCACACTGAAATTCCTAGTTGGTTAGGGAATATAACTAGTTTGGTTGGCCTGCAGATGTCCAGTGCAAATCTCAATGGATCTCTTCCATTTGAGCGCCTCTCTCGGCTTCCCTTCTTGAAAAAGATTTATTTGGGAAATAATAAAATTCGTGGAAATGTTTCTGAGATTTTTCAGGGTGAATGGAAGAACCTGACACTATTCCAGATGCCAAACAATAGTTTGAACGGTTTCATACCATCTTCCAAGAAATATAACATCTCTGGTTCAGCTACAATTGCATCAGAACAAGTTGAAGGGAATAATTCCAGAGTCTTTGGGAAAGCTCAGCTCACTTACTATGCTAAACCTGGGCTACAACGCTTTGACCGGACCTATCCCATTATCCCTAGGATCGTTGTCTAAACTCACCTACATCAGTGTTACTTACAACGCTTTGATAGCCAAAACCTAGCCAACTAAACTTGGGTTTAGCGCTCAGTCAATATTTAAAAATAATTTCACTTTTCACTTTTCACTCTTTACTCCGACGGAGTTTTACTGCGACCACCTTTTTACTTCGACCAGAATTGGAAGCTTCAACCTTCGACCAAGTTTGGGAGCTTCGACACAAATCAATAGCTGTGACCAAGTTGGTAGCTTCGACCAAGGTGGTAGCTTCGGCACAAAATTTGGTAGCTTCGACCTTCGCCTAGGTTGGGAGCTTCGACCAAGTTTGTGCAGAATAAATTTCTTAGTCTAAAGACTCAAGAAATTACAAATGATTTTACCTGTGAGTAAGATGAAGTAAACTACCCACGTTTACAAATCCAAATAACTTATGAAATATATATGCCCAAATTTATAGGAAGATTTGAGTCGAACAAGGTGCCGTAAAACTTGAACTTTCACGCGGTGAGATTTCTATGGGTTCTTGTTCTTTTACTTATCAGTAATAGTAAAAGACATTTACAGAAGTAAATATGGAAACATGTGCGGCCAAATAATCATGAATTCAACCACAAACTATTTCATATATTAACTATGCGGAATTACAAGATAATACAAACTTGTCTGTTACAAACTCGTCGGACCACAGAGCTTCAGCTCTCCGACTAAATCACATGCACAGAAGCTTGAGCTTCGACTTCACTTTCACACCTTGAATCCTCTGCTGGTTTGCGTAACTGTATATCTTTCTTTGTGTATCTCACTCTCTTGATTTACAATGTGCATCTTCTATTTATAGCCAATTCTGAAAATTGCTTCAGCATAGGCCGACTTACTTGCCGACTTACTTTCCATTAAACACTGCAATAACTATCTATCTAACTACTTAGCTTCTGAAATAACTTTGATTGACTTACGTAGCCTACTTATGGACTTTTCATTCTTGTCAGACTCACAGACAAGATCGAAGCTTATACAGACTCTGATAGAGTCGGTTGGAAGCCAAGTAGAGATCTGCGAGTAATTACATTTTCCAACACGCTTTGACGGGTGAAATCTCAGAGTCACACTTCCGCGATCTCAACAGTCTGAAATATCTTGACCTATCGCATAACAAATTAGTCTTCAATATCTACTCATTGTGGAGTCCGCCATTTGCTTTAGATGTGTTGATATTATCTGTTTGTAACATAGAGAGGTTTCCTGTTTTTCTGAAGAATCAACATTCTATTACCACGCTGTATCTGGCGAATACTAGTATCAAGGGAGATATTCCTTCATGGCTGTGGAGTCTTCCCAAGATGGAGAAGCTAGTCTTACCGTACAATCTGTTGCAATGGCCAATACCAGCTTATCTGTATAACTTGCCCAATTCTTTGAAGCAGGTGGAGTTACGAGCGAATCAGTTCTATGGCAGCTTTCCCCTTCCACGAAGTTCTTCCGCAGGTTTCCCTTCGGAACTTGATCTGTCAACAAATAATATTACAGGTCCACTCCCCTTTGAATTGTGCACGGTGTTGAAGTCTTCGAGTCTTTGTTCCTATCATCGAATAAACTGGACCGGCAGATTCCTCCTTGCATTTGTGAGCAAACAGAGTATCAGCTACAGGCGCTGGATCTTTCAGACAATAACCTTTCTGGCGAACTGCCTTCACAGTTAGGGAACTGTTCTTCTCTCAATGTATTGAATCTAGCAAATAATGGTTTTCAAGGGCAGATACCAGTGGAACTAGGACAACTGAACAAACTTAAAGTATTGCAAATCAATCGCAACATATTGAGTGGAAATATTCCCATGTCTCTGCAAAATTGCAAAAACTTAGAAATTCTGGATTTAAGTAGA
The DNA here is from genome assembly GCA_001517045.1 of Pseudotsuga menziesii. Lineage (NCBI taxonomy): Eukaryota > Viridiplantae > Streptophyta > Pinopsida > Pinales > Pinaceae > Pseudotsuga > Pseudotsuga menziesii. Next base: position 88,587 of record LPNX011182943.1, read on the forward strand.
AACAATCTGTCAGGGAAACTGCCTGAATGGATTGGGGATCTTTCGAAGCTCCGCATACTCGGTCTGAGATCAAATAATTTTAAAGGTGAGATACCGATCCAGATTCGCTACCTTCAGAAACTCCAAATTCTTGACCTCGGAATGAACCATCTATCAGGTTCAATACCACGACAGCTTTCAAACCTATCAATAATGGTGAATGAAGATTTCACAAGGTCAAGCTCTCAGTCAATCGATATGAAATATGGACAGTACCATAGAGAGGCAGTTGATTTGATGGATAGGGGTCGTGAAGTGGAGTATATTTTCAAAGATCTCTGGAGTAATACATATATGGATCTCTCAGGAAACAGCCTCACCGGTGACATCCCCTACGAGATTTCAGATCTAAAGGGTTTGAGGACTTTGAATCTATCACATAATAATCTTACTGGAAAGATTCCTCAACAATTTGGCAACATGGTCGAGTTAGAAGAATTAGATTTGTCATGCAACCAGTTAGAGGGGAAAATACCTATGGAAATCTGAACTTCCTGGGCTGGTTAAACCTGTCGGATAACAAGCTATCAGGGAGGATTCCAAATGGGCCGCACTTTGACACATTTAACGCAACTTCATTCTCGGGTAATCCAGAGCTGTGTGGGCCTCCCCTTGCAACAAACTGCAGCGAAAACAATGAAGATCAGGATGGCGACGGTAGTGAGAAGACTGTGCTGCATTGGTGGGAATTGTGGGAAGCTGGACTGGGATTTGGGTGGGGAATAGGGTTTGGAATTGTCATCGGAGCGTTAGCTCTCAGCAGGCGGCTGGCGAGGAAATAATTTGAGCTTGCGGATAGCTTTATAGCATATTTTAAATAAAAGAAACAGGTTAGCAATATATATATATTAGAATAATATTTGCACGTTAAATGCCAAATTTCCACATTTATGTAATGGGCCATATTGATTTCCAAAAAAACATTGTGTAAATGGCATGGGCATAACTCAATAAACGCCAAAGAAATCATATGGTCCATCCAATGGACGCGGTAACTTATTATTTTCTGTAATTTCTATATTTCAATTGCTGATGATTACTGAATTTCTATATTTCAATTCTTCATGATTTCTGTAATTTCTATATTTTCTGTAATTTTTATTTGTTTTGTATACAAAACTTATTATCAAACCCATCAACACTATTCACATTTTCTTGGTTACTTCAATGTTCAAACTTTAACGAAAAAAAAAAAAACAAATGCTTTTTTCTTTCAAAAGTCATTCTAGCATTCTTTGTTTTTTTTTTCAGAGGAAAAAATACCTCTTTCTTATTCAATAGAAATCAAAAGACATCTTAAACAATAACCAGCTTCCCTGGAAATAGAAAGCAAGTATGAAACCACATCATAGCATGACAGAATAGTACTGAACATACGTACAACCATCCCATATAGTAGGAGCACTAAGTCTGATTATAGCAGGCTTATCTCATCATCCCTGATAATAGAGGTCATCATCCGTGATAATACAGGTCAGAATATGCTAGATAATATCGAAAGTGATCATCAAATAGACAAATCCTGAGCAAAACTTGCCGGCTGATAGTCTCTAACAAAGTAGATACAATATAATAGATATATCAATCACTGAGTGCCAATAAAAAGAAACAGAAGCTCAGCACAAGCTAGAAAAGCATAACTTGGCCTCGATTTATGATCAATCCATCCAAAGATTCAGAGTAGAATCCAGTACCCATATCCAACTTCAAAGCTTGTTTAGAGAGACCATCCGCCATCGAGTTATGCTCACGATATATATGTTTGAAGAACACCAAAGGGGCATGTAACAGCATAGATCGTATATCATCACACCAATGATTCAGAGATGGGACATTTAGTGATGTGTGTCTGTTAAGCCAAGAAATAGTAACAAGTGAGTCACCATAAATGGAATGCATGGGTAAACCCATTAGCTTACTCACTCTCAAAATAGCCCAAAGTGCCAATAATTCAGCTATGGTATTTGAGTTGCAACCATAGCCCATGGAGAAGCTGTAGAAATTATCATTATTGAGAAAGATGACAAAACCAGCACCACCCAAATGCTCAGCACCTGCCCCGTCAAAGAAGCCACAAGGAAAAAACTTCATAGGACCTGGACCGATGTTCCTGAGTTTTTGTTTTTTTTGTGGGACAGGGTATAAGTTCAGAAGGCTATCAATCTGTGAGATAATTAAATGAACAGAAGGAAATCCAGAATCAAATAGGCATCTGTTTCTAAGTTTCCAAATACACCAGAATATGTAAATGGGAAGGTATCTAAAGGGAGCATAAGATGCAGTATGGCAGAACCAATAATCCAGAAAGGTAGATACAGATGTGTGATGAGGAGAAGAATTGCCAAAATGAGCTTCATAGTAAGAATGGATATTAAGAGAAAAAGTACAGTCCAAAAAGAGGTGCTGAATATCCTCAGCATTCTGCCCACAAAGAATACATCTACTAGGCCCCTGGAAACCGTGGTGTTGAAGTTGATCCCAGGTCAGTATTCAACCCCTACCCAGTAACCAGGTGAAACAACCAATCTTCAGAGGTATATTGAGTGTCCAAATCACATAAGTACTGGAGCCCGATCCTCAGAACAAAACGTGGTAATGATACAATCATATCCCAAAGCTGCTGTAAGAGGGCCCACATATTTTTTATATGACCATAGTAGAGAATCATAGTGTTCAGAGAGACGAATTCTTTCATATTCCAGCCCCCTCATGAAATTCTCCCATATGATCTTCCAATCCCCTTGAGGGTCAAGATCATCTGTCGAGAACCAATAACTTGTAGCAAACAGTGTTTGATTTCTAGCCTGAGCTAGTGTAACGATACCATAATCTTCCAGGTAGTCTCATAAATCGCATGGAAGGATAAAGGAAGACCCCAGATCGATGATGGGATCCACTCCCAATTGAATAGCAGAACCATTTCCAACTTGCCAGATTAACCCCCTGCCCAGCCAAGGGATAGATTGAAGGAACCCTCTCCAGATAATCGAAGCATTCTGAGGAGAAAAACACTTTTCTCTTAGCCATGTATGCAGAGGTAAATTATTCATATAATTAACAGAGATAAGCTGATACCAGATTCCATTGCCATTAAGTGCAAGCCATAGACTTTTCAATCTCAAAGAAAGACTGAACCAAGATAAATGTTTGATGCCCCAACCGCCCAAGGATGTTGGGCGCGCAAGGAGGTGCCAGTCCACAAGGTAGAACTTCTTATTCTTAGGTGAAGAATCCCACAAAAAGGTGAAAATCAAATGTCCGAGTTTATCTAAAATGGACTGAGTAATTAGGACTAATGCCATCCAATAGACAAGAAGACTGGAGAGAACATATCTAATAAGAACAAGACGACCACCAAGGGATAAGAGCCGGTTGGTCCAGTGGAGGATTCGCTTTTCAAATTTAGATATAATCCAGAGCCAGTCTTTAACCAAATACCCTGATGGCTTAAGAATGTATCCAAGATAGTTAAATCCATGATTTAAGTACTCAAATCTATAAGGAAGCAGCCCTATGATTCTACAGATTAAATCAGTTTCCAGATCATTATGGAGAAAGCAAGATTTTTTCATGTTAATCCTCATACCAGAAGCCTCACAGAAAGTATCTAATATAACTTTGAAAGCTAGCCATTCCTCAAAAGAGCCCATTCCAAACATAATCACGTCATCTACAAAGAGTAGATGTGTGAGGAATAGCTGAGGCAAAATCTTGATACCTCTAATTCTGCCATTGACTTTGGCATCTTCAATTAGTAAGCTTAGACCTTCAATAACGAGAATGAACAACAGAGGAGACAAAGGACAACCCTGTCTAATTCCACGTGTAGCAGAGAAAAAGGGCGAAGGGGAACCATTAACAAGTATGGAAAAATTTGCAGAAGAAATACAGCCCAGGATCCAGTTCACGCCCTCAAGTGGAACCCCTATTTGAATAAGAATAAGACAGATATAAGTCCAGTTAACCCTATCGAAAGCCTTGGTCAAATCAAGCTTGAGGATAAGGGCACACCTATTTTTTTGATTTGACAGTATGGAGGACTTCCTGTGTAATGGCTAATGGTTCAATGATTTGACGATTCTTCAGAAAGCCAAATTGTTGAGGAGAGATAGATCTATCTAAAAAAAGGTTTGAGTCTCAGGGCCACTACCTTGGATATCAACTTGTAGGCCAGATTACAGAGAGAAATTGGACGGAAATCAGCAAAGGTGTCCGAAAGTTCTTTTTTAGGGATGAGAGCTAAGAAGGTAGAGTTAAGGGAAGGTGTCACTCGACCCAATCTCCTGGAGGTTTCAACCAAATTGACAAAATCAGGCCCCAGTAAATCGAAAAATGCCAGATAAAACTCAACTGGCCAACCATTAGGGCTTGGCGATTTGTCTTTTTTGAAAGTTTTAAGAGAAGCCTCCACTTCTGATAAAGTAACTGAACCAGTGAAGGTCTCCTTCTCTTCAGGACTGATGAAAGAGGGAAAAAGACGTATCACCTTAAGTTGAGCAATAATATTCATCATTTGATCATCTACAAAGATCTTTTTAAAGTATTGTATCCCCAAAGATTTGATACCCTGATCATCAAAAACCAAATTACCCACGTCATCTTGCAAACTCCAGATGGCATTATGATTTTTCCGAGCAGTTGCCACTGCATGAAAAAAATTGGTATTAGCATCTCCATGTAATGCCCAAGTTACCCTGCTTTGTAATCTTGCAGAATCCAATTCATGATCCAAAATCTTACTAAGTTTAGATTTGAGAGTGATTAATCTACACTGCTCCTCAACACTTAATATTGTAGACTGTGAATAATCTAGAAGTGTGCTGATTTCATCTTCCAGTAAGGCAGACTTTTCCTTCAACTTGATAGTTTCATTTTTAGTCCAGGATTTAACCTTACCTTTCAGATTACGAAGTTTTAAAGAGAGATCAGTCATTGCATCCTCCGAGCCACTAGATGATATAAGAGGCCATTCAGATCTGACAAATTGAATAAAATCTTCATTTTCCAGCCAAAAGTGGTTGAATTTGAATGGATAGACACAAGAGATTGGATGGTCCATCCATTAAAAAAAAATAGGGAAGTGATCAGAGATCCCACTTCTATGAGACCAAACCCGATATCTAGCAAGAAGGCTGAACAATATCTTATCACATTCATTCATAATGGGGGGTTTTAATTGTGAAAATAAGGTCAATATATTGTAGGTATTGGGAGGCACCGAATAGGGTATATGAATATATTGTAAAAATAAGGGGTTTTTTAACTTCAATATGTATTGGGAAAGGGGGCCTGAATCAAACTAGCTTTTGTAAGTAATTATCAATATCTAGTAAAATTAAGGGTATTATTTAATATCCCATGAATGAAGACACTATGACATGGTTTTACTAACTGAAGACCATGTGAACACATATAACCTATACATTGATTCATTAAAATCACCCTTTTCAAGAGTCATAAAACAAACTACCCAAAATAAAACATTACATAAACTTTTTGTTTTTTTTGAATTCATCTAAGAATAAATTGAAAAAATAATTTATATTATTATAAATTAAGATATACCATATTAAAGTGTAAAGTTATGCAATAACCATCATACAATTATTTATAAACATTCTAACTATCAACAAAATCAAATTAACTAATTGAATTAACTATAAAAATTAAAAATTAAACAATAATTTTAGTAAATTATGCTTATGCATAAAGTATTAAGAATAAAAAATTTAAGTGATAATTCTAATAACTTGTATCCGTGTATAAAGTTTATAATATAACAATTTGATGATTTAATCATCAAATAGAAGTAATGATATGAATTTGTCATTAGATAAAGCTTTGAAATCTAACCATCAATCCTCTTTATCACAATAGACATTCAACACACATGTATTAATTTTGCATTTTCTTTTCATTATCTTTGGCCATATTTCTCTATCAATTTAAATTGAATATATAGCTTCTGATTGAGGTAGTTCTAGGTGGTCTCCATATGGAGGTTCTCCTTGTGATTATAACTTCTTAATTAAGTCTATTTATTCTTATCTTTTATCATTTTTAATTCCATTTTAATGGAGAAGGATAATTGTATAATGTTAAGAAATGGAAAAAGATAAATGGTATAATACATGAAATTTAAAAAAGAAGGGTAAAGTAAATTGTATTTTGAACTACGATATAAATACAAGTGATCATGTTAATTTATAAAAACAATTTTAAGAATTTTTAATTATATATTTTAAATCATTTATATATATAAAATTTCAATATTTTTAAAATAAACTTATATTTGATTGCTTTTACTTCAAAATAATTTTATATTTGATTAATTTTATTTTTTCATTTTTAAGAATTTTGTATGGAAGTATGGAAAATATTTTATAAGAACAATTTTAAAAAACTTACTAGATTATAACCATTGTTGTTGAAATTTGACATCTTATATAGTACATCAATATATTTTTATATGATGTTTAAATTTTAACATTTCCTTTTATTTGATGTTTAAATCTTAATTTTACCTATAATAATTTTTGTTTAAATAACATTCATAATAAATATATGAAAGATTAAATTCTTATATCTTGTCTAATATAATACAAAAATAAAAAATTAGAAAAAATATTAAAAAGATTTACCCAAACTCATTTTTTAGAGTGGAAATGTTGATGAAATGTGAACTAAATATGTATGGTTTTAATTTGTAGTCTTATATATGTGGTTCTAAAAATATTTTAAATCTAAATTGAGCCAATTTATTTATTTATTTATGACTCGCACCTGTCAACTCTAGGATGAGCACAAAAGGACTTACACATCTTCCCCTACTGACTTGTAGAGTAAGCCTCTTTCCCATAACAAAAAGCGATAATAAGACCATAACAAAAATCACATATTATATATATAATCAAAGCAAAATTAGTCTTTATTAACTGATTAAAATATTAAAAAGATTTACCCAAACTCATTTTTTAGAGTGGAAATGTTGATGAAATGTGAACTAAATATGTATGGTTTTAATTTGTAGTCTTATATATGTGGTTCTAAAAATATTTTAAATCTAAATTGAGCCAATTTTTTTATTTATTTATGACTGGCACCTGTCAACTCTAGGATGAGCACAAAAGGACTTACACATCTTCCCCTAGTGACTTGTAGAGTAAGCCTCTTTCCCATAACAAAAAGCGATAATAAGACCATAACAAAAATCACATATTATATATATAATCAAAGCAAAATTAGTCTTTATTAACTGATTAATGTAAGTAAAATTAACTTTTATTAACTGATTAATGTTACTTTTGAACATACCTTATTGAGCATTCTACTTTTACAACTAAATTCTTTTGAATTTGGAAGATCTTTTTCATATCTAATAATTTTTATTTTATCATTCATCGATTAACAAAAATTTCATCTTTTGGATCCCAAATACAATACAAATGATAAAGAGAATTTAAGAAAAAATGTAGTTGGAAAAAACTTATTTTCCTTCATCAATTTCAAAAATATTTTTGCCTATTTAAGAAACCCTATTTAAGAAATACTGTTTAGGTAAGTCGTGACAAAATAATAAACTCAATCAGAGTACATTAAATAAATAAATAAATAAAGTAGAAAAAGTCTTGGTTGGTTGGATTCATAGATGAGAAGAAGAAAAGAAGAATACACCATAAACAACTTCCTTCGTTCAAAAGTAACTTACAAATATATCGTGTTCACGCTTTTTCTTAATTTAAAAATCATAAGAAATATTAGTACGTACGTGAAGACCAACATATGCATTAAATTGGCAGCTTGTATGCCAAGATTGACATATGAAATGTGAATTGATATTTTCATGTTCATGGTGTTTGCCTCTAAGACAAAATAATATCACCCATTCGTTCATTTTTTCAATATCATGAAACTATTTTGTTACTTAATTTTATGAATTATTTTTGCTTAATTTTTTTCATATTAAGTTTTTCATCATTTAATAATTATATGCTCACTGTTATAGATTTAGTTAAAATTATGATGAATATTAATTCCAAGATATTTGTATGAAGTAGTTTTCTCTAAGTTTTTGTATTCATATCTAAAAATTATCTTATCTTCTTTGTTTTATCAATGTTAACAATAATAACCATATTAGAGAAAAAATCATTTAAACCTTTGAGTTACTTCTAGAGATCAAAGAGACTTCTCATACCAGCCAAAGTAATACTAGCACAACTTGCCTGTTTGAAAAAACTCTCTATCTTGCCAATGTAAACACCAAAAAGAGTAGGAGATAGGGGACAACCTTGCTTGCCTCCTATATTACAATTAATTTCTTTTGAACGACCCTTCGAGTTCTAAACTTGACAATAAAATCCTCGTACAAACTTATCAAAGTCACGCTATAAACTCAAAAATGAGTTATACCAGTTCTAATCTATTCTTAATTTTAGTTCTCAACAATATGTCAAATGTTTTTCTAGAGCCAAGAAAGCAATACAAAAAATTGGTTTTGCTATAATGGTAATCCTTCAATCCTCAACAATAATCCTAAGATTAATAACTTGGTCAATATTTAATTGATATTCCTAAAAGCCTCATTTTATGTCTTTCTATTCATGTGTTAATCCTTTTTTTTACAATAATTCTACATAATTTGATTTAACAAAAGATAATTATAATAGTCATGATAATTAAATGAAACTTTTTAACTTCATCTTTAAAATTAAATTTAAAAATATAAAAAAAAAACAAATTTTAGATGGAATTCTAGGGTTCCATTTCTTGGGAGGGGTTGTACTATTTTTTTGCAGAGATGTTGTAGCATTTTAAAACTTTGTGTAACCACAATGCTGGTTCTACTTGTTATTGGGAAGATTTTTCTCACATCCATCATAAAGTTGTCACCAACTCAAATTTACTATTTTGTTGTGCTATCAATAGAGCTTGTTATGCATTATGTGGGTTCTCACAACATAAAAAATAAAAATAAAAATTATAAGTATTTTGACATTTCTAATTAAATGGTTGCACATTGGATTACAACGTGCAATCTTAGAGAAAATTGATGGACTCATGGAATATAGATACTGGACTTAGCGAAGTTGAGTTTTTTTTTTCAAAATTGAAGTAAAATAATGTTTATAAAGAGGGAATTTAAAATATATATTTTTTATTCAAATGAATTATAAAAATTGATAAAAGTTAAAATAATTTGTGATAATATGATGTAAAAGCTTAGCTTATTAATATATATAATTTGTATTTATGAAAAAATTATATAACTAGTTAAAATATACATTTTTTTAATAATTGTATGCTACATGAGTTTGTTATCTAAATGATATAATTAATTGAAAAATATTTGCACTTTTCATAATATTCAATCCATGATGAATAAGAAGATGAGGGTGTGAAAACAAAGGGTATGGGTATTTTGGAAATACTCTAAAGGATGAAACTATCATTATAGGTGTTGAAAGAAAGACCTAAAATTACTTTTGATTGGTTAAGAGTTATCTTCCTCTACCCACCAATGAGTTATTTTATGTGGTGTAGTTTTCCTTAAATAATTAAAAGTAGTGATGGTTGTCTTTCTTGAATAAAAAATACTTAACCAAACAAAAATAACTAAGTTAATTGCCTATGTTGGTAAAGACCAAATTAAAAAATAAACGAAATTTCAATAAAAGAAAATATGATAAGATGCTAATAGTTAATCTGTTGACTACTCCCATGTGACTGGAATTTGGCATGTGACTGGAATTTGGCATGTCCCATGTGATCGGGACTGGGCGGCATTTCAGGAGTATTATAAGGAGAATTGGGCATTTTTATTTTTTTAAATGTGAAATAAAAAATAACAATAACAATTTCCTACACAAAACAAACAACTTATCATGTGTTATGCACAACTAATTTAAACGTCAAGTAAAGAATAGAGTATTATTATGCAATGGGATTGTATAGAGTTTGAGATATGTAATATTAAAAATAGAATGTTCTATTGCCATAAATATTTATAAGACCATCTCATTTAGTAAATTGACCTAATTCTAGGTTTTATGTTGTTAGTAGATTGACCTAGTTCTAGATTTCATGTTGTTATCACTACTTGAGTTATCTAAAAAAAGTTATGTTTTTAGATAGAAATTTTCCCAATTAAAAGTAGAGCCTTGAGTGATTATTGTGTGAAGGATTGGTATCCACACTTCATAATGCCAAAGACATCCTATTCTCCATATAATCAATCTAATAATGTGGCGGCCATTCATCGAGTAGGGGGAACATTCTAATAATGCATTGAATCTATTGTTCCTTACCCATCAACTCTAGATATTTTCATCAATGTCTAATTGTATGTGATCCAACCATTGATCCAACCAAATAAAAATTATATAGAAGTTAAAATAATTTGTGATGATATGATGTAAAAACTTAGCTTATTAATATATATAATTTGTATTTATGAAAAAATTATATAACTCATTTAAAAACACATTTTTTTAATAATTGTATGTTACATGAGTTTGTTTTCTAAATGATATAATTAATTGAAACATATTTGCACTTTTGATAATATTCAATCCAAGATGAAGAAGAAGGTGAGGCTGTGAAAATAAAGAGTACGGGTCTCTTGGAAATACTATAAAGGATGAAACTATCTTTATTTGGGTTGGAGGAAAGACATAAAATTACTTTTGATTAGTTAAGAGCTATCTTCATCTACCCATCAATGAGTTATTTTATGTGGTGTAGTTTTCCTTGAATCACAAAAAGTAGTGATGGTTGTCTTCCTTGAATAAAAATTGCTTAACCAAACCAAAAATAACTAAGTTAATTGCTTATGTTGGTAAAGACCAAATTTGAAAATAAACAAAATTTCAAAAAAACCAAATATGAGAAGATGGTAATAGTTAATCTATGACTACTTCCATATGACTGGAATTGGGCATGTCCCATTTGACTCGGACTAGGCATTTCAGGAGCAATATAAGGAGAAATGGGCATTTTTATTTTTTAAATGTGAAGTAAAAAATAACAATAACAATTTCCTACAAAAAACAACTTATCATGTGTTATACACAACTAATTTAAATGTCAAGTAAAAAATAGAGTATTATTATGCAATGGGATTGTATAGAGTTTGGGATATGTAATATTAAAATAGAATCTTCAATTTCCATAAATATTTATGTTGATAATCACATCCCATTTAGTAGATTGACCTAGTTCTAGGTTTCATGTTGTTATTACTACTTGAGTTATGTTTTTAGATACAAATTTTCCCCAATTTAAAGTAGAGTCATGAGTGATTACTATGTGAAAGATTGTTATCACACTTCATAATGCCAAATGCATCCTCTTCTCCTTATAATCAATCTAATAATGTGGCTGTCATTCGATAAGGGGTCTAGAGGCTCTTCGTTGAGTAGGGGGCACATTCTAATCAAGGATTGAATCTCTTGTTCCTTACCCACCAAATCTAGATATTTTCATCAATGTCTAATTGTATGTGATGCAACCATTCATCGGTGAGGTGGAGCCTTGATGATCATAGCTTGTACTCAATACCGTGATTGTAGGGATAAAAAGATTCAATGGCCTTAGTCTCAATAGCGTTGGTGATCAATATGTCTTCGACATTAACCTTGGGAAGGATCTAAGAAACTATCTTTGCACATGGGAACACAGTCAGTCCATCTACCACCCGATGGAGCTTTGATCTTTCGATATTCTAATATACCCCATGCCATATTTTTCTTCTACTAGGATAGTGGGATAAATTTGATTCTCAAAAATTTCTTGAATTTCAATTTATTGGTAAGAAATCTCTATCGTAGTTGTGTTTCTTGTATCTGGAAAGCATTCGGTGATGTGTTGGTGACTATTTGATCTTTATTAGACGAGGATGCCACTTCCACCAACTTACCATTTTTGTCTAGTATACTTGTAAGCCATTGTGCTATCTTGAAATTCCACACTATCATCATTTGATCTTATTAGCGGGGTTAGAAAATAGAGAGAAAGCATTTTAAAGTTTCAAAGATCTATAGGGCTCTAAATTTAAACCACCTAGGTGATTTATGTGAGCTTAATAAGAATGTTTTCTTTGTTGAGAAATGTATAAACAAAGCACAATTTTTGAGACCACCGTTATCAAATTTCCTCACCAAACCCTACTCATTATAAGTTTAAGTATGCATAATCATATAAAACATGTTTCATCAACAAGATCATAATGAACTATCTGTTCCACATAGTAATGATCATCCATATGGCACAATCATATATATTCATCTATGTTATTAACCAGATGCAAAAAGAAAACCATCCATATAACATGTACATAACTAGATTTGCTCTCTCTCTCTCTCTCTCTCTCTCTCTCTCTCTCTCTCTCTCTCTCTCTCTCTCTCTCTCTCTCACGCACACATACACATGCACGTGCACGCACACACACACACATTCACTAGTCATATGACTCAAACAAGGTCCAAAAAATATAGGCTTATATATAAGTTTGACACATAACCCATACATTGATTCATTAAAATCACACCTTCTGAGAGTCATAACATAGACTAACCAAAATAGGACATGACATGGTCTCTTTGTTTTTTTAGATTAACATAAGATTAAATTGAGAAATAATGTATATTATTATAAATTATGATATACTATATTAAACTTTGTGGTTAAACAATAATCATCATACAATTATATATACAAATTATAACTACCAATAAGATCAAATTAGCTAGTTGAATTAACTATAAGAATCAAGAATTTAAATGATAATTCTAACAATTTAAATTCTAATAACTTGTACATCCAAAAGTGAGTCTAGAGTATATAGTATAATCCTTTAATGTGAATAACAATTCAGTCATCAAATGAAGCCAATAATTAATGATTTATGCTTGTCATTAGATGAAGCTTTGAAATCTAACAACCAATCCTCTTTACCACAATAGACATTGAACAAACATGTTATTTTTGCATTTTCCTTTCATTAACTCTTTCCATATTTATTTATCAATTCAAATTGATTATATAGCCTCTCATTGGGGTAGTTTTTATCAATTTAAATTGAATATATAGCCTCTTATTAGGGTAGTTCTTTATCAATTTAAATTGAATATATAGCCTCATATTGGGTAGTTCTAGCATATGGAGGTTCCCATTCTAATTGTAATTTTCTACCTAAGTCCATTCACTTCTAATTTTGTATCATTTCCATTTCCATTTTAATGGAGAAGGGTAACTGTATAATACTAAGAAATGAAAGAAGGTGAATTGTATAATACATGAAATTTGAAAAAATGAGAAGGTGAATTGTATTTTGAGCTATTATACAAATTGTTACAAATGACAATGTCAATTATCAAAACAAATTTAAGAAATTTTTTTATTATATATTTGAAATCATTTTCATTGCAAGAAAACCCTGTGATTAGCGTCTCTTTTAGCTTCCTTTTTAGCATCTACTATCACTTTTAGTTTATTTTTCATCATTTTTTGGACAAAGTGGACGCTTTTCCACTGGATGGCGCTTTTGATGGCATTATTTGCATCCATTTTTAAAATTTGGTGCTATTTTGGACGATAATTAGCATCCCAATTAGCGTCCTAATTAGCATCCCAATTAATGTCGCAATTAGCGTCCCAATTAGCATCCCAATTAGCGTCCCATTTTAAAAGTTGACGCTANCTATTTTGGATGATAATTAGCATCCCAATTAGCGTCCTAATTAGCATCCCAATTAATGTCGCAATTAGCGTCCCAATTAGCATCCCAATTAGCGTCCCATTTTAAAAGTTGACGCTAATTGGCATCCCAATTAACGTCTCAATTAGCATCCCAATTAGCATCACAATTATCATCCCAATTAGCATCCAAATTAGCGTCCAAAAAAATTTCCCTTATAACACCAAGAATAGCCTCCAAAAACCTAAGACATTGATCTTCCTAATACAACATCTAGGGCCTCAATAATCATCTTCATTACAAGGACGCACATCCAATACATGCAGGACAAACATTCTCTTTACAAGGATTTCATGGTGGTTTCATACAAAGTGCATGGTTCATGAGCACTAAAATCCTTTTTTAGACCGTAAGAAATCGGTGTGTCTCCTTTGACCATGTTTAAGCCATCAAGAACCATCATCGGTGCATGAAAACTTGTAATGGTGACCATGCAACACATATAAGCAAAAATTAATTTTATAAGTATGTGTGGTGACTTTTGACCATGCACTTTAAGGTTGCATAGAGTCTAAGGCCATATGAGTTTCCTAAATAAGATGTTCATGTCATGAAATTCCATTATTATTGGTTATTCATTGAAGGACCGCCTTTATGATGCCTAGGAAAATAGTACAATTCGTTGTAGTTCATTGTCTATGTTAACGTCACTGTAAGGTTACTTTCAATAGCATTCCTCGCCCCCTTAATATGTATTTATGGAAATTGATGAGCTTTAAGAAAAAGTTATCATTTCTCTTGAGGGTTAGAAATCTATTCATCATTGTTCTATTCAAATNAATAGCATTCCTTGCCCCCTTAATATGTATTTATGGAAATTGATGAGCTTTAAGAAAAAGTTATCATTTCTCTTGAGGGTTAGAAATCTATTCATCATTGTTCTATTCAAATGATTAATCTTACAAATCCATATTATGCTGTACCATACTAGGAGATGGAAAGTTATAGAAACAATTTTCCTTAAAGTCACATGCAAACAAGCTACAACAAGTGATTTTTTTTACATTTAGTGTCTAAGCTAAGCCAAATAATCTATTTGATTCATCTCCTTAGAAAAATACTTATGATAATATTTTAATTCATATTTCATGAATTCCATCCATGTGTCATTTAAAATACTTATGATAATATTTTAATTCATATTTCATGCATTCCCTCTATGTGTTGCTAAGTACTCACTCTTTTTATCCATCTCTTCACCTTAGATTAAAATTTGAAAAAATCATTTTACATTAAATTTGAAAAACTAAAAACTAAAATGTGTGCATTCCATCCATGTGTCATTTAGTACTCATTTTTTTTATCATCTATCGACCTTAGATTAAAATTCGAAAAAAATCATTTTACACCAATTTAAAAAAAAACTAAAAATCCATAAGTGGGCACCAAAACATGTCAAACTACCTACGATTGGCATCGTGGTATTCAATCTTGTCGTCATCAAATTTAGCAGGGTAGCACATAGTGAATGCAATGGGAATGTGGTGTTGAGGGTTTATATCATCCTTGGAAGCTTCGCATGGATAAAATACTAGACCCTCACGATTTCCTGCTATTGGCATTGTGGTCTTCAATGTTGTCATCATGGACTTTAGTAGGGTAGCACAGAGTGAAGGCGAGGGGAATGTGGCGTTGAGGGTTTATATCGTCCTTGGAAGCTTGGCATGAAGAAAAGAATAGACCCCTCATGGTTTCAAATCTGATGTATTCAAACTCATGACTTGATTCATAATTGATGCAGATGATGTTTACGAACTAAGATTAAACAGATGAAATGGATGGTGTCAAGATCTCATTTGAAAATAGATGAACCAATATTCACATACAAAAAGATTCTAGGAAGGACATAGCCCGACGACGGATTAGGATTGATCGCGTATGGATCTCAATAAGATAAGATTATACACTAAGATAATATCATTAACGTAATGGGAAATGATCAAAACCATGAAACATAAAATACACCCTTTAAAGTGGATATATGTGATAAAAGTTGGATATATGCACAATTGAGCGTTTTTGCATAGTGGGATGGATCTCAAGTCCTCAATTGGAGTCATATGAAGAAATAAATATCCTTATGGAGGTGTCATAGGGCATTAGGAATGGAATTCTAGGGAAGAAGAAAATGTCTTAGGCCCTAAAGAATACATTGAGGCACACATATCCATGAAGAATGCCTCAAATAACCATGAATGACTTCACAAGGGTGTCCATGGCGCTATGTATGCAAGTCTTGTGTCTTTAGTTTCTTTGACATGATTAATGTAGGAGACATAAATCTTGGGACCTAAAGGAATCTTCTAGGCATCCAAGGCTACGAAGGTTTCCTCCACCAAGCACACATGGCTTCCTAAGAGTAATATTAGCCTATGATTGAGGATGTTGGTGCCATTAGATGGTTTTGACTAGTATGTGCACATGTCATGGCCTTGGGAATTATGTTGTAAGGAATAAGACCATGCCTTTGAATATAAGAAAATCATTGATGCATCAAAATCCATGAACAATGTATCGAAGCATCACGCATGACTTCATAAGGGGATTCATGGTACTATGTATCTACGTCTTGGGTCCTTCAACATGGTTAATGGAGGACATATGAACCTTGGTCCCTAAAGGAATCTTGTAGTCATTAATGACTAAGAATTTTCCTTCCACCAACCACAAATAACCTTTTAAGGGTATAAGGGGCCTACGATTGATGATGCAATTACCATTAGGTGGTTTTGAGTAGTACACACATGACTCAGTTATTGAGATGTTGTTATATGGAAGAATACAATGCCTTTTGAATTAAAGAAACCATTGAAGCATCTACAAACATGATAAATTCCTTAAGCACCACATATGACTTCAAAACAGTATCCATGGTGCCATGTATCCAAGTATTGGGAATTTGGGGCCATGGACATTATCAAGGGGGGATACTTGAACGAAGCCCTAAAGCAACAATTTATTAATATAGAGATGAAACAATAGCCTTAAGGAACAACACATGGCCTCCCGAGGGTATAATTTTCCTATGATTGAGATACCAATTTCATCATGTCCTTTTTAGTAGTATCTACATGTCTCATTGCCTAGGAATGATGTTCTAGGGAATAATACAATTAATTTGGCCCTAAAAAAAATCATTAAGGCATCCAAAGCCATGAAAAATGTATCTAAGAACAATGCATAACCTCATAGAGATATTCATGGCATTATGTGTCCATGTCTTGGGGCCTTGGGGCCTTAGACATGGTCATAGGAAGAAACTTGATCCTTTGTCCCAAAAATAATCTTCTAGCCATCTAATCCTAAGAAGATTGTATCCACCAACCACACATCGCCCCTTATGGGTATCAGTTTCAGATGAGTAATGATATTAGTTCCATTTACATGGTGGTACAACTCTATTTTAAGAGTAATCAACCACCATTTTTGCATAGAATCCCTATTTACATAGACACTCATGTGAATTCTTTTTCCTTCTCTACAATATAGTTTGGTGGAACTTGAGCCCATGAATGGTTGCACATAAAATAACTACCACATATGCATCATGTATGGACACATCGATTTTGTTTCAAGTTCCACTTCCCTCATTTCTTGTTATTCTCTTTACATTGAGTAATGAGTATGTATCTAGGTTTATCAAGTGTAATAATAATACTATATAGTAATAAAATAACCTAGCATATATCCCTCTTAATATTTATATTTTAAACATTGTCAGATTTGTATTTTAGTTTTGTTTTTATTCCTCTATGTCCTTAATATAGATGGATTTAAAAAAAAAACTACTTAGTTCCATGTTAACTCTAGATCTATCACATCTCAAGAAGGATAGAATCACCTAAGGTGCAACCATTTTTTACATTGCAAAAAATTGAAGACACAATTGTACCTAAGATATTTGATCCCCCACTAAATACGATAAATCCACCATTAAGTTGTTATAATTAGAATAACTTAATTAATTTGTAAAAAAATTAAAAAATGATCAATCTTTTAGATCCTATCTTACCTTTTCTTTGGGATAAAAGTATTTTGGATAAATTTTATTTCCATTTTCACAAAAATACTTCTAATTATACCACAAAACAAACCTTTAAAAAAATAGGTCTATTTAATTGCTCATTGTTTTAATCATTATCTAAAACATATTTTCAACTATACATTTTTTAAAATGTTAAAATATAAAAAAATAATTATATTCAACTATACATTTTTTAAAAATGTTAATATACAAAATAAATATATCCAACTAAAACATATCTTCAATTCTACATTTTTCAAATGTTAATATAAAAATAAATATATTCAACTATTAACAATAGTTCATTAAGCTTTTATGCAATGTAAGATCTAAAGATAAATTATATCATATTATTATGTTATGAATCATATTTAAATTAGTTTATAATGAAAATGTTTACATATATTTAAAGGTAAAATATTTCATGATGTTGTGTAATGGTATTATTGAACTTGACTATGGTTATCTCTACATTGAACAAATTGTTTGTTTATAAATGGTTACTTAAAATTATATAAGATATATTGGTTATCATTTTTATTATCAAAATGTTAAATTTTTTAGTATTTAATTATTAATGTTTTTTTATTTCTTAAATTGTAATTATCTATTTCCATTATACCATGAGATTTTTGTTTAATCAATATTATAAATATTATATAAAATTTTTAAGTGATTTATAAATGTTTTAGAAACATCAATATAATAAAGGAAAATTACTTAGTTACTAATTTTTTAATAATTAGAAACATCAACAAAAAAACTCGTTTTCCCTCTATTTCATTTTCTCTTTTCCCTTGATACACATGTGCAAAGAATAAGAATATGCAGGCGTGACTATTGGATCAATTTGGCCCTACGTGAATGGAGGTTTTAAGTTTATTTGTATAATCAATTACTGTATTTTTCCTTAGTTTCGTGAAATTGTATTGTGTTGATTATTACTTCTTATAATCATGTATCCCATATTGCAGGAGCTCATTTTTTTTGCTGAAGATGGATCTCTGCAATTTATAAAGGCTTGGGGACGGATCTTACAAAAAGAACGATGGTTCTGTAGCAATTGGGGGATTCTTCTGTTCAATAGCAGGGGGGATGTTCCAGCAAAAATGCTTGTCAGGCATCTAGATTTTACATCATTCTATGGAGGTGCTTGTGCCCTGGCCTTGTCTTCGGATTCTTTAGAGCCCCCATTGCAAACTGCGCCGAGGGCGATGGTTGTAATAAAACCAAAATCTCCAAGGGCACGAAGGCCAAGAGCAGTATTTGACTTGAAGGAAGGCACTCCAAAAAATCAAAACAATGCAATTGCAAGAACTCACGGTGTCTAAAATTGTATTGCGAATGCTTTACATCTGGAACTTATTGTGATGGTTGCAATTGCCTCAATTGTTGTAATAATGTTGAGAATGATGCTGTGAGATAGGAAGTTGTTGAGGCTACACTAGAGCGAAATCCAAATTGCTAGCAGTCTGAGTGCCCTTCGAGATAATAGAGGAATGGAATGGAGGTGGCTGATAGGATTTCCAAGGAAGCCACACAGCTCCTCTTTGGCACTTTGGAAGATTTTAGAACAAGATTTGGCTGGCATTTATAGTTGTTATCATGTTCTATAGCTTGTTGTTTTGAACACGATTAATGTACAAAATTTTTGTGGATATCTTTATTGATATATGATATATGTAATCTATTTTTTTTGTGGCTAAATCTTGTTTAGATTAATTTGTGAATACTCTAGCCAACGTAAAAACAATAAAAAATTTTATGTGGAAACATTAAATTGTTTTTTGCTGACAATGTATGAGGTATTTATCTACCTTTTATACATATGCGAATGTAATTTTGTTCATATCTGAAATAAAATTACTATTTCTTTTTAGCCAAAACTATTTCAACATCTCTAATTTTCAATCATTAAAAAAATCTTAACTTTAATTTATAACATTTTACATCTCTATTTTTTAGCAATAAATAAAATATTAACTTTAATTGTAACATTTTACATATCTTTAACATATTAAAATATTTATAATGTTTAATTAATATTATAAATTAATTAATCTAATAAATATGTAAACTACAATTTTAAGAATTATTTGTCATCAAATATTATAAATAATTATAAATGAGTTAAG
This sequence comes from Pseudotsuga menziesii, assembly GCA_001517045.1. Lineage (NCBI taxonomy): Eukaryota > Viridiplantae > Streptophyta > Pinopsida > Pinales > Pinaceae > Pseudotsuga > Pseudotsuga menziesii. The sequence continues at coordinate 108,541 of LPNX011182943.1, forward strand.
ACAACATTATGGTTTTTCTTGTCTTAATATATTAAATTATTGAATTTTTATAATGAATTAAAATTATATATTAAAATCAACAATTTTATGTAAATTTATATTGTAAAATTAATATTATTGTTATGTTAACATGATATAAAAAAAAAATAATATAAACAAATGAAATGCATGATAGAAATGATTTGACCATCAATTCATAAGGCAAACATCTCTAATTTTCAGTTATAGATAAAATCTTAACTTTCATTTATAACATTTTACATATCTTTAGCATATTAAAATAATTATAATGTGTAATTAATATTAAAAATAAATTCATCTAATAAATATGTAAACTACAATTTTAAGAATTATTTGTAATCAATAATTATAAATAAGTTAAGACAACATTATGTTTTTTCTTGTCTTAATATATTGAATTATTGAATTTTGATAATGAATTAAAATTATATCTTAAAATTAACAATTTTATGTGAATTTATATTGTAAAATTAATGTTATTGTTATGTTAACCTCACTGATATAATTAATAATTTATAGAAGGAAGCAAAAATTGGTGCAAATTTGGAAGCAAAAATTGACACATATTTGGAAGTAAAACATGGTGCAAAATGGGACGCTAAAGTGGTAGCAAAAATGGATGCAATATTGGATGCTAACATGGTGCTATTAAGGATGCAAATATGGTGCTAACAGGGATTTCATTTAAGAAGCAAAAGCAGACACTCCTTAGGAAGAAAAATATGACATTATTTAGGAAGAAAACCTTGACATTGTTTAGAAAGCAAAGTTGGACGCTATTCTTGAAGCACAAAAATAGACGCTATTTTGGACATCATAAAGGATGCTATCTAGGAAGCAAAAAAAAACATTTTTTGAGACGCTTTAAGTTTTGTCCATGATGCATCCCATTTAGGGTCTAGTTTGACCACTCAATGTAAAAAAAAAATCCACTTAAAAGGGACGCTAATTCCAGGATTTGTTGTAGTGTGAGACGCTTTAAGTTTTGTCCATGATGCATCCCATTTAGGGTCTAGTTTGACCACTCAATGTAAAAAAAAAATCCACTTAAAAGGGACGCTAATTCCAGGATTTGTTGTAGTGTTTCCTATATAAATTTAATATATGGTGAAAAATAAACTTATAAATTTATATTTAATTGGATTTACCTTAAACTAAATTCATATTTGATTAGGTTTACCTCTTATTTTTTTAAGGATTTTGTATGGAAGTATGGAAAGTAAATTTCAAAGAATTACTAGATGATAACAATTGCTGTTAAAATTTGACATCTTATCTTGCACATCAATAAATTTTTATATGATGTTTAAATTTTAACATTGTTTTTAATTTAACATTTAAATCTTATTTTTACATATCATAATAATACTTGATTAAAAATTTTAGAAAAATATAATAAACAAAAAAACCTTCTCTCTCTGAAATACTCTATAAGGAGATTGTAACCAAATAATAAACTCTTTTACTGAAAAAAGTAACTTACAAATACATCATTTTCACTCCCTATCTCATTTAAAAATCATAAGAAAACTTAGTGCGTACGTGATTAGAACACAATTCACGAAGAAGTCTGACATATGCATTAACATGGCATCTTGACACAATTAGATGGAAACACTGACATATGAATTGTGAATTGATATTTTCATGTTCATGTGTTTTCCTCTAATAAAACTTAACATTCTACCCATTCGTTCATTTTTTCAATATCACGAAACAATTTTGTTACTTTGATTTACGAATTAATTTCATGTATCCTTTTTTGTATTAAGCTTTCCACCNTTAATATTCTACCCATTCGTTCATTTTTTCAATATCACGAAACAATTTTGTTACTTTGATTTACGAATTAATTTCATGTATCCTTTTTTGTATTAAGCTTTCCACCATTTATTAATCATATGTTCAATGTTATAGATCTTCTTAAGTTTATGATAATTATTAATTCTAAAATATTTGCATGAAGTCATTTCGTCGAAAGTTTTATTGTCATATGTAACATTATCATAAGTGATATTTTAGGATTTGACTGTCATAACCTTTGTTTTATCATTGTTAATAATAATACCCATACTAGTGAAAAAACCATTTAGAGCTTTTGGTTGCTTATTGAAATCAAAGGGACTTCTCATTATTATGCCGAAGGCGTTTCACAATGGAGACACAGTCTCAAAATATTCCTCGTCTCCCTCGCCACTAACATTTCGACAAGTGTCTCTTTGACTTAGCAAATGGGGACTGAATTGACATTGTGTCTTGCATCTCGTGTGTTGAACTGCTTTACATGGCCATTTTACCGATGGCCGACTCGATCTCTTCCTCTAGTTTCTTTGCATGCACGTATGCTGATCAATTTTGTTTTTTCTTGTACTACACTTCAGTTGAGTCCCCGATTCTGCAATATCGATTATGGAACTCCTGTCCCGTAGACTATAGGTGTCCTCTGTGTTACGACCACAACTGCATGTGAATGGATTAATGGACATATGGATGCGTTTGTCGACAGTTGACTTGATCCCCTCCTCCAGTTTCTTTGCATGCAAGTATGTTGATCAATTTTGGTTTTTTTTGTACTGCACTTCAATTGAGTCCCTGATCCTGCAATGTTGATTACAGAACTTCTGTCTCGCATACTGCAAGTGTCCTCTGTGTTATGCCCGTTGCTGCACGTGAATGGATTGATGGAATTATGGATAGTTTTTTCGTATCAGATTGCCAATTGCAGATCCTTCTTCCCACATAGTGTTTAGGGTGTTTTTTTTATAGGTGGCTTGCGCTGCACGTGAATGGATTGATGGACTTATGGATAGTTTTTTCGTATCAGATTGCCAATTGCAGATCCTTCTTCCCACATAGTGTTTAGGGTGTTTTTTTTATAGGTGGCTTGCGTGTTTTCACTACACTTCTATCTGTTGCCCTAAATGACTGGTCTTGGCATATTTGTTTGTACACGGTTTCACTGTCCTTCAATGCGGTTCATTTCTTTCAATTGGGCATAGCCTGTAACATACCCAAAACTGAAAAATAAATAATTATTATTTATTTCAGCAAAAACATTATGTTAATTTTTATTGTAAAGTTTATGACCAAGTGGGTCAAGGATGACTATAATGGAAGAATTATTTATTTTATTAATTAATAAAAGGAGACACCTATTCAATAGAGACTGTTAAATGAGTGTACACTACCCACTAGGAGGAAGGAGAAACTATAGAAGGCTGGTTGACAAGTGGCAGCACTGGCATTCACTTTCTAGCTGTTCCAGGAGCATAATCCCTAAAAAAGTGGTCATGTTCCCTGAGAGGGGTAACTTATTTGGGTGGCTCATTAAATTCCAAAACTGACCCTAAGACCCAGGAAAACTTATATAAACCATCAAATTGAGTAGGAGGTTCACCACACATTGTAATTTTTGGAGAGAATGAACTTTGTGATTGCTGCAAACTGAAAAGTCAGGCACACAAAGAATTTGATGAGGGGATCACTAAAGTGTTTTGTTGATTTAAGTCTACTGTTGAGTGCTGATTTATAGAAGTCTGTCATGTACCAGAGATCTCCAGCCAGAGTCCTCCCCTTTTACGAAAAGAGTTAATTACTTTCCGAACCTTTTATCCTCTAGCAACTTAACTTTTGAAAAGATCAAGATCCAA
>LPNX011182945.1:3100-13517 GCA_001517045.1 Pseudotsuga menziesii
GGCTGAAGGGTTTGAATAATTTCCCTCCCTATTCCTTGTGAAATGATGCCCCCATCTCTTGTTGCATTGCATAGCTAGTTGTGGGTAATTTTTATTAAATTGCATATTTACATGATGTCTCCATTTATAATGTTCTTGGCTAGCACGAGTGTTAGATTTTTATCATTCAAGCAACCATTATGATCTTAGGATATTTAACTGAGAGAATAACATGCACACCGATAAAACATAAGCATAACACAAGAGACAAGAGACACAAAAAAATTTCCTCGGGGAAACCATAAAGGAGAAAACCCCGCAACTTCCTCAGAGATAGAATCAGCACCAAAAGTAAAACCCAAAAACTTAAAGATGATCCCCCGAGAGGAGTAGTCTCTCTCTTGTCCTAGTGTCTTCTCTCTCACTCATGCGCCCCAATAAGTGTGTGTGTGTGTTCTAAATAGATAGAATCACTCTCTATTTATATTCTTCCATTCACTTGGAATCCACTCCATCATGCTGGCCTCACTTAACACTTACTTACTAGAGCTGACATCTCTAGAAGTGTCTAATAACCCTAGTGCCCCACAACTTGTGGGGACTTTGCCTCTTTTGACAAACAAGGAGGTTTATCCTTAACACAATGGTGGGGATTATTGCCTCGAATTACAATGACTCACCTAGGGTCGACTTCACTACGATAGTCTAATAACCATAAGGCCCCACAACTGTGGGGACTTTAACCCTTGACCAATAGGAGGGTTATGCACAATGAATTGGCATGACTTTGACATTATAGAAACTTCCCAAAATAAACATCGGGGTGTGACATGACTCAATTACATTACAGACACATCTCAATACATAAGATATATGGATGAATACATTCTGAAGTTACAATTACATCAACACTCCCTCTTAACTAGGAAGGTATTCTCTCGACATAATTTTCATCACTAGTCTTCTTGTCTAGATCATCTCATCATCTATATCTTCAAGTCATCTTCGTCTTAAATTCATCTTCATCTTCAAGTCATCTTCATCTGGATCTAGATCATCACTCGATCTGGATCATCTCTGGATATCATCACTGGATCTGGATCATCACTCGATCTAGATCATCATCACTGGATTTGGATCATCACTCAATCTAGATCATCATCACTGGATCTAGATCATCACTTGATCTGGATCATCATCAGTGGATTTGGAACATCTCTACTCGATCATCATCATGGGTGTTATCTCTTGATTCTTCTCGTCATAGGAATTTCTATAGAGCTAGCCCTTTTTCATGCTGGATGTGGGCCTAGCCACCATGTAGGTATTCACCCAGCACTTAATTCTGATCATTTAGGAACTAACCTATAATCATATCAGAAAGGCACGCCCAGCACTCACATCTGACCATGTGGGAACCAATCCCACAACCCTGTCAGAAAGGCTCATCACTCACATTTGACACATGCGAGGAACCAATCCAACATGCATGTTCAAAAAGGATCAACACTTATATTTGACACATGCGAGGAACCAATCCAACATACATGTTCAAAAAAGGATATGCACTTACATCTAACACATGTGAGGAACCAATCCAACATGCATGTTCAGAAGGGCTCTGCACTTACATCTGACACATGCGAGGAACCAATCCAACATGCATGATCAGAAGGGCGTGCACTCACATCTAACCTGGTAGGAACCAAATCCTACACCCTCGCCAAAATGGCCCCCAGTCCCAGACTGAGCTACCTGGTAACTGACTAGGTGCCTCCATTCCCAGAATGGCAGTTTCCCTTACATTTCCCTTACATCTATCCTACTCGACGGAATGGCCAACACTCACATATGACATGGGAGGAACCTAATCCTTTAGCCATGATAGAATGGTTCAGCCCTTACGTCTTACCTGCTCGTCAAAATGGCTCTCTCAGTCCTGGACTGAGTGTTCTTGGTAACTGACTAGGTACCTCCATTCCTAGAATGGCATTCAGCACTCATATTTGAAATGGAAGGAACCAATCCTCTCACCATGACAAAATGGCTTAGCCCTTACATCTGACCATGGAAGGAACCAATCCTCTCACCATGTTAGAATGGATATGGGACTCATCACTTTCCCTTGGAGGAAACCTCGATCTGGAGAACACCAAGATTCTCCCTGAAGTACTCAAACTTCACCCTAGCCAATGGCTTCGTCAATACATCAGCTATATGTTCCTCCATCGCAACATACGGGAGCTTCACTACTCCCCTCTACACCATATTCCTGATATAGTGATACTTGATCTCGATATTCTTCGACTTGTCATGGAACACTGGATTCTCTGACAACTTCATGCAACTCTGGTTGTCACAATGTATACAAGTAGCATCCATATGGAGATCAAATAAATCCAACAGTAGCTTCCGTAGCCATACTACCTCACAAATAGCTAAACAAGCTGCGACATACTCTGCTTCAGCTGTATTCAATGCCACATAGGATTTCTTCCTACTAAACCAAGATATCACACTTGATCCCATATTGAAGCAACACCCTGAAGTGCTCTTCCTATCGATGGCACTTCCTGCCCAATCTTAATCAACATAACCCTCTAGGTTAATCTTCTGATTCGCCTTGTACTTGAACCCATAATCAATTGTACCCCTTAGGTACCTTACTACATGCTTTGCAACCATCAGGTGAACATGTCTCAATGTGTTCACAACAAATAAAATATCTGGTCAGGTACTTCAAGGACCCAATCATCTGACAATACATCATGGAATCAACCGTCTCTGATGAAGTAACAATCGGGTTCGATGCCATAGGTGTGGTCATGCAGTCCATCATCCTAAACCTATTCAGGATCTCTACTGCATACTTCCCTTGTCCACATCTCCATGCCTAGAATGTAGTGTGTCGACACATAGCTGGACCATCAATGGTCTTTTTCCTTCAACCTTGAAGCAAAGGTTGGAATCCGCTTTACTCTGAGTAAAGCCTAGAGTAATTAGTAATCTGTCCATCTTGTCGTATCATGTTGAACCTTACGATCTTCTACAGTCACTCCCTCTGAAGCATCATACTCCATGCACTGAAACATTCTATACCGGAGTGACAAGTAGCTTCCTATGCTACTAATCTTTTATGTATCCATCTAGAATCACTAGATACCAAGATCCTCTGTCTTTAAAAGCATTCTTCTCACACCCATCTTACAGCTTGTCATCCTCTATCAACCTTGTAGCAAAGTAAGATCTTCATCAAGCTCCTCATGTATGTGTTATCCCATGGGTGTCTTCTGAACTCGTACAAGGCCTTCTCTAATTTGCACACATGATTCTTCATATCATGTGTCTCAACTCTCACTGGCTGCAAATGTCTCTTTGTAGTCTATGCCTTCTGTGCTATGAATCTTGCCTTGTATCCCACGATGTTCCCATCTACTGCATGATGGAACTCTGAACTTCTCTTCATGTATCGATACTTCATCCTAGACATCATTCTTCTTGAACTGGTCTTCCCTTTCTTCTTGGAAGATTCTACATCAATGATGTCGCTACACTCATCATATTATTCTTCGTCTTTGAATTGTCATCACTTGTTCTTCGAAACAAGTCTTCATTCTTCTTTTCTTGTAGGTGATTATGTATGCGATCTTTCCTACAAGTCAGATGCATTTGCATGGTTAGAAAAATTTCATAAGGAATATTCATACTGGAAAATTCTTATGCATAAATATATAATCATGCAACTACTTTAGCCAATACAACATTCATCCATATCTCACGAAACTTTTCTAGATGCCTTCCATCTCTACCAGGACAACATTGAGATTGTGCACTAACCCAATATGTCAGCAAAGAGGTTTCATTCTAGATAAGTAGCAATGGAGAGTTTGTATAGCACCATGAGCCACTTACCCATCACATGCATATTAGTAGTATACTGTCATTAATGTAAACATCCTATCATGTATAATACATCAACTGAATATAAACAAATGCATAACAAAACAATATCATGAAATGACAATTGAATACTTATCTTTATTTGTTTCATGGGTAGACTCCTTCTTGAGTCTTCAGCTTCATCATCTTCTACATTCATAATAGCATCGTTTCTTATCCAAATGCTAAGATGGATAAGAGGTTCTTCAAGAGTTGAGTTCTTCATATTCCTCATCGCTTGAGGGATCTTCTTTCAATGGTGAGAGCTTGATCTTCAATTGCTCCCATCTTCTCTTCTCTTCTTATGAGTCGTCCTTCTTCTTCTTCCGAGAATCTATTGAAGGTAATCACTTCCTCCTGGCACACATTCTTTGCATGAATGAATCCCATGATCCTGGGAGGCCATTCAAGGTGGCTATCACCACTTCTGCATTCTTCACTTCTTCTTTTACCGCTTCAATTTGTTCTTTTATCTAAGAAACTCTTGTGAAGTAAGACTGGATTGTTTCTGCATTTTGAATCTTCTCATTCTTCAGTTGGTTTCTCAGAGTCATCTTTCGATTTATGTTCTTCCCTTCCAACAATTTGGTTAGGGCATCAAACATAGCTTTAGGTAGGACACCTATGGTATGAGGTGATCCTTGATAGAATCAGCAATGATCCTCTTTGCCATAACCAACTTCTTCTTATGTAAGGCCTTTGCCTCATCTCCCTCTGGAACTAGAACCTCCTCATTGATATAGGAGTCCAACTCATTTTCTTCCAAGACCAGGGAGTTCCTATACTTCCAAGCTTGGAAGTTATCAGCTCCCTCAAGCTTTTGATTAATCTTGGTATGATGAGACATCGTAACTAAGAACCTCAAATGAAAATAGCAAAAGATTAGATCTTATCGATTTGAGGTGTCCATCGTGGTTCCGAAGCTGACTGATCTAGGGTTTGTTAGAGAAACCCTAATTTTCAAAACTTGGAATCTTTTAGATATGATTGGATATAAAGATAGATATCTTCAAATGGAGCTGTCCAATGTACTCCTTTTTTGAAAACAGTGGAGGGAAGCTCCTAGAATAGGAAGCTGTAGTTTTCCAATTTCTTCTACAGAAAATGCCTGTTACTGTTTCTATGGTATCTCCAAAATTACTGATCCTCTGTGTCTGAAACTTTGCATTGAGGTAGCTTCGCATGTCCCTATTCCAACACCATAGGTTTCACCAATTGGGACTTATGATCATTTTCCCAAGGTGACCTGTTACAGGACTGTTCAGAACAACGAAGTTGTACAGATGCCGTCAGAAGTTTAATAAAAAGCATCGGTTGAGCGTCTCCTTCATGTGTCAGATGTTTGACAGAAGCATTGGAACACCGTCGTAAAAGTGACGCCTATTGGTATATTTAACAAAAAAAAATTGAAAGATTTCACTTAGAAAATTTGATCAGAAAAATAAATTGTATGTTTTTTCAAACTTTTTGCTTAAAACTCCTACTTTAGCTTTGTTAATGCATTCTAATGATGTTAGTAATTTATGGCATGATATGTTTGGGCATATTAACTTACGTTAATTGCATCAATTAATCAAACAAGATGGGATAGTGGGGTTTCCACCTATCCGCACTGAGTAATTCTTTGAACTGGTCGGCCTTCATATTTGCATGATGTCATTAATTTTAAAGCCTTTTGTTAGAACAAAACAAAAATAATAATCTGTATGATATTTGGATGTGGATTTGGGTTTTGTGATACTTACATATCTGGCGTCCAAGTTGGAGTAACCACCAAGCCCAAGATTTTGTTGGCCATTTTTTTCAATTCTTGCCTTTGTGGCCTTAGATGTGTCCGAGAGCCTAATTAAGTTTTTAAATACATTATTCGATGTACCAAAATTTATATAAAACCAGTAATAATAAGGCATACCACTACATTTTGGAATGTATTGCATACCTCCCTATTCCACCTAGTGGTATCTTTCCTGATTTTCTCAGGCCCTTCTCTTTTCCATCTTCCACCAGGGCTTTCCACTCCATAGATGGAATCATTAGAGGGAAATCATACCTAGGGTTCTTTTCTAGGTGAACCCTATACTGGTCTCAGACAATATTCAGATGTTTTCCAGCCTTCTGTAGGACCTTCGATGTATTGAAGGTATATTTTCCAAACAAACTAGCCAAGCGATTAGTCAGAACATCCTTAAAAGATTTTGGTTGCTTGTTCCACATTGTGCAGAAGGTGGCCCCGAAGATCTCCAAGGCCAAATCATTCATATGTTTATAAAATATATCATTTCTTGCAAAACATTAATGCCATCATTAGTCAACATTAGAAAATATTATCGGTATATTAGACACAAATTATAAAAACTAAATTGAATAATCTATAATGACTTGGAATCCTCTCTATCTTTATTGGATCTAGTTCTTCACTCACCAAAAATGTACACACTATTGAACCAGTGCTAGTCACATGAGAAGATCCAGGAAATGCTTCCACATCTCTATCTAACCCTACATCCACCCCTTCTTCTACAACATCAGTTGCACCCTTCGCTGCCCTCAGGGGTGTCGCAGAGCGTGTTGCCGATTGTTGAGTGGACAATATGGGAGGAGTATGTCATGTACATGGAGTGGTTTGGTCACTGGGACCAACATTTCCTTGACCACCACTGATAATCTCCATAATGCGCTATAAATTCAAAACATTGTATTATAAGTTCAATAGCATATAAAATCAAATATTATAAAGTTTTTATAAATGAATTTGCATTTTTATTCAATAACTTACATCCACTTGTTTACGTTGCTGTAACAACAATTGAATCCTTTGTTCGAGCCCTTCTGTTAGTGGAACTGCCAATGTCATACAAATCAGTTCCTCATTTTTTTTCCCTTTTCCTTTGTAGCACCCTCAACGTGTCTGCATATTCTCTAATTTTACTATCTCTCATCAACGGAGAGACCTCATTCTGTAAAGAGTTTTGAGACGATGTTTCATAAACAGAATCCCCTATTTGCAATTGAAATATATAAAAAATTGCTTAGTCTTTGAAGTAATAGTGTGCGCAAATAATTATATTATGGATTACATCTAGGATTACCTGATGCCTAGACAAGGGTGTGGTCTGATCAACAGATGGGGATTTACCTCGATCAGCCACCTGCAAAAAAAGTAGAGAACATTATCACAATCAACACAATATGTAAAAGCTAACAAATACAGAGCAAAAATAAACACTATGCTACATGTTTTATATGTGTACATTTTTTAAGTATTTAGAATGTGGAATTACATTTAGGTTTACTGGTTTCCTTGAGGCTCCATTCGTTTGATCAACAGCTGGGGACTTTTCCCGGTTAATCTGCAAAAAAGGTAGACAACATTACCATCATGAACGCAACCATAAAAATGAAAGAATACATAAAAAAATAAACATTATGTGTCACGATATACATGTTTACAATTTTAAAGTATTTGAAATGGAGAATTACATTAATGTTTGGCTGTTGCCTTGATGTTGTAGACACTGAGAGGGGGGGTGAATCAGTGTAAAGCAATTTTTACAAATTTTCTTGACCTGTCACACTGAACTACCAATTCATCATTTCATTATTCTACCAATCTCATAATCATTTCATAAACTTCATCATTCACATATCATAGCATTTAACTCATCAAGAACTATAACACAAAAGAACACCACACCATATAAATTTGTAATCTTTTTATATTAGTTTTGGTTCGGCTACAACCGTTAGGAAAAATCAGCACCTACTGATACATAGAGCACCTACTATGTATCCAGGACCCAGCCTGGTTTTCTTAGACCCTGCTAAGAAGGGTTTGAGGTATCCTAACCTCAAAATAAAGTCAAGCTTGCATTTACATTAAAGCTTATTGTCATATCATCTCATCAATCACTTGTCTCTTTAATCTGTTCTACTGCTGGTCAATACTGTTGATCATCTGCTCAACACTCTAGTCTACTTTTATGCTGCTCACTGTCAAGTCATCATGGTCTGCTCAACAATCTCAGCTTTTCTCATCCACCACTCCTCAAGAAACCTCATCAATCCACATGTCAAGTCTGCTATTTCCATGCCAATTGTCATCTAATCATCATGTCTTTTGCTATAGATGTATTATTGCTGTATAATCACCATTGTCTGGTTCACTTGGTTGCTGGTCCTGTCTTTTGCTGCAATTTCATCTTCACATTCAATCAATCAAGCATAAACTGTCAAGCTACTTTTCAAGCGGTAGTAAATATGCATAGGACTGTCATTCTCCTACACTCATGTATGTTACTCAACTTGGTTGTATCATCAACAAATTAGGGCTGTCAATACTAGGGCTATCATCTGAATTCACTTGGACTTCAACGGCCCAGAGTTCCATCATTCAAAATACTTTGTCAACAGCTTCTAGGGCTGTCATCATTACTTAGAACTGTCATCAGCTTCAACTGAGCATCATTCTTGCACTGTATTCAAACTCTTATTGGGTACTAGGACTGTGTCTTCAATTTGCAGAGCTTGAACTCTAAACAAGTCCTAAAACAAAGACTGGCATTAACTCTGAAGATCTTCAATCAGTGTATGACTTGACAAGGCATATGAGTTGTATCATCACTATGCAGACAATATTGTTCACTCACTTCACATAAACCACTGCTACAAAATCCACTGAAAAGATCCACATACTGCTACTACCTCTGGACTTTTCACTTCATCACAATTTCTGCGATATCAGGGCTTGACCACAATGCTGTAGCATATCCTTTTAAGAACTTCACCCAAAATTGGACTCTGCAATTTCTGTGTGAAATGTACAATCTCAGCATGAATAAATAAATTGAACATACCCTTTCATGTCCTAGTTTGTCATTAGGATAACTCAGCCTTGGACTAATCACACTCCACAATTAGCTTTGTGTTATCAACCTCCTGGACTGTGTATACAAGCACATCTCTTTCCTTGCAACTAAACCCCAACACACATGTCAAACTGACCTGTGTATCAGCCTTGGACTTGGAAGCATAAAAAATTGATCTGTGGACGAAACTCGGGCTTGTCTACATGCTGAGAAAGGCTCCATCCAAATCCCAGGTCTGAACTATGAGCTTCAAAGTTCAAACCCTGTCAAATCGGTCTATGAATTCTCTATTCAAACCGTGGACTGTGAGACTGTCCAGAGAAGGCAACAGTAAAACTGTAGATGATTTCCAATCTCAGTCAATTTCACACAACCTTGAACTGACTTCTGAGATCCCACAGACTCCACATTTAGCTCCAACACCATAGCAAGCTCTTTGTTTCAGCGTGTTCTATATTTTTCAGCCCATGAATTGGTGAATGATCACGGAATGAATTGGTGAATGATTCCATGATATGTTAATAATCACAGAATGAGCTAAATGATCATAGCATTAACTCTGCATGATGTTAGCAACCAAGATAGCACAATGGAAGAGCCTCACCGAACTATAGTGAGGACACAAACTCGGAGGGAAGTGAATACTGCTACTTTCACAGAGAACTTTCTTCGGTATTGCAGAAAACCTTCAGCGTCTTGTATATTGTGCTGAGATACATCACCGCACCAGACTCTCCAACGTTCAAATCCACGCTGATCTACACGTGATCTCCAGCTTACGACTTCAAATACAACTCATTCAACTAAATCGCTGGTTAGAGAAAATCGTTGTATCATTCACGGTTACTTTACAGCAGCGATTGCTTACACATGCTGAACCTGTTTATTGTAGCTTCAAATGGCACCTCCTCTCCATGCTTCTCCAGTGGCCTTCTCTTTTCACAAGAATAGATCTCTTCACTTTTCTTCAAACCTGGGCATGGATACTCTTCAAAATATAGCAGCAAGTGCTCCTAGCTTCAAGAATTTCATTGCTCCTTTACAGAAAATTACATCTTCCTCCTTCGTTGGATGCCCTTGGATCAAAAAAAAAAGGGAAAAAGGAGGACAATTCAGACTGAATCTCCACCAAAAAATTTCCTCAGTCTAGCGAAATTTCCACAGTTGCTGCTCCACCGAGTTTTACCTCAGTGCTCCACCGAAATTTTCCACACCACAAATGAGAGCACGAGGGCTCTATTTATACAAATTTTTAACCATATTTTGGGGGCCGACTTGAATTTAAATATATATTTTTTAATTTTTTTATGGGGCCGAATTGCAGATATTGTATGGGCCGACCTGCAATCTTATCTTTTAATTTTAAATATCTGAGCCGACTTGACATATTTGGAGCCGACCTTGCATATTTAGAGAGTTTCAAACAATATTGTGTTGAATTTACCACGAATTATCTTCAGTATGTCAAGGGCTTCTTCTTATGCAAGAGAAAAGTTCTAGAACTATCAAATGTGGGTCCAAGACCCAAATCTCCATGACCATCGGGTTTTCATGGTCCAAGATGTTACAAACCCTGAGATCTTCATATATCATGTCCACGACCCTTCAAGGCTTCCTTTTCAAGGCAAGGGCAT
>LPNX011182968.1:1662-14394 GCA_001517045.1 Pseudotsuga menziesii
ATTTTTAAAATTTTGAAAAATTTGGGGTTTTGACATGGCCAGTGATGATCCAGATCAAGTGATGATCCAAATCCAGTGATGATGATCCAATAGTGATGATCCAGATTGAGTGATGATCCAGATCCAGTGATGATGTCCCATGATGATCCATATTCGAAGACGAAGATGACTTGAAGACTCAGAAGACTTGAGATGCAGATGATGATATGGTCCAGCTGATATAGAGAAGAAGACCAGTGCTGAAAATTGTGTTGAAAGAATACCTTCCTAGTTAAGAGGGAGTGTTGATGTATTTGTAACTTCAGAATGTATTCATCTATGTATCTTATATATTGTAACCCGATGTTTATTCTGGGATGTATCTATAATGTAATTGAGTCATATTGTCATGCCCCGATGTTCCGATTGGGAGGAAAAATAATGTAAACAAGTCATGTCAAGTCATAGTGAGTAACCCTCCGATTGTCTAAGGGTTAAAGTCCCCACAGTTCCGGGGCACTAGGGTTATCAGAATATCCTAGTAGAGGTCGGCCCTAGTAGGGTTTTAGTCATGTTGGGATTAGTATAAATAGAGAACTGGAGTCTCTATTTATCATACAACTCATCCACACTCAAGTGTAGCGCATAGTTGAGGAAGGAGAAGACAATGGGGCTAGATAAGAAGAAGATTACTGCTGTCGGGAGATCAATTACTGTTTTGGGGATTTTACTGTTTTTGTGTTGATTCTATCTCTAAGGAAGTTGCAGGGTTTTCTCCTTTATGGTTTCCCCGAAGAAAAACACTGTGTTCATTGTCTCTTGTGCTTGATTGCTGTACTTGTTATTCTCTCAGTTAAAAGATCCCAATGATGCTAGCTTAATGTTGAAAAACTAACACTCACTTCTTTTACTAATTACCTAGTAATATCTCAATATTAATATTACCTTGAAAGATTGATAATAATAAATCATACAAAACTAGTTTATGAAGTGGCTACCCTTCAAAGTACAACATCTAATAATTTGTTACATGTACGTGGAAACCTACTAAATGAAGAAATCATTATAAATAATAATAACTTCATAATAATTGGTGAGAGGAAAGAATTTTCCTCAATGTACAATATTTGATATTGTAGAATTTTACCTAGTTAGTAACAATAAACAATTCATACCCACACAGACACACACACCCACACACACAGACACACATATTCCAAGGAAAAAAATCACTTTATTCTCACTGAATAAACATGAATTGCCCTCTCGAGGCATACATAAAGATTGTCGAAAAGGCCTTACATAAAGATCTCCAAAAAACATACACAAAAATCACCAAAAAGGAATACATGAGGATCGCCAATAAGGCCCATGAACTTCCCTTTCTAGGCATGCATAATGATTGTTATCGCTTCTTCCATATGTTCTGTTTTCTTAAAGCCTTACATGCTGATTTACTAACAAAATATTTACAAACCCCTTTGCCTCCATTATCCCTGGAGGGAGCATCAAAGTCATTTTGGACAAATTGTCTTCTTCAACATTTAGTTCTCTATATATATGCTAAAGTAATTGACTCAAAATTTTCCATTTGATCTCTGATTTCTCTTAGCAAATGTTGTAGATGTGGGGCATTTATCTGCAATTGTCCATTTACCCACTCTATTCTCATTTTTGAATCCCCAAACATTTGAAGGTTTTGTACATGAAGGAATGACCATAAATATGATAATTCTTCCTTGTTGTTTGTGCCTTGTCCTTGTGCAAACATAATCTCTATATTTTTTGCTTCATTTAGGAAAATAATACCTCCAATTCCTCCCAAGGGAGGTTATCCTTGGCTTGCTCCATCAAAGAAATCCCATGGAGTGTTTTTTTCTATGTTTGGCGATTTGAGCACTCTTCCTGGTTTTTTCTTTGGTACCATTTGATGTTCCATTACCTTCTTCAAAAGAACATTAACTGTTATTTTTGAGGAAGTCCATATGTTTTTTAAAATTTCTCTATTTCTTGTTTCCCATATAGTGGAAATAAAGAGATCTGGAAGTGCCTCATGTTGACATACCCTTTCATTGCTCCACCATTTTTTCACTTTGTGCTCTAGATATTCCTCATCTTCTATGCTTATGGAAGGGTCCAACTTGTTTCCATACTATTTCTGCATAAGTGCAATGGGAAAAAAAGATGAGAACTTGATTCGCTCTCATCTTTCCATAGTACACAATAACCAAGCCCATTGAAGCCTCGTTTGAGAAGAACTTCCCAAGTCAACAATTTGTTGTTTAAAGCCAGCGAGAGTGTTAAATTGCTTTTAAAGGAGCATGAATTTTCCAGATTCTTGACCACCATCAACATTCCAGTGATGATTTCTCTAATTGGAATGCTACTTCATATCCCAATTTTGCAAAGAACTTCCCATATTTGTTGTTCCAAGCCCATATTAATTTGTCTTGCTCCTCTCCTACGTGAATAAAATTCGCCCTGAGCTGTTTAATATAATAGTTCCATAATGCTGCTTCAATTTTAGATAACTCCATTTCTTGGGCTGACTTACAGATTGCGCCTCTCTGCTTACGATCTGTATAAGAGCTTGCATATTCTAAAACTGTTATTTCTCTGTCTTTTAAATGTGTTAAGAGTGTATCTGGAAACCTGAAGTTATATCTTGAGCCTACCCAGGGGTCCTCGCTTATTCTAATTCTTCTTCCATCGCCTACTTTCCATAAAACCCAATTTCCTACGAGTGGAAATGCTACCACAAAGGCTTTCCAGCACAACGAGCCTCCTTTGTGTGATTTTGTTGATTGCTGAAACCATTCTTCTATGGATGTGTTTGGAAAGTATTTTTCTCTCATGGTTCTTCCCCACAATGTATCAGGGTTTTCTACCAACCTCCCCAGAGATTTTTCTGCCAGTGCTTTGCAAAAGAGGTATGGGTTCTTAATTCCCCAACCACCTCTAGACTTTGGAAGAACTATCTTTGTCCATTTTAATAAAGTAATGCCTTCTTTCTTTGTGCTCGCTGTCCATAAGAATGAAAAGCATTTTTTCCAATTATTTACTAAAGTGCCCTTTGTAATATATGAAATTGAATCCCATTAAACTGAGATGCTTTGTAATACATCTTTCAATAGAACCAAATGACCACCCCTTGATAGGAACCTATTTGTCCACATTGCTATTATGCTCTCAATTTTTTTGTAGAGCTACATCCAGTCTTGTGAGGTGTAGGAATTTGGTTTTAGCTGAAAACCTAGGAATTTGAAGCCCTTATCCATTGATGAGATGGATACTGGGATTATCTCTTTAAACTGTGTTAAGACATCCTCATTTACCTTACTGTTGTGACAACTTTGATTTCTCTAGGTTTATTTCCATTCCTGTAGCCAATTGATAGTTTTTAAGCACCTTGACTAGATTCTAAATGTTGCTGAAAGTTCCATCCCCAAATATGAGGACATCATCCACAAATAAAACATGTGTTAGCTCAATTTGATTGGAAACTTTATTCCTTTTATCAACCTTATCTCTCTTTCCTTGTGCAATAATCTACTCAATGCTTCAACTATCATAAGAAACAAGAAAGGAGACAGTGTGCATCCTTGTCTTAGACCTCTGGTAGGGTGAAAAAAGTTGGAGGGGAATCCATTTATCAGGACTGCAAAGGAAGTAGACTAAATAAAACCTAATATCTACCCCACCATATCTATTTTCATTCCTATCTGGATTAATAATAAATGGATGAAAGTCCAACTTACCCTATCATATTCTTTGGATAAGTCTATTTTTAGTGCGGAAGTCGACTGGTTTTCCTTTTTGATTGAGTGTAAATATTCTTATGCTAGTGACATTGCATCATGGATTTTCCTTTTAAAGAAAAAATACAAACTGTTCCTCTGTTATAAACTGACTCATTATGGGCTTGAGTTTCTGTTCAATGATCTTAGCTATGATTTTGTACACCATGTTACAACAGGAAATAGGTCTGAAAGCCTCAAAGGTTTCCCCCCCTTTTTTGATATTAGGATGATGAAAGTGGCATTCATGGCCCCTAATACCTTTCCTGTCTTCTGGGATTCCCCGACCACCTTCAGTAAATAATCCTTCAGTCGATCATAAAATCCTAAAAATAATTCCAGGGTAAACCCATTTGGCCCTGGGCTCTTCCCTTTCTAGAAGGAGGATACTATTCTGTTGAGTTCTTCCTCCAACACTTCCTCAAAAAGTTCTTGTTGCATCTCATAACCTAGGGAATAGGTTTAAAACCTCTAGGATTTCATGGATGGGACATCCTAGTGGAGCTATGAATATTTTTTGGAAATGATCTACTGTAGCTTTTGCCTTCTCTTTGAACAACTGGTCTTCACCTCCTGCCTCATGCTTAATTTCCAATATGGTATTGATATTTCTCCTATGAGAGGAAAACCTATGGAAGTATTTTGTATCCTTATCCCAGCTTCTAACCATAAGGATCTACTTTTTAGTCTACTGATTTTTTCCTCCTGGGAAAAGAATACTCCTGTGATGTTGGAACTATGCAAGTTCTGGATTTTCTGCTCAATTTCCTTCAGCTACTTCTGTTCCAGGCTTCTTTTATTACTTCCCCATTCTTTTGATAGTTTCTTGATTGTTGTTAAATTCTCCATCATCTGAAACACACACCCTTATGTTAACTGTGCCTTGATTGGTTTCCAAATTTTTCTTTACCAACTCTTGATACTCCTCATAGTTTAGCCAGTTCAGATTGAACTTGAAAGGTGCCGGCGGTTTCTCCTCAGACCTAGTGATTGAAAGAGTAATTGGTTTATGGTATGATAAACCCATAGTTTCTACCCCATATTTAAACACTAGCTCATCTTGAATCAGACCTTCTAAGAGCAGGAATATATCCAAGCATTTGGAAATTGCTTGATCCCCCCCTATGTTGTTTTTCCATGTAGGTTCATTCCGAATTGGTTGAAGGTATATTAAATTATTCTGATCAAATAAAGAGCTGAAGTAAGTTGGTAAAGCATCTAACCATGCATTTTTCCCCAAACTTCTCCCGCTGTCACGGTTAGGTTTAGGTCCCCTACCAAAATTAGGTTGTCATGATATAAAACTCCACTTCCGCTTAGAGTTTCCCAAAAATTCCTCCTGTCATAAAAAGTGCCATAAATGTTCAGGAAGTAAAACTGTAACCTAGTTTCGGGGTCTTCCAATTCTGTTCCTATTGCATCCTTGAATGTAGAATTATTATGGAAAATGATATCTGGACTCCATGCTGTTACCAATCCCCTCGAGTGACCTTTTGCATCCCGAGTTTCCATCTTCCAATCCCTCGAACATGCCTTCAACACCTCTTTAGCTTTTCTCCCTCCAGTCATCGTTTCTTGTAATGCTACTACTTTTTGTATTTTTTAACTTTAAAATCCTACAAAGGGCTGTAATTTTGGGAGCCCCTCCTAACCCCCTCACATTGTAGGAAAGTAATAGCATTAAGTCACCCTACTCGGGTATTTTCTCACTCTTAGAGCCGTTCCTATCGTGGACTGTTTCCCTTCCATAATTTCCTTGGTCACTTGCAATTGTGCTTTCGTTAGAAAATATGTTATTCCAACACCTGATTTTGAAGTTGACTGATGGCTAGTTCCCCCATAGATTTTAAATTATTCTCATTTCCTACTTTGGGCCTCCAATCATATCCCTGACTAGTTTCCAAAGAACTTTGTTCCATCCCCATGGTTTCCCTAGCTACACTTTCCACAACACAGTTCTCTGAAGAGTTCTGTTTCGTTTCCAAGGGACCCAAAATCCTTCTTTTCAACAACTTTAATGAAGTGTCATTGACTTCGGAAGTCTTAAACCCAACGGTAACTGAATTAATAGATGTAGGGACAACATAAGTTTTTGTAGCTTTTAATGACGACGCGTGGCTGGATTCTTCTAATTCATCACCTTTCTGCACGTTTTGGGCTGCATGCTTTTGCATCTCCACCTTCGTATCGTCCTCCATCCCGAACTTTTCTTCGGCCAACTTCATCTTCACCTTCATTTCTTCCTCCTTTCTGGACTATTCAAAAGCCAGTTCTTCAATCTCATCCTTTGACTTCGTGGCCTCCAGTATTTGTTTATTATCTGACTTTTTGATCCATACATTTTTATAAGTCTGCGTTTGTCTTCCTGTATTTTCTGAACAGTTCTTCTGCAAGTGTCCAACCGGTTTACAATTGAAGCAACATAACGACAACTTCCAATAATCAATGCGTTGGGTCCAGCTGCTCTCATGCATATTAATAACAATCTCCTCATACAGGCCATTTATCATATCTATCTCTATTAGAATTCAAGCACACCTTCGATCTATCTTATTTGCCGAATCATCCTCAAGCTTGATAAACTTCCCAATTGTATTCCCTATTCCTTCAAGAATGTGTTGTTGCCAAAAAACTATTGGTAAACTAGGGAGAATTGGACAGAATTTCTGTATGTTATGAGGCTCCCTACGAGCATTAAAATCAACATGCCATTTCCTTAGAATTAAGCTAGACAGACCCCAATTCCAGCTCCGCTGAAGAAGTATTGTTATGTCCTCCTCCTTTGACACTTTAAACAAAAACCAACCCCTGGGTAAAACATGGAAACGGGAAGTATAACCCAAGACTGGGTTCAAGTTCCTTTCCATCCACTCTTCTAAGGATGCGCTCCATATAATTTTTCCATAGAATCTTCCCAATAGTGGGAGGTTTAGATAATCCAGAATTTATGTCAACTGTATGTCCCTACCGAATGCCAGTTCCGGAGCTGATTTTTTCACTCGTATCCTCTTGGATTTTGGTTTCGTATACACCATGGAGCCATCAAATTTCGCGTTAGAAGTATTGCATGAATCGGGGCCTGTGTATGTAATCATTTGTTTGTCCAGGGTGACGGGAGATTTAACCCTCATTTCTTCCTCTAATTTGAAAACAAAACTTTGGAAGGATTCTTCTTCATAATCCACCTGTTCTTCATACATTTTTGCCCCTGTGGAAAACCACCTTCTGACCTCCTTTACTTCCTTATGTCTACCTTCCTACGCTAAAATTCGCTTACCTTAGAGCTATATTGCGGCCCCTCTATAATATATATATATATATATATATATATATATATTACCATGTTAATTTAATTTAATACAATTAACATTAATTCAAATATATAAAAATTAAAAATTTATTTAATTATAACTATTGAAATGTTACTATAATTGTTAATCCATATCTATCAAATGGAAGAATAAAAATAAATAAAATACAAAATTACAATAATTTTATTCATATAACTAATGATTCAATAGACAACATACTCTATGACACATGGATAGCTAATGACAATACTGATCGATTGCATTGTTTAATTACGTTCTCAATGTAATGAAATTATGGCTTATTAGAATAAAGATAAGATTGTGAGGCACCTAAAGGGTGCATGTAACACACTATTATAGAAATAGTTTATGAGGACCAAATTGTAAATAATATAATACATATTTATACATGAATTGTCACCAATCTTCTTTATTTTAAGTTCATACATATTTATACATGAATTATTTATTTTAAGTTCATACATTTTTCTCATTGACTACACATTACTTGCTTTGTATTTCATGTTAATAAAATATATTTTCATTTTGTTTCTTATCTTGTACTCGTCATATTTATCTTGTGCTCTCTCATATTAAATTAGGTTTATGTAAGTGCACCTATCATATATCATAGCAAAAAAATATTTATTATTATTTATCTATTTTCATTTTGTTTCTTAACGTGTACTCTGTTATATTGAAATATGTTTATGTTAGTGTATTTATCATATATCATGGTAAATTGTGTAGCATGTAGAACAACCCAGCAAACTACAAATTTACAAGAAGACGTGGGTTCTTAACAGGGAGGCCAAGTGTGTATTTCATTTCACTTACATTTGCATCTGAATATCTCAGTGGTTGTATGAGCGAGCAATGTATTTTTATTTATTTATTTATTTTTATGAAGTTATACAACAACAAGGTATGACAAGATATATTTGTCATATTCCTAGGCATGCTAATTACTTGAATGACCCCTGGACTTTTACTTGGTGAAAGAATTATACCATGGTTATCCATAACAAAATCTTGTTATATAAATGCTACTTACTCAATCTTCCCACATCCACTTAGTGATGCCCTTTTCCAGTCAATATACCCAGACAAGAAAGACAAGAAAGCAATGAAGGGTAACCAGCTCAAACGGTAAACCCCACAATGTCAACAGATATCAATGCCGACCAGCATATTCCTGGAGGGAGCTTCATGTGGTACACTTGTGTGCAAGGGCCTAGTTTGGGTTTTCTCCTCAGTGTTAAGATTCTAAATTCATTTTTTTTTAATCCACTTGCCTTTGTTCAACAATCACAATGCATGAGAGTCAATATTTTGATAGTTAGAATAGTAATAATAATAATTTGTTGAAATCTAATTTTTCTATGTTTTTTTTATGGTATCTCTTATTTGTGCTTGTGTATGTAGTTTTCTAATGTAGAGTAATAATTTTAGTGTAAAGCTTCTTGTCTTAGGATTGTAGATTTAGGTATATCACAATTTTTTGTATGTGTGAAGATGCCCTAAGGTCTAAGTGTTCAAGCCTTTTGCTATGATACGATTTTGTAGTGCTCCTCCTTCATGAGAACTAACTTTATTTGTTCCTAATAGTTTTGTGTCGTCCACTATTCTAATGAAATATAAGTTTAAGAACATTTGTTTTACATTATTCTATACATTTTGATAAAATCGAATTTGTTCTAGCAGAAAATCTTACAACTATATAACACATTTACATTTCATACTAAATTCAAAAGTTCAAGTTATGATCGTAGGCCGATGGTTGTAGTAGATATCATAGGTTGATGTAGATTCTGTAGGTTTCTTTAGCTTCCCTCCCGGGCCTTAAGAACCAAAAATGAATGAACCACCCGGCTCGCCAACACTTAACTTGCTGGCCATAGGAAATCGATGGATTTCATAGCCCTCGAGCCCACAATCCCATAATCTGAATAGAAGTTTCCATAGATTAGGATCCGTCAATCCATAATTCAATTTCCCCTCTTGCCTTGAGTTCCCACCTCCTCAACTCCCTGAGTTAACCCCCTCCTTGGTTTACCTCCTTCCTCCCCTAATTTATCTGTCCTCTTCCTTCCACCAAAGAAAAAAATAAAACAACCCCCCTTCCTATCCCTGTAAAAATCTCTTAAATACCTTTTTCCTTCCTCTCAAAACCTTCATGCTTAATACACCGTCTGTATCAATTCCTACAATTCCCCAAAACATTTAATCACTTTAATGTTTAAAATTTCAAGGTATAGTAAAGTAATGTATATATTTTGTACAAATTATCTCAAGTAGTGAGATGCCATTAAGGTCAATTAAAATGAATTGAGTGAGTGGACTACTCATTCATCAACAATTTTCAATATATCCATTTGGGGTCTTCACGAGACGGTGGGATAATAATTAGTACAACTCACTATTTTAAACATTAAATATGTTTGGATAAATTAATAATTTAATAGTTATTATTATTGACCTTTCGGTTAGTAGTGGTGGGTGTTATAAATATGGTATCCAATCTCATGTATCACCTATAAATGAAAATTATTATTTTAATGTAATCTTATCTGATCTTGTTTAGTAAATAATTAAATATCATTCTTCCCATGAAATAATTCGGTTAATCCCATCAATAATTACTTAACTCAATAATTCATGTAATTATATTGTTAATCTTCTATGATTTATAGCACGGATGATTTTAAGGAACCATACTTATTTTAGAAGTGTAGAAATGTTGGCGAATCTTATCAATTCTTAAAATACCAACTATAAAATGTTTGGCAATATTTTTCAAAAAATATTTTAATTTCCAAGGATTTTATATCGCTTATATAATAATTTGGTGGTTTTTAGGGTGAATTTTTTTTATCACATCAAAATCAAGGGCAAAAGAGGGCTTCAAAAAATGCAAAATGGCGAATTTGTTTTTGGAGAAAAACATGGAAAAATAGCCCATGGGTTAAATTTCGCCCCTAAAATTGTCCGTGAAATTTTATAGTAAAGGACAATTATCATTATAAATATTAGTTAAAGAATAATAATTATAGTAATGATAATAATAATTAATGATTAATAATTGACGACAATAATTCTTTGTTTAAACTATACCATTATGTATACATTAATAACCAATTAAACTATACCATTATGTATACATTAATAACCAATTAAACTATACCATTATGTATAGATTAACAATTTTTTTTCCCTTTTAACTTTTCATGAATTGCTTCGGTGTTTTATTAATAATTATTTGATTCAATATTTGATATAATAATTTGGTTGGTTCGCTATGGTTTATAATAAAGAACAATTTCACCATAATAATAATAATGATAGTAATAATAATAATTAGTGATAAATCTATAATAATAATAGTTATTTGTTTAACTGACAAGTCCCCTAGTACCAACAAAATATTACTGCATTCATAAACAAAGCACCCATAAGGGTTTTAAGGAATCATAATAACAATTAAACAATAGAATTCCACTTACGCATATAAAACAATATTTGTGTTTATTCACGACAATTTCCTTATGACAATCCTAATTGATGATACTTAATTATTGACTTATGAAAATGTTGACATATGCTTAAATAACTAAAACATTCATTATCTTTATTGGATCATTGGCTAATTAACTTAATTATTCACAACGGCTCATACCATTAATTAACATGTACAATATTTACATATCAATACTAGCGTGCATGTGCAAGGTGTGTATGCATGACTAGTACATGCACATGCCGAACACGCACTATAACCATACATCATCTTTCCTTACGCATAACTGCTAACTAGTACTATTTTCATGCAAAGATAACAAGTGTAATATAATTACTTTAACATTTTCCGTTATTTAACAGTTACTCCCTTTTATGACTTCATATCTTATATGTATGTTCTTATTAAATTAATCAGTCAAATAAGATGGGAACTTACTACCAGTAACTCGATATTGAAAATAACCAACCCTCAACAATACTACCTAACATGCCCTCCCATCCTAACCTACGTCTGTAGCCTCCCTATCCTTCCTATGCTAGTATAGAACTGGATGGTAGCTTCACTGACCTGACCACATAAGAACATTAGAGCGGTAGTGTCAACTCAACATCGAACCTAGCCTCTCCTGGAAGACATCTGACTGTTGTCATCACAAGAAATTGGGGAGCATGTCTCGACACAACCATCCCACGACCTTGGGTATCATTGTAACATAGGGTGGGAAATACATCTAACCCTCTTAACATACTGGGTCTATGCCCTATCAATTCATACTCTGATGCTATCAGGATTATTGGATTGTGTCATCGTATCATCATTGTTTTTGTTCATTAAGGTTTACTGCATAACAAGTTAATATTCCACATATCATATCAAGTATTCGACTATCACTTAGCGCCCATGTCCCGTGGGTTAGTAATTTACAAATACACGCGTATAACAAGTAATTCTACTTGATACTCAATTGATCCACATCATCATCGTCATCATTCTTTCATGTGATAATTTAATTAATCATAGGTACACACGACATATAATAGTTCAATTGGTCACATTGTAACATGTTCTCCATGTACCACATCATATATTTCAAATTTGATAAATGAAAACATTTAAACATACTGTCATCATAAAAGAATGGAATCCCATGATAATCAAGACGTTGTAACCACATAAACATAGCAACAGCATGAGAATGATATCATCATAACATCATAATCCTAGTATCAACATAAGTGCAGTAACATTATAAGCACAGTAACAACATATAATCACGTCTAATATGCCAAAATGTAGTTTACTCAGTTTAGATGAGTCCAATAGATAATAGGAAAATAAAGTGCAGTAGGTTTATCTGAAAGGATGTCTAGTCAAAATATGGGGCGTTACAATCAATGGAACGGTGGAGCCCAGGGATGAAACAGTCAAAGAGATTATACAAGGCCTATTATAGATGTTTAACTTTATAACCCTGAACTATATATAGTTGTAATTATTGTTGTTCATTCCTTTGGTTGGTTGTTTCAGTTTCGAGTCATTGTCAAAATTACATCGAAACATATAGCTAGGAGATAAAAAAATGTATGCTACACCATGGCCTTTTGTACTGTTTGATAAGGATACTGGGATGGTCTTTAGTGCCACCACAGGAAACAAAGATCAAATTTGGAAATTCAACTACTATTCAACAATTGGAAGGTAATATTTAGGTTTGTTATGTATATATTAGAGAGAATTTGAGGTCAAAAATGGGCCTCAAAAGGACCAAAATGTACCATAAAAATCAACCAATTACATTCTAGTAGATGACATCATCCCCCATGGTTGAGGTGGCATTGCATGAGTTAAGAATGCTTATTTGTCACATTTTCTATGGTGGATGAAAATCCATAGTTAACCAAGGTAGTGGTACAAGTACTTTTAAGTCATAAAGTGAAGTACTCATAATAAAAGTCATTTCACACTTTCTCATAAAATAATATTATTGTTATTTTCAAATAAAGTACTCACAATTCACTTTCTCAAAAAATAATATTATTGTCATTTTCAAGTAAAGTACTCATAATTCATAAAAATGTCTTTTCACCTTTTTTTTATAAAATAATATATTGTCATTTTCATGTTT
>LPNX011182968.1:14441-81453 GCA_001517045.1 Pseudotsuga menziesii
GACTCTGGCCCAACTTGCTGCAAATCTGATTTAAATATTTTTGAATGACAGGGGATCAATCTCCACAATTAAAAGATTGGTGTATTCAAGATTATAGAAAACCAACCGGTAATAATTGATTAGTTTCAGTATAGAATGCTGATCTTCTTTCTTTCATTGATTTTGATTGGAGGTTGAACAACGATCTTCCAGCGTTAAATATACATCAAATCACAATAAACTCAATGGAAAATCATTCATTGCCTAGAATATTCTGCTTGCAAAAGTGTGTAGAAAATATCAAAGGGAAATTATGTTGAAAAAGTTTAATTTATTTGGAACATGTGAGTCCCAGTGAAAAAAAAGGAAAAGGGAGTTTCCCCCTTCTTCAACTTAGTTAGATTGTTAGAAATAACCAAATATTTTCTTCTCTCAAGGGATTCTATTTTTCAAGAACTCGTGGGAATACTAAATACCAAAGTTATGGTATAGGATGCGACAAAGTGAATAGTAATAATGGACGAGATGAAGTGTCTTTATCTAAATTGAAAATCAAAGATAATAAAAGAAATGTGGTGTGTGAGTTTGGGTTGAAAACAGGTTCCTTTGGGTATTAGATGTCAGTAGAGGAACACATTTACTATGCAAAGTATCTTTGTCAAGGATTCCACAACATGCAATGAAACATGTCAAGGATTCCACATTATTTAGTGAAACAACCTTCATGAATGTTGTTGATAATTGGACTCCGATAGGAGAAGAGGAGTTTTCAAATACTTTTCAAGGCAAGTCATAAAATTAGTTCATCATTTTATTGTCATATTTGACGCTCGCAGCTCAAATCTTAGGTCGTCAGTCGCCTAAATGTTTCTTATCAATAAGAATTTCATTTTATCTAAGTTAGACCATTATGCACTGTCTATTTGGGTTCATTAGGGTTTAAATTTAGTGATGAAATTTGTCTCCGCAACTAATTTTGGCTGATCTCTTTTTTGAACTTCCCATAAAATATTTCTAACCCAACCTCCAAAAGATGGTTTGACATGGCTCCCCATTTTCTCATAACATCCAAAGAATTGCCATTTTTTAGTCATAACATTTATAGATAGTACATACTTTGTTGAGCTTCAACTATAAGATTTAAATTTGATTAAAAAAACTTGTGTTTTGGGTTTGGGAGGTCACTTCGCCTTCGGATGAAAAGGGATCATATCAGCAATGACCAAGAACTGATTTAACTAATCCAACATCTCCTTCCTACAGCCCCATAAAGGTAACAAAAAATAAAGTGACCCTGCTTTGATTCCCCTCATGGTTTCATCATATGTATCATCATCATTTTCTTTCCCCATCCACCTAACCTACACACAAAGGTTTTTGCATCACGCCATTCAATAACCTATCAGGTTTCAGTCCAATGTGCAGGATTTCCAGCCACAAAACAAGCATATCATTGAACCCTCAGACCCCTCCACCTACCATGTCATAGATTTTAAAAAATTCGTAGCTATATTTGCTAATCTCAAACGCTTAACATAAATGCATACGTATTCTGTGATTGGAATCGAATGCAAGACTACTGGAGGATTTACATGCCAAGAAAAATTTGAGGACATGGAAGAATAACTCACTTCCCTTTGAATCTTAACTTTCCATGATCCAAAACAAATTTACATGAGCCATCAATGCATTGCTTGAGAAGACTCCATTTCATAAGCGTAAATACCATCGGATCAATGCTATGTGTTGTAGATTTAGAGCTTGCGAAGCCTTTTTTTGGATGGAGGAGACCATGATTGATGCAGAGGAAGGAAATCAATATCTGTGATGGACAACGACAGGAAATTGACAAACCCCAATGGTTGGGAAAATGCGGAGAATAAAAAGGGAACAACCGTCGAAGTGAGCTGAAAAGGATCGTAAATGTAACTCCATAAAGGAGCGGTCTAGGGAGGGGACTTTTTGATTTTTCTGATTTTTGGTCGGAATCCGATGATTTTTAATCTACAAAAATGTAATTTCTATTGTTTGTTGAGCGATTTTAAGCTTAGAAATGAAATAAGGTGATAGGAAAACCCCCACCTCAATCTGTAAGATCTAACAATGTTTTTGAACATTTTAAAAATTCCGTAAAGATTCATGCCCAAAAACTGGTAAAAAATAGCAAAAAAAAATAGGTCGACTTTTTAGACAACTCACTTCATAAACACCAAATAGATGTGATAGTTGGATGATAATGTAACTTCATAAACAATAAAAGATGTGGCCATTGGATATCAACTTTTTTTATTTTTATATGTGTTGATTTACTATTCAAAAGATGGACGATGAGTTGGAAAGAGTGTCCAAAAACTCATCCAGGGAGAAAGAATGCCTTCGGTGCAATTAAACCATTTATGAAATATTTCGCAAATAATTTTATTACCTCCTCTTTATTTCAAGAATTCCTCTAGAAATATATAAGAAGGAAGATGAAATAGAGAAGGAAAAAGGTTCTAGTCCAGTTGAGGATTTCAGGGAAACAATTTTGGAGGAAGGGGGTGACACCGCCTCATCTCTAGAGTCTAAAGGTACAACTCATGTAGAAGAAATTGTGGCTTTCAAGGGATGCCTCATTTCTAAATTTATAATACATTTAAATCTATTTGATATCTTTTGAGGAAAGGACTATTCGTGATCGATGATCTATGAGTTGTCTCTATCATCGATATCTGTGGGATTAATCACAAGTTTTAGAAATAATCATAACTTCATAATAATTGGTGAGGAAAGAATTCTCCTCAACGTACAATATTTGATATTGTATCATTTTACCTAGTTAGTAACAATAAACAATTCACACACACACACACCCACACCCACACACCCACACACATAGACACACATATTCCAAGGAAAAAATCACTTTATTCTCATTGAATAAACATGAATTGCCCTCTCGAGGCATACATAAAGATTGTTGAAAAGGCCTTACATAAATATTTACAAAAAACATACACAAAAATCACCAAAAAGGAATACATGAGGATCGCCAATAAGGCCCATGAACTTCCCTTTCTAGGCATGCATAATGATCATTATCGCTTCTTCCATATGTTCTGTTTTCTTAAAGCCTTACATGCTGATTTACTAACAAATTATTTACAAACCCCTTTGCCTCCATTATCCCTAGAGGGAGCATCAAAGCCATTTTGGACAAATTTTCTTCTTCAACATTTAGTTCTCTATATATATGCTGAAGTAATTGACTCAAAATTTGCCATTTGATCTCTGATTTCTCTCAGCAAATGTTGTAGATGTGGGGAATTTATCTGCAGTCGTCCATTTACCCAGTCTATTGTCATTTTTTAATCCCCAAACATTTGAAGGTTTTGTACATGATTTTCAAATTCTACTCGAAGGACTGACCATAAATATGATAATTCTTCCTTGTTGTTTGTGCCTTGTCCTGGTGCAAACATAATCTCTATCTTTTTTGCTTCATTTAGGAAAAGAATACCTCCAACTCCTCCCAAGGGAGGTTATCCTTGGCTTGCTCCATCTAAGAAACCCCATGGAGTGTTTTTTTCTATGTTTGGCGATTTGAGCACTCTTCCTATTTTTTTCTTTGGTACCATTTGATGTTCCATTACCTTCTGCAAAAGCACATTAACTGTTATTTCTGAGGAAGTCCATATGTTTTTTAAAATTGCTCTATTTCTTGTTTCCCATATATTGAAAATAAAGAGATCTGAAAGTGCCTCATGTTGACATACCCTTTCATTGCTCCACCATTTTTTCACTTTGTGCTCTAGAGATTCCTCATATTCTATGCTTATGGAAGGGTCCAACTTGTTTCCATACTATTTCTACATAAGTGCAATGGGAAAAAAAGATGAGAACTTGATTCACTCTCATCTTTGCATAGAACGCAATGACCAAGCTTATTGAAGCCTCATTTGAGAAGAACTTCCCAAGTCAACAATTTGTTGTTTAAAGCCAGCGAGAGCGTTAAAATTGCTTTTAAAGGAGCATGAATTTTCCAGATTCTTGACCACCACCAACATTCCGGTGACGATTTCTCTAACTAGAATGCTACTTTGTATCCCAGTTTTGCAGAGAAATTCCCATATTTGTTGTTCCAAGCCCATATTAATTTGTCTTTCTCCTATCCTACGTGAATAAAATTCACCCTGAGCTGTTTAATATAATAGTTCCATAATGCTACTTCAATTTCAGATAACTCCATTTCTTGCGCTGACTTCCATATTGTGCCTCTTTGATTATGATTTGTATAAGAGCTTGCATATGCTAAAACTGTTATTTCTTTGTCCTTTAAATGTGTTAAGAGTGTATCTAGAAACCTGAAGTTATATCCTGAGCCTACCCAAGGGCCCTCACTTATTCTAATTCTTCTTCCATCGTCTACTTTCCATGAAACCCAATTTCCTACGAGTGGAAATGCTACCACAAAGGCCTTCTAGCACAACGAGCCTCCTTTGTGTGATTTTGTTGATTGTTGAAACCATTCTTCTATGGATGCGTTTGGAAAGTATTTTTCTCTCATGGTTCTTCCCCACAATGTATCAGGTTTTTCTACCAACCTCCCCAGAGATTTTGTTGCTAGTGCTTTGCAAAAGAGGTATGGGTTCTTAATTCCCCAACCACCTCTGGATTTTGGAAGAACTATCTTTGTCCATTTTACTAAAGGAATGCCTTCTTTTTTTGTGCTCGCTGTCCATAAGAATGAAAAGCATTTTTTCCAAATTTTTACTAAAATGCCCTTTGTAATATATGAAATTGAATCCCAGTAAATTGAGATGCTTTGTAATACATCTTTCAACAGGACCAAATGACCACCCCTTTATAGGAACCTATTTGTCCACATTGCTATTATGCTCTCAATTTTTTTGTAGAGCTACATCCAGTCTTGTGAGGTGTAGGAATTTGGTTTTAGTTGAAAAACTAGGCTTTTGAAGCCCTTATCCATTGATGAGATGTATACTGGGATTATCTCTTTAGCCCGTGTTAAGACATCCTCATTTACCTTACTGTGTGACAACTTTGATTTCTCTAGGTTTATTTCCTTTTCTGTAGCCAATTGATAGTTTTTAAGCACCTTGACTAGATTCTGAATGTTGCTAAAAGTTCCATCCCCAAAGATGAGGACATCATCCACAAATAAAACATGTGTTAGCTCAATTTGATTGGAAACTTTATTCCTTTTATCAGCCTTATCTCTCTTTCCTTGTGCAATAATCTACTCAATGCTTCAACTATCATCAGAAACAAGAAAGGAGACAATGTGCATCCTTGTCTTAGACCTCTGGTAGGGTGAAAAAAGTTGGGTGGGGATCCATTTATCAGGACTGCAAAGGAAGTAGACTAAATGCAACCTAATATCCACTCCACCGTATCTATTTTCATTCCTATCTGGATTAATATTAAATGGATGAAAATCCAACTTACCCTATCATATGCTTTGGATAAGTCTATTTTTAGTGTGGAAGCCGACTGGTTTTCCTTTTTGATTGAGTGTAAATATTCTTGTGCTAGTGACACTGCATCATGGATCTGCCTATTAAACAAAAAATAAAAACTGTTCCTCTGTTATAAACTGAATCATTATGGGCTTGAGTTTCTGTTCAATGATCTTAGCTATGATTTTGTACACCATGTTACAATAGGAAATGGGTCTGAAAGCCTCAAAGGTTCCCCCCCCATCCCCCCACCTTTTTTAATATTAGGATGATGAAAGTGGCATTCATGGCCCCTAATACCTTTCCTGTCTTCTGGGATTCCCTGACCACCTTCAGTAAATAATCCTTCAGTCGATCATAAAATCCTAAAAATAATTCCAGGGTAAACCCATTTGGTCCTGGGCTCTTCCCTTTCTAGAAGGAGGATACTATTCTGTTGAGATCTTCCTCCAACACTTCCTCAAAAATTTCTTGTTGCATCTCATAACCTAGGGAATAGGTTTAAAACCTCTAGGATTTCACAGATGGGACATCCTGGTGGAGCTATGAATATTTTTTGGAAATGATCTACTGCAACTTTTGCCTTCTCTTTGAACAACTAGTCTTCACCTCCTGCCTCATCCTTAATTTCCAATATGGTATTGATATTTATCCTATGAGAGGAAAACCTATGGAAGTATTTTGTATTCTTATCCCAGATTCTAACCATAAGGATCTACTCTTTAGTCTACTGATTTTTTCGTCCTGGGCAAAGAATACTCCTGTGATGTTGGAACTATGCAAGTTTTGGATTTTTTGCTCAATTTCTTTCAGCTCCTTCTGTTCCAGGCTTCTTTTATTACTTCCCCATTCTTTTGATAGTTTCTTGATTGTTGTTAAATTCTCCATCATCTGAAACATGCACCCTTATGTTAACTGTGCCTTGATTGGTTTCCAAATTTTTCTTTACCAACTCCTGATACTCCTAATAGTTTAGCTAGTTCATATTGAACTTGAAAGGTGCACGCGGTTTCTCCTTAGACCTAGTGATTGAAAAAGTAATTGGTTTATGGTCTGATAAACCCACAATTTCTACCCTATATTTAAGCACTAGCTCATCTTGAATCAAACCTTCTGAGAGCAAGAATATATCCAAGCATTTGGAAATTGCTTGATCCCCCCTTCTGTTATTTTTCCATGTAGGTTCAATCCGAGTTAGTTGAAGGTATATTAAATTATTCTGATCAAATAAAGAGCTGAAGTAAGTTGGTAAAGCATCTAACCATGCATTTTTTCCCAAAATTCTCTCGCTGTCAGGGTTAGGTTTAGGTCCCCTACCAAAATCAGGTTGTCATGATATAAAACTCCACTTCCGCTTAGAGTTTCCCAAAAATTCCTCCTGTCATAAAAAGTGCCATAAATGTTCAGGAAGTAAAACTGTAACCTAGTTTCGGGGTCTTCCAATTCTGTTCCTAATGCATCGTTGAATGTATAATTATTATGGAAAATAATATCCGGACTCCATGTTGTTACCAATCCCCTTGAGTGACCTTCTGCATCCCGGGTTTCCATCTTCCAATCCCTCAAACATGCCTTCAACACCTCTTTAGCTTTTCTCCCTTCAGTCATCGTTTCTTGTAATGCTACTACTTTTGTCCTTTTTAACTCTAAAATCCTACAAAGGGCTGTAATTTTGGGAGCCCCTCCTAACCCCCTCACATTGTAGGAAAGTAATAGCATTAAGTCACCCTACTCGAGTATTTTCTCACTCTTAGAGCCCTTCCTATCAGGGACGGTTTCCCTTCCATAATTTCCTTGGTCGCTTGCAATTGTGCTTTCGTTAGAAAATATGTTCTTCCAACACCTGATTTTTGAAGTTGACTGATGGCCAGTCCCCCATAGATCTTAAATTATTCTCATTTCCTACTTTGGGCCTCCAATCATATCCCTGACTAGTTTCCAAAGAAATTTGTTCCGTCCCCATGGTTTCCCTAGCTGCACTTTCCACAACACAGTTATCTGAAGAGTTCTGTTTCGTTTCCAAGGGACCCAAAATCCTTCTTTTCAACAACTTTAATGAAGTGTCATTGACTTCAGAAGTCTTAAACGCAAGGGTAACTGAATTAACAGATGTAGGGACAACAGAAGTTTTTGTAAGTTTTAATGATGACGTGTGGCTAGATTCTTCTAATTCATCACCTTTCTGCACATTTTGGGCTGCATGTGTTTCCATCTCCACCTTCGTATCGTCCTCCATCCCGAACTGTTCTTCGCCCAGCTTCGTCTCCACCTTCATTTCTTCCTCCTTTCTGGATTATTCAAAAGCTGGTTCTTCGATCTCATTCTTTGACTTTGTGGCCTCCAGTATTTGTTTATTATCCGACTTTTTGATCCATACATTTTTATAAGTTTGCGTTTGTCTTCCTGTATTTTCTGAACAGTTCTTCTACAAGTGTCCAACCTATCTAGAAATGAAGCAACATAACGACAACTTCCAATAATCAATGCGTTGGGTCCAGCTGCTCTCATGCATCTTAATAACAATCTCCTCATACAAGCCATTTATCATATCTATCTCTATTAGAATTCAAGCACACCTTCGATCTATCTTATCTGCCTAATCATCCTCGAGCTTGGTAAATTTCCCAATTGTATTCCCTATTCCTTCAAGAATGTGTTGTTGCCAAAAAACTATTGGTAAACTAGGGAGAATTGGACAGAATTTCTGTATGTTATGAGGCTCCCTACGAGCATTAAAATCAACATGTCATTTCCTTAGAATTAATCTAGACGAACCCCAATTCTAGCTCCGCTGCAAAAGTATTGTTATGTCCTCCTCCTTTGACACTTTAAACAAAAACCAACCCCCTGGGTAAAACATGGAACCAGAGAGTATAACCCAAGATCGGGTTCAAATTCCTTTCCATCCACTCTGCTAAGGATGTGCTCCATATAATTTTTCCATAGAATCTTCCCACTAGTGCGAGGTTTAGATAATCTAGAATTTATGTCAGCTGTATGTCCCTACTGAAAGCCAGTTCCAGAGTTGATTTTTTCACTAGCATCCCCTTGGATTTTGGTTTCGTATACACCATGGAGCCACCAAATTTCATGTGAGAAGTATTGCATGAATCGGGGCCTGTGTATGTAATCATTTGTTTGTCCGGGATGACGGGAGATTTAACCCTCATTTCTTCCTCTGATTTGAAAACAGAACTTTGGAAGGATTCTTCTTCGTAATCCACCTGTTCTTCATACATTTTTGCCCCTTGGAAAAACCTTCCTTTTTTAGATGAGCATAAAAAACCACCTTCCGACCTCCTTTGCCTCCTTATGTCTACCTTCCTACGCTAAAATTTGCTTACCGCAGAGCTATATTGCAGCCCCTCTAATATACATACATATATATATATATAATTACCATGTTAATTTAATTTAATACAATTAACATTAATTCAAATATATTAAAATTAACAATTTATTTAATTATAACTATTGAAATGTTAAGGTAATTGTTAATCCATATCTATCAAATGGAAGAATAAAAATAAATAAAATACAATTACAATAATTTTATTCATATAACTAATGATTCAATAGACAACATACTCTATGACACATGGATAGCTAATGACAATACTCATCGATTGCATTGTTTAATTACGTTCTTAATGTAATGAAATTATGGCTTATTAGAATAAAGATAAGATTGTGAAGCACCTAAAGGGTGCATGTAACACACTATTATAGAAATAGTTTATGAGGACCAAATTGTAAATAATATAATACATATTTATACATGAATTGTCAGCAATCTTCTTTCGAGGCTAGTTAATTATTTATTCTAAGTTCTTACATTTTTCTCATTCACTACAGATTACTTGCTTTGTATTTCACGTTAATAAAATATATTTTCATTTTGTTTCTTATCTTGTACTCGTCATATTTATCATATATCATAGCAAAAAAATATTTATTATTATTTATCTATTTTAATTTGGTTCCTTAACGTGTACTCTGTTATATTGAAATATGTTTATGTTACTGTATTTATCATATATCATAGTAAATTGTGTAGCATGTAGAACAACCCAGCAAACTGCAAATTTACAAGAAGACGTGGGTTCTTAACAGGGAGGCCAAGTGTGTATTTCATTTCACTTACATTTGCATCTGAATATCTCAGTGGTTGTATGAGCGAGCAAGGTATTTTTATTTATTTATTTATTTTTATGAAGTTATACAACAACAAGGTATGAAAAGATACATTCCTAGGCATGCTAATTACTTGAATGACCCCTGGACTTTTACTTGGTGAAAGAATTATACCATGGTTATCGATAACAAAATCTTGTTATATAAATGCTACTTACTCAATCTTCCCACATCCACTTAGTGATGCCCTTTTCGAGTCAATATACCCAGATAAGAAAGCAATGAAGGGTAACCAGCTCAAACACTAAACCCCACAATGTCAACAGATATCAATGCCGACCAGCATATTCCTGGAGGGAGCTTCATGTGGTACACTTGTGTGCAAGGGCCTAGTTTGGGTTTTCTCCTTAGTGTTAAGGTTCTAAATTCATTTTTTTTGTTTAATCCACTTGCCTTTGTTCAACAATCACAATGCATGAGAGTCAATATTTTGATAGTTAGAATAGTAATAATAATAATTTGTTGAAATCTAAGTTTTCTATGTTTTTTTTTGTGGTATCTCTTATTTGTGCTTGTGTATGTAGTTCTCTAATGTAGAGTAATAATTTTAGTGTAAAGCTTCTTGTCTTAGGATTGTAGATTTAGGTATATCACAATTTTTTGTATGTGTGAACATGCCCTAAGGTCTAAGTGTTCAAGCCTTTTGCTATGATACGATTTTGTAGTGCTCCTCTTTCATGAGAACTAACTCTATTTGTTCCTAATAGTTTTGTGTCATCCACTATTCTAATGAAATATAAGTTTAAGAACATTTGTTTTACATTATTCTATACATTTTGATAAAATTGAATTTGTTCTAGCAGATAATCTTACAACTATATAACACATTTACATTTCATACTAAATTCAAAAGTTCAAGTTATGATCGTAGGCCAATGGTTGTAGTAGATATCATAGGTTGATGTAGATTCTGTAGGTTTCTTTAGCTTCCCTCCCGGGCCTTAAGAACCAAAAATGAATGAACCACCCAGCTCACCAACACTTAACTTGCTGGCCATAGGAAATCGATGGATTTCATAGCCCTCAAGCCCACAATCCCATAATTTGAATAGAAGTATTCCATAGATTAGGATCCGTCAATCCATAGGTCAATATCCATAGTTCAATTTCCCCTCTTGCCTTGAGTTCCCACCTCCTCAACTCCCTGAGTTAACCCCCTCCTTGGTTTGCCTCCTTCCTCCCCCAATTTATCAATCCTCTTCCTTCCACCAAAGAAAAAAATAAAACAACCCTCCTTCCTATCCCTGTAAAACTCTCTTAAATACCTTTTTCCTTCCTCTCAAAACCTTCATGCTTAATACACCGTCTCTATCAATTCCTACAATTCCCCAAAACATTTAATCACTTTAATGTTTAAAATTTCAAGGTATAGTAAAGTAATGTATATATTTTGTACAAATTATCTCTAGTAGTGAGATGCCATTAAGGTCAATTAAAATGAATTGAGTGAGTGGACTACTCATTCATCAACAATTTTCAATATATCCATTTGGGGTCTTCACGAGACGGTGGGATAATAATTAGTACAACTCACCATTTTAAACATTAAATATGTTTGGATAAATTAATAATTTAATAGTTATTATTATTGACCTTTCGGTTAGTAGTGGTGGGTGTTATAAATATGGTATCCAATCTCATGTATCACCTATAAATGAAAATTATTATTTTAATGTAATCTTATCTTATCTTGTTTAGTAAATAATTAAATATCATTCTTCCCATGAAATAATTCGGTTAATCCCATCAATAATTACTTAACTCAATAATTCATGTAATTATATTGTTAATCTTCTATGATTTATAGCATATGATTTTAAGGAACCATACTTATTTAGAAGTGTAGAAATGTTGGCGAATCTTATCAATTCTTAAAATGCCAACTATAAAATGTTTGGCAATATTTTTCAAAAAATATTTTAATTTCCAAGGATTTTATATCGTTTATATAATAATTTGGTGGTTTTTAGGGTGAAATTTTTTTATCACATCAAAATCAAGGGCAAAAGAGGGCTTCAAAAAATGCAAAATGGTGAATCTGTTTTTGGAGAAAAACATGGAAAAATAGCCCATGGGTTAAATTTCGCCCCTAAAATTATCCCTGAAATTTTATAGTAAAGGACAATTATCATTATAAATATTAGTTAAAGAATAATAATTATAGTAATGATAATAATAATTAATGATTAATAATTGACGACAATAATTCTTTGTTTAAACTATACCATTATGTATACATTAATAACCAATTAAACTGTACCATTATGTATAGATTAACAATTTTTTTTCCCTTTTAACTTTTCATGAATTGCTTCGGTGTTTTATTAATAATTATTTGATTCAATATTTGATATAATAATTTGGTTGGTCCGCTATGGTTTATAGTAAAGAACAATTTCACCATAATAATAATAATGATAGTAATAATAATAATTAGTGATAAATCTATAATAATAATAGTTATTTGTTTCACTGACAAGTCCCCTAGTACCAACAAAATATTACTGTATTCATAAACAAAGCACCCATAAGGGTTTTAAGGAATCATAATAACAATTAAACAATAGAATTCCACTTACGCATATAAAACAATATTTGTGTTTATTCACGACAATTTCCTTATGACAATCCTAATTGATGATACTTAATTATTGACTTATGACAATGTTGACATATGCTTAAATAACTAAAACATTCATTATCTGTATTGGATCATTGGCTAATTAACTTAATTATTCACAACGTCTCATACCATTAATTAACATGTACAATATTTACATATCAATACTAGCGTGCATGTGCAAGGTGTGTATGCATGACTAGTACATGCACAGGCCGAACACGCACTATAACCATACATCATCTTTCCTTATGCATAACTGCTAACTAGTACTATTTTCATGCAAAGATAACAAGTGTAATATAATTACTTTAACATTTTCCGTTATTTAACAGTTACTCCCTTTTATGATTTCATATCTTATATGTATGTTCTTATTAAATTAATCAATCAAACAAGATGGGAACTTACTACCACTAACTCGATATCGAAAATAACCAACCCTCAACAATACTACCTAACATTCCCTCCCATCCTAACCTACGTTTGCAGCCTCCCTATCCTTCCTATGATAGTATAGAACTGGATGGCAGCTTCAATGACCTGACCACATAAGAACATTAGAGCGGTAGTGTCAACTCAACATCGGACCTAGCCTCTCCTGGAAGACATCTGACTGTTGTCATCACAACAAATTGGGGAGAATGTCTTGACACAACCATCCCACGACCTTGGGTATCATTGTAACATAGGGTGGTAAATACATCTAACCCTCTTAACATACTGGGTCTATGCCCTATCAATTCATACTCTGATGCTATCAGGATTATTGGATTGTGTCATCGTATCATCATTGTTTTTGTTCATTAAGATTTACTGCATAACAAGTTATTATTCCACATATCATATCAAGTATTCGACTATCACTTAGCGCCCATGTCCCGTGGGTTAGTAATTTACAAATACACGCGTACAACAAGTAATTCTACTTGATACTCAATTGATCCACATCATCATCGTCATCATTCTTTCATGTGATAATTTAATTCATCATGGATACACACGACATATAATAGTTCAATTGGTCACATTGTAACATGTTCTCCATGTACCACATCATATATTTCAAATTTGATAAATGAAAACATTTAAACATACTGTCATCATAAAAGAATGGAATCCCATGATAATCAAGACGTTGTAACCACATAAACATAGCAACAACATGAGAATGATAACATCATAACATCATAATCCTAGTATCAACATAAGTGTAGTAACATTATAAGCACAGTAACAACATATAATCACATCTAATATGCCAAAATGTAGTTTACTCAGTTTAGATGAGTCCAATAGATAATAGGAAAATAAAGTGCAGTAGGTTTGTCTGAAAGGATGTCTAGTCAAAATATGGGGCGTTACAATCAATGGAACGGTGGAGCCCAGGGATGAAACAGTCAAAGAGATTATACAAGGCCTATTATAGATGTTTAAGTTTATAACCCTGAACTATATATAGTTGTAATTATTGTTGTTCATTCCTTTGGTTGGTTGTTTCAGTTTCGAGTCATTGTCAAAATTACATCGAAACATATAGCTAGGAGATAAAAAAATGTATGCTACACCATGGCCTTTTGTAGTGTTTGATAAGGATACTGGGATGGTATTTAGTGCCACCACAGGAAACAAAGTTCAAATTTGGAAATTCAACTACTATTCAACAATTGGAAGGTAATATTTAGGTTTGTTATGTATATGACTTTGGCCCAACTTGCTGCAAATCTGATTTAAATATTTTTGAATGATAGGGGATCAATCTCCACAATTAAAAGATTGGTGTATTCAAGATTATAGAAAACCAACAGGTAATAATTGATTAGTTTCAGTATGGAATGCTGATCTTCTTTCTTTCATTGATTTTGATTGGAGGTCGAACAACGATCTTCCAGCGTTAAATATACATCAAATCACAATAAACTCAATGGAAAATCATTCATTGCCTAGAATATTCTGCTTGCAAAAGTGTGTAGAAAATATCAAAGGGAAATTATGTTGAAAAAGTTTAATTTATTTGGAACGTGTGAGTCCCAGTGAAAAAAAAGGAAAAGGGAGTTTCCCCCTTCTTCAACTTAGTTAGATTGTTAGAAATAACCAAATATTTTCTTCTCTCAAGGGATTCTATTTTTCAAGAACCGGTGGGAATACTAAATACCAAAGTTATGGTATAGGATGCGACAAAGTGAATAGTAATAATGGACGGGATGAAGTGTCTTTATCTAAATTGAAAATCAAAGATAATAAAAGAAATGTGGTGTGTGAGTTTGGGTTGAAAACAGGTTCATTTGGGTATTAGATGTCAGGAGAGGAACACATTTACTATGCAAAGTATCTTTGTCAAGGATTCCACAATATGCAATGAAACATGTCAAGGATTCCACATTATTTAGTGAAACAACCTTCATGAATGTTGTTGATAATTGGACTCCGACAGGAGAAGAGGAGTTTTCAAATACTTTTCAAGGCAAGTCATAAAATTAGTTCATCATTTTATTGTCATATTTGACGCTCGCAGCTCAAATCTTAGGTCGTCAGTCGCCTAAATGTTTCTTATCGGTAAGAATTTCATTTTATCTAAGTTAGACCATTATGTACTATCTATTTGGGTTCATTAGGGTTTAAATTTAGTGATGAAATTTGTCTCCGCAACTAATTTTGGCTGATCTCTTTTTTGAACTTCCCATAAAATATTTCTAACCCAACCTCCAAAAGATGGTTTGACATGGCTCCCCATTTTCTCATAACATCCAAAGAATTGCCATTTTTTAGTCATAACATTTATAGATAGTACATACTTTGTTGAGCTTCAACTATAAGATTGAAATTTGATTAAAAAAAATTGTGTTTTGGGTTTGGGAGGTCACTTCGCCTTCGGATGAAAAGGGATCATATCAGCAATGACCAAGAACTGATTTAACTAATCCAACATCTCCTTCCTACAGCCCCATACAGGTAACAAAAAATAAAGTGACCCTGCTTTGATTCCCCTCATGGTTTCATCATATGTATTATCATCATTTTCTTTCCCCATCCACCTAACCTACACACAAAGGTTCTTGCATCATGCCATTCAATAACCTATCAGGTTTCAGTCCAATGTGCAGGATTTCCAGCCACAAAACAAGCATATCATTGAACCCTCAGACCCCTCCTCCTACCATGTCATAGATTTAAAAAAATTCAAGTTGTGGTGAAACCTTACATGAATTCATATCTATATTTGCTAATCTCAAATGCTTAACATAAATGCATACGTATTCTGTGATTGGAATCGAATGCAAGACTACTGGAGAATATACATGCTGAGAAAAATTTGAGGACATGGAAGAATAACTCACTTCCCTTTGAATCTTAACTTTCCATGATCCAAAACAAATTTACATGAGCCATCAATGCATTTCTTGAAAAGACTCCATTTCATAAGCGTAAATACCATCAGATCAATGCTATGTGTTGTAGATTTAGTGTTGGCGAAGCCTTTTTTGGATGGAGGAGACCATGATTGATGCAGAGGAAGGAAATCAATATCTGTGATGGACAACAACAGGAAATTGACAAACCCCAATGGTTGGAAAATGCGGAGAATAAAAAGGGAACAACCGTCGAAGTGAGTTGAAAAGGATCGTAAATGTAACTCCATAAAGGAGCGGTCTATGGAGGGGACTTTTTTATTTTTTAGCTGATTTTTGGTTGGAATCCGGTGAATTTTAATCTACAAAATATGTAATTCTATTGTTTGTTGAGCGATTTTAAACTCAGAAATGAAATCAGGTGATAGGAAAACCCCCAACACCTCACTCTGTAAGATATAACAATGTTTTTGAACATTTTAAAAATTCCGTGAAGATTCATGCCAAAAAACTGGTAAAAAATAGCTGAAAAAATAGGTCAAAATGTCCCCTTTTTAGACAACTCACTTCATAAACACCAAATAGATGTGATAGTTGGACGATAACGTAAATTCATAAAAAAGAAA
The DNA here is from genome assembly GCA_001517045.1 of Pseudotsuga menziesii. Taxonomy (NCBI): domain Eukaryota; kingdom Viridiplantae; phylum Streptophyta; class Pinopsida; order Pinales; family Pinaceae; genus Pseudotsuga; species Pseudotsuga menziesii. The sequence goes on from LPNX011182968.1 coordinate 30,670, forward strand.
AGACGTGGCCATTGGGTATCAACTTTTTTTATTTTTATATGTGTTGATTTACTATTCAAAAGATGGATGAAGAGTTGGAAAGAGTGTCCAAAATCTCATCCTAGGAGAAAGAATGCCTTCGGCGCAATTAAACCATTTATGAAATATTTCACAATGAATTTTATTACCTCCTCGTTATTTCAAGAATTCCTCTAGAAATATATAAGAAGGAAGATGAAATAGAGAAGGAAAAAGGTTCGATTCCAGTTGAGGATTTCAGGCACACAATTTTGGAGGAAGGGGGGATGACACTGCCTCATCTCTAGGGTCTAAAGGTACAATTCATGTAGAAGAAATTGTGGCTTTCTAGGGATGCCTCATCTCTAAATTTATAATTCATTCAAATCTATTCTATATCTTTTGAGGAAAGGACTATTCACGTTCGATGATATATGAATTGTCCCTATCATCGATATCTGTGGGATTAATCATAAGTTTTATAAATTGACTAGGGAAAGTGGGGAAGGTTGTTATAGCTGATTTTACCACACCAGGTGAATCACACTTGTATGGCCTTCCCTTGTCCCTCTGCAGACTCCTTAGACCCCTTGGACCATTTTTGTCCTTTGATGTTTCCTAGACCATCCCTAAAAACATGTGAAAATTGCTATACGTGACTTTTAAACCCCTTATCACGTATATATGTGGGTTTGACCTCTAAAACTGCGTACATCGGGATGTGTACAAAATCCAGATCCTTTTGGAGTTTTCCTTAACATGGATCCAACTCACTTGTCTCTTGGCCTTCCATATGCCTTGAGATCGCTCAGATTCAACCTTTCATTACTCCATTGAAAAGCTATATAAGGAACCCTTTGGATACATTGAAGGCATAAGAGAATTGAGAGCAAAGAAATTATAGTCCATTGTTGCTGGAACTTGTGCTTGAGTTTGCATCCCTTTGTCCCTTGGAACACTTTGGTGTTCTTCCCAAGCTTGCCTTTTGCTTGTGCGCTTGCTATCGAGAGATGGAGGAGGCCGAAGTGGGGGATTCAATTTCTCCAGTTCGCAGACATGCCGACAGAGGTTGTATTCATTGTAATCTTTGATTTTATATTAATAGAAATATCTTTTCCTATCCAATAATGTATGTTTGAATGAATATTTTATCCATGGATGATTTCAAATGCTTATACATTGTTGATTATATATGCTAGAGTAGATCTAACACCAATATATATAGTATGCTTGTCGTGTTTACTTGTTGTTGAGGAAGTGATTCATCAATTCAAGCTGAAGTTGGAAAGCTCAACGGGGATCTACTTCAACCGTCTGGAATAAGGTACAAGGTCTAATCCTTTAGTGTTAAATATTTGATTTCTCTTGCATATTGGAAAGGATTGATTTCTGGAGTTAAGCTGTCTGTTGTGGTACCCCAAGCCATAGGAATTTCTCTCCGTAACAGAATTGGTGACTCCGCTGGGGAGTTCCTAGTAGTTTTCCTTTGGGGGTTTTCTATCGGCATTCAATGACTTTGAATTGCTCTTATTTCTCTATTTCTGTGTCGGGTATGGGGGTATGTTTGCCTGGTAGTGTCTGATTGGTGTGAAGTTTGTCTCAGCTTATCTGTTTGCCTTTATTTTTATGCACCTTTCTTCTTGTATGCGAGTTTTTAACTCGCAGTTGCGTATATATGCGGGTTTCACTACTATTTCCACATACACACGCGGGTTTACTGCGAACAGTCGTGTATGCCCTTAGTTTTTCCTTCTAGAGGAAGATTGATTGTTGTTGGGTGAATTTTGTTGATTATGGAGTCTCCTTTGATACTTCTAGAGTCTGTATACACCTCTGTTTCTGACCAGAGACATTTTTTTTAGGGTAAAATTTCTTTTTTGAAGAATGTTCTTGTCATTGCATTTTCGATATTTTGTTTTGGGATTAGTGCATTAGATTTATTTTACCTTAGTACTTTGCTTGAGTGCTGCTTGATTGTGGTTGCAGAGTCTTTGGGTTGTCGAATCATTCTTTTGCTTTAATATCTCATTTTTATTTCAAAAAATCCAAAAATATTTGATTATCATTATGCATTTCATCTTGCATTTTGCATAGTACTTGCACTAGATTTTCTTTGAGGTATTAGTCAGGATTTCATATAGGAAGCTTGCATTTATCATTTGAAGAAAATTGTGCATTTCACGTAGTAGCATACCCTATTTTTCATGGACACAATGCATTTGCATTGATTGCTAGGTGTGCATTTTGCTTCATGTTGTGTCATAACGCCATTAGTTGCATGGCCATATACCTCTTTTGAGTAATAAAGCCAATTAAAATCAACGCTTAATTAAAATGAACTACACTATTTTTTTTGATAGGGTTCACCAAAAAGATTAGGCTTTAGGGTCTTGGAATAGTTCATTGTGAGTAAATTATCCAAGACCACTAAACAACAACATGTATGTGTCTGTCCAGGTGAGTGTGTGAAATTCCTTGGTATAACCAGTGTTTCTCAGGATCCTCCTCTCAAAAGGGAGTAAAGCATGAGGCAGTGTGAGCGGTTATTGATTGGGATGATCCCTAGTCATAACTGAGTAGCACCGGAGATATTTCCAAAATTGTAATCATATTTGGGGGCTCTTTTGAGAGTTTCGGGCTTTGCTACCCTGCCCATACAGTCAATCCCACTTGTGAATTTCTTCCTGAGCATTGATTATATTGAGGTGACCTTAGTGGCCTTACCTAGGATATCGAGGGGGTACTCTGCAGGGGTTATTCTGCGGGTGTCCCAGCCAGGTTGGGGTCAGACAGCACAGTCGCTTTACGCGTTGAAGCTGAGGGCCACAATAATTGGTTATGTACCTCCGCTTGTTGTGTATGGGAGTCTCAAGCCTCTCCTAGGAGAGACATACCTGCTTCATTCAGGAGCTCACTTATCCTACCCTTGATTGCATGTGTTTGGATTTAGATTTTATTGGTGTATGCTCTATGCACGTTAGCTTTCCTAGGGTTTGTGTGATTAGAGAGTCTTTTATATTTTTTAAGTCATTGTGGATTCGGGTGCGGCTCCTCGCCGTTCTCATTGTTTAGCAGGACTTCAACCTTCTACATATCCTCCTCCTTTGGGAGAGAGAGATAGATAGTCTAGGTGGACTACTTCGCACATTGATTCACACATGATGGGAGGCCATGCTGAAGGTATTCCTGAACCACCCTCTCCCATTCAAGTGGAAGATGGGGAGTTTACTCCTACTTATGATCCTTCACCTGATATGACTAAGTTAGGTCCTGTAATTTCTGAGATAGGTACTTTTCATGATAGACCTACTTACTCTAGCGTTGATCCCCCATTGACACAATGCCGGTATGGAATGTCGGAAGATGATGAGACTCATTTTGAACCCGCGAGCACTAGTTATGGTAGTTATGGTATATCTTGTTTTCCCACACATGATTTGGAATTTCATGTCGAGTCTGAGTTTGAGCCTAACACTACGCTTGGGGGCACTCTCATTCCTTACCATGTGGAGAGGTTTGGGAACACAAGTCACATTGCACCTTCCATCCTGGCGGTGGAAGATACATCACACATTCCTCTTAGGCCTAGGGTTAGTGATCCTATTAGGATACCAGATCCAAGACGAGTGACTATAGGGAACAAGACGTACATAATTTCACAGGTCCCTTCGTCCTTTGTTCCTAGTTCTTTGAATGTTCACCCTCCACCTCATTCACTTGGTCCTTTGGGTCGGAATGTTGCTACAAGCCATGTTCGTACTGCTGCTTCTCGACCAGTTGTGTCTCAGGTTCAAGTACCGCCCGTTGTTTCGGGAGGTCGTGTTCATACTTCTATAGGTCATGTTACTACTTATGGAGCATATATTCCTACTTCCAGAATGTATATTCCTACTTCCGGAGCGTATATTCCTACTTACGAAGTATCTCATGGGACATCTCATGCGATGACTTATGGACCTTATTATGGGACATAGTATGGACAGGGTGCTTCACATTATGGGTACGGGTATCAAAAACCTGCTTACTCTCCAAATTACAGCTTTGTAGCCCCGAATAGTCAAGGTACACCACATTATGGTGCTCCCATGCCACCCTACATGGGTCAAATGGGAGGAGGGCACTATGGTCAAGGCCATGGTGGTTATGGTAATCAGACCTATGTGAATCAAAACTATCAGGGAGTGGTGCACCGACCTGCTCATCCTAGGCTACCTTTCCTCGCAACGCTAAATCTTCTTGACTTGTCAAGATTGACGAACGATCCTATATCTCATGACCCGGCTTGGCCAACTGTCCCTACTAAGCTTCTCTCGGACATACCGAAATTTGAGGGCAAACTGAGAGAGGATCCGAGCAAACATGTTACTAAATTTCACCTATGGTGCTCTTCAAATTCCTTACACCAAGATTCAATCTATTTAAGATTGTTTCAATGCACCCTTACAGGGCCTGCTGTGAAATGGTATATAGAGTTACCTAGGGGGGCATTCGCTTTGTTCGATGACCTAGCGATGACTTTTCTTAACCGCTTCTAGCTACCAGTGCGTTACGATGTTGGTACGAAACTCTTGTCGACATTTCGGCAAGATAAAGCCATGCATATCTCGGACCATATCCAAGAGTGGCGTAGACAAAATAGGTTGATTAAAGCCTTTATACCGTCAAAATTCCTCCTCGAATGGTTCCTTAAGTCGTTATTACCTTATATAGCGAAGGATGTTTCTACATCCGCAGTGAAAAATGAGGAACAAGCCATTTTTAGGGCGCAGGAACTGGATTTAATTTATGCTCAATCCGATTTGTTATATGATATCATTCCCAATGCTCTGCATTCTAGTTTCGACCCCAAAGTTAAACCTAGACCACATGCCGATGGCATTGTTGGTTGTGCGAGTGCTAAACCTATGGATTCGATTGTAAAATAGGTCAAACAATTGTCAATCAACCAATCTGCCTCGGGACAAGCCACGGATTTGTCTCAACCCACTCAAATGGCGAGTGTGCTTTCGGTACAATCGTTGGACCAGAAGGGTAACCAGCAACCTAAAAGGAATAGAAAGAAGGGTAAGAATAATCGTAAGGGTGGGAATAGGAATGAAAATGCTAATACTAATGACAAGAACACTCGTAATGCTAGGGGGGACAAGCAACCTAAACGTAAGGTTAAATTTCCTTGCAATTTATGTAAGGACAATCACCTCACTTACTTGTGCCCTCGTATCGATGAAGCCTCGAGATTCTTAGCGTAGGGCCTAGTTGTGTTGACTAACACTTTACCTCACAATCAAAATATGAACTCGAGGACCCATGATCAGTCTAGTGGGCATCAAGATCTTTCGGAGGGTAGTGGTCATGGTTCTATTAACATGGTGTGTGCTACAAAGGTTGTGACTTGTGCGAATGACTATGGTTCATCACAACCCAACCCAGGAAAGGAACTTGATCCACCAGGGACTCCTTTGGGTATTGAAAAACTTGTGGATAAACCTGAAGTTCCACCTCACATTCCTAAGGGAGTCCTTAAGCATTCGGGGCACAATCCTAATGCTCGAGCCACCCAGAACTATTCTGTTGTCGAGGATTTGGGCCACACTCCTTATGCGATGTCTACACTAGAAGTACTTCAGAGTTTTCCTTCGCAAAGGAAGGCTTTGCTTTCTGCCCTTGGTGTGAATGATGATAATTATTCCTCTATGATTAAATTTGAAACCGCAGGACTTCAGCCTCACTTGCCTTACTATGTGTCTCTTTTGATTCATGTAGAATGTCTTATCATGACCGTCAAGTGCACTGTGATTGACGAAGGCGCTGCTGCTTCTGTGATGTCTTTATCATGTTGGAAGGGTTTAGGTTCCCTTGAATTGTCTAAATCTAGTACCATGTTGACTGCGTTTGATGGGAGATCGTTTAGGTTGCACGGGATCCTTCCTTCCCTTAAAGTCCATTTGGGAGGGTGTTACGGAGAGAAATTCCTATGGCTTGGGGTACCACAACAGACAGCTTGAATCCAGAAATCAATCCTTTCCAATATGCAATAGAAATTAAATGTCTAACACTAAAGGATCAGACCTCGTACCTTATTCCGGATGGTTGAAGTAGATCCCCATTGAGCTTTCCAACTTCAGCTTGAATTGATAGATTACTTCCTCAACAACAAGTAAACAATACAAGCATTCTATATATCATGGTGTTAGATCTATTCTAGCATATATAATCAATAATGTATAAGCATTTGACATAATCCAATGGATAAAACATTCATTCAAACACATACTATTGGACAGGAAAATATATTTCTATTAACATAAATCAGAGATTACAAGATACAACCTCTGTCGGCACGTCTGCGAATCGGAGAAACTGAATCCCCCACTTGGGCCTCCACCACTTCAATCCTCCATCTCTCGATAGCAAGCTCACAAGGAAAATGCAAGCTTGGGAAGAACATGAAAGTGCTCCAAGGTACAAAGGGATCCAGACTCAAGCATAAGTTCCAGAAACAATGGACTATAGTTTCTTTGCTCTCAATTCTCTCTTATGCCTTCAATGTACCAAGGGGTTCTTTATATAGCTTTTCAAAGGGGTAATGAAAGGTTGAATTCGAGTGATCTCAAGGCATAGGGAAGGCCAGGAGTCAAATGAGTCAAATCCATGTTAAGGAAAACTCCAAAAGGATTTGGATTTTGTACACATCCTGATGTACGTGGTTTTAGTGGTCAAACCCACGTATATACACGCTTATAGATTTAAAAATCGCGTGTATCATTTTTCACATGTTTATAGGGATGGTCAAGGAAACATCAAAGGACAAAAAATGGTCCATGGGGTCTAAGGAGTCTGCAGTGGGATATGGGAAGGCCATACAAAGTGTGATTCACCTGGAGTGGTGAAATCAACTATAACAGAGGGAAGACCGTTGTGATAGAGGTCGAGGTGGTTGATGCGCTGCTTGACTACATTCTCTTGCTGGGTACGAATTGGATGTACAGTATGAAAGCCATAGCTTCTTCACTATTTCACGTTGTATTCTTTCCATTTAATGGGAAGATAGTTACGATTGATCAAACATCATTCAATAATCCGTCGGTTACCGCATCTTCGGGAGCCTCGATCCCGATTGTAGAGCACTCTCAGCTGGCAACAGGGAGTGTGGGTGTGGGCATGTATCCATTCCTTATGGGAAGCTTTAGTTGTCCTACACCTGTCCTTATGATAGGGTCTAGGTCTGGTGAGGCTTCGACATCTGTGAGATCGGTGTCTTTTCACATGAGTCATATGGAAGATCCTTGGATTCACTGAATACTTTGAGTGAGCCCATCGTGACAGACGTGTCATTTCCTGCAACTATGGTAGCTTATCAAGCTAATCTTGGATGTGTTGCAGAGCCTTGTCCTCCCTCTTCACGGACGGAGGAGGAGGACCCATATGTGCTGCCTACATGGGCAGTTCAGTCTTCTCACGTGCATGACTACCTTGATAGTGTTTTTCCTTAAGACAAAGCGATTATTGAGGCCATGTCGGGAGTTGAGCCACCATGGGAAGAGTTGCATCATAGATCTTACTTTCTTACCGAGCTTGACCACTTGGAGCGTAAGGACTTTAGGGAGGTTCTTAGTGAGAGAATTGGTAGTCCCATGGTTCCATTAAGCTCTCCTGGTCCGATGGTTGATGGGAACATGGCAAATATATCTCCAATGATTCCTATCAATATCTCTCACAATCTTAGCAGGATAGAGAATGTCTATATTGGGGCAGAATGTTTCCATGCTGAGATTCAAGAATACACCGAGCTGTTTAAAGAATTTCGTGATATCTTTGCTTGGTCTTACAACAAAATGCCAGGTATTGAGCCTGGCATTGTTGAACATGAGATTAAGACTTATCCCAATGCTAAGCCTGTTCGACAACACTTGTGTGCAGTGAATCCTAGGAAAGCACCCGCGATTAAGGCAGAGATAGAGAAACTATTGAAAACCGATTTTATTTATCCTGTTCCCTTGACGAAGTGGGTTTCAAATCCCGTTCCGGTTGATAAGAAGCAGGGAGCGATCCACATATGTACTGATTTCTGTGATTTGAATCATGCCTGTCCTAAGGACAATATCCCCACACCATTTATTGATCAGATTTTGGATGAGTGTGCAGGTAGCGAGGTTTTTTCCTTTATGGACGGCTTTTCCGGATACAATCAGATACAAATTAAACCTAAGGACCAACATAAGACTGCATTTATTTGTCCTTGGGGAACATTTGCATATCAAAAAATGCCTTTTGGCCTTAAGAACGCCAGAGCTACGTTTCAGTGGGCTATGACCTTGATCTTCCATGATCTCAAATCGATTATCGAAGTATTTTTGGATGACCTTACTTCTCGTTCTCGTATGAGAATGCGTCATTCCTATAATTTGAGATTAGTATTCGAAAGGTGCCACCATTATTTGGTCAGGTTAAATCTTCACAAGTGCATATTTTGTGTAAAGTATGGTCGCTTATTAGGATTCATTGTTTCTAAGGAGGGTATAAGAGTCGACCCTTTAAAGGTTGAGGCAATACTTCAGTTGTCTCCCCCGAAAAACATTAGACATATTCAATGTTTGCAAGGCATGGAAAACTTCTTACGGAGATTTGTTGTCAATTTTGTCAATTTGAATAGAGGCTTTATGCATCTTTTGAAAAAGGACACTACCTTTTGTTGGGATGAGCGAGCCCAGTAGTCCTTCGATGCGCTTCAGCGAGCCCTAGCATCAGCCCCGGTGATTACTCCCCCAGACTATAGCCGTGATTTTCTACTTTATGTGGCCGCATCCATGGAGACGATTGGTATGGTTTTGGTTCAAGAGGATGAGGAGCTCCAAGAGCATGTCATATACTATCTTCGCTGGAATCTTATTGATGCGGAGATCCGTTATTCCCATGTTGAGAAGCTTGCCTTAGCTACCGTACATGTGGTTCAACGGTTGAGACATTATATTCTCCTTCGCCAGGCCTTGGTTGTAGCCCATGTCAATCCATTTCAGTTCGTTCTCACTCGAAGAATGATTGGGAGAAAATATAATAAATAGATTGTCATCTTGCAAGAATTCGATCTCGAGTTTGTTTCGGCAAAATCGAAGAAATCATTAATTTTTGCGGAGCTTATATCGGATTTCCCAAGCGAGGCCGAGGAGTTGGTTTGTGAAGATACGTTTATCTATGAGCACATCTTCTTAATCTCAAATTTGGACCCATGGTATGGGGATATTATTATATATTTACAAACATTGAAGGTCCCTACTCACCTCTCACGGGATGAACGACGCCGGTTACATCACGTGTCTAAAAATTACCTCATAGTGGATAACACTTTGTACCGCTGTGGGGTAGATTCCATTTTATGTCGTTGTTTAACTCATGAAGAGGCTGAGGTAGTGCTGAATGATTTCCATGGAGGGGCGTGTGGTGGTCATTTATTTGGGCTTTCTACAACCCAAAAAATCTTAAGATCGGGTTATTTTTGGCCGTCGATCTTTAAGGATTGTGTAGATGTGGTCAAGAGGTGCCATCCTTACCAAGTGTTTGCAAGTAATATGCACTCGAAACCTGCCCCGTTACATCCCATCATCACCGCCAGTCCCTTCACTAAGTGGGGTTTTTATTTTATGGATTGCAACCTAGCTTCAGCTGGGGGGCATCATCATATCATAGTGGCTGTTGACTACTTCATGAAATGGGCTGAGGTTATGCCTACAGTTAAATCTGATAGTGAGACAGCCGCACACTTCGTATTCAACCAGATTATTACTCGATTCGGTATTCCGAAAGAGCTTGTCACTAACCATGACTCACACTTTCAGAATCGTATGATGGAAGAGTTGGCATCAAAGTTAGGGTATAAGCAAGAGCATTCCTCCTCTTACTACCCTCAAGTGAATGGACAGGTAGAAGCAGTGAACAAATCACTCAAATTCATTCTCCAATGAACCATCACACAAAGCAAGACGAATTGGCACATTATGTTATATCTTGCTTTGTGGGCTTATAGAACCATTGTTAATACTGCCACAGGTTTTTCTCCATATCAACTTGTACATGGAGTGGAGTCGGTATTTCCATAGAACTCTTACCATACACTTCACCATTGGAGGAGTGTTTGGTCCACCTTGAGCAACTTTATGAGCAACGCCGAGATGCCTTGGTGGCTCTAGAAGTAAATAAGCATCACGTTAAGGTCCAGTATGATAAGTTTGTCCGTCCAAGGAGGTTTAGTGAGGGAGACTTGGTCCTTTTGTGGGATCAACCGAAAGAACCCTTGGGGGCAGGAAAGTTTAACCCCATGTGGCGTGGTCCTTACGTCGTTAAATGTGTGCTAGAGAAGGGCTCTTATGATTTAGTGGATTATGAGGGTACGGCCTTGGAGGAGCCTAGAAATGGGCTCTATCTTAAAAAGTACTATGCATGATTTTCAGCCAAGGATGGTTATTGTATATTATTGTATAGTTTTTCATAGGTAGGTCTTTTTCTTATGGTGATCGGGTTTGTGATTAGTTTCCATTTCTTTTGTCAGATGTCAATGGAATCTTCCACCTTCATAGGATTCGTGGATGGTGCGAGCCGTCACAGTCATCACTCAGCCTCTTCTGCTTGGGTGATTTATACTCCTATGGGTTAGGTATTATCTTCAGGAGGCATATGTTTAAGCCATCTTCAAACAATGTTGTTGAATATAGTGCTGTTATTGAGCTTCTACGGGATGCAGTTTTACATGGCGTTCTCTCTCTTGAGGTACGTCTTGATTCAGAGTTAGTAGTGTCACAGTTTAATGGTTTGTACCATGTTAGAGATCTGACATTATTAAGAATAATCTTATGTGTGAGATTGCTAGAACGACAATTTGACAATATAACATACATACATGTTCCAAGAATTAATAATCAAGTTGCTGACTCATATGCTAACTATGTGTTAGATTGGCATTTGTTTCATACACAGTAAGCTCATCACAAACATAAAATTTTTACACATGTAAATAAATAAATCGATCATCATAAAAGTTTTTATAAACATCCAAAATGTGGTAATACATAGTGTCATAATACAAAAATGGGGCTCTTGAGCCACCAAAATATAAATACATGGTAGTACACAATGTATCACTCCCAGGCATCTAAGCCTATGGAGGAGGAGGGGGGTTGTGATCGTGGAACGTCACTACGGCTCTAGCTAGCCGTCGAAATAGCCTCATCCATGCTCATGGTACACCCACCACCTGGCGCTGCATGGCCTCAAGCAAGTTCTCGACTTGCGCCATGGGTACTCTGTGTATCAGTCTCATGAAGTTGGTATGAATGCTTTGGAGCGTCCACTCCGCATGCACACCCGTGATATCGTTTCCTCTTCCCCTCTGTCTATGACGAGGTAAGCCTTCAGGCTGGTGTGGTCCCAAATCTGCATGCATATGGTAGATGCCACTATGTATTGTCACCCAAAAACATGTGTTTTGATTCCACATAATTAGAAAACACAAAAAAAATTAATAACTCAAAATTTTGAAAAAGAGGGCCGAGATTCATTACCAATGTCACCGTATGCCGATCCTAGTGGTAGCAGCATGTCCAGGTCTCCCTGAAAATCTATCCCCGCATAGGGGTAGTCATCGATGGAAACTATCTGTTGTCGCCACCATGGAAAGAAATAAGCTGGATAGGGGTTGGACACCCTAGCTCCAACCAGTATGTGCATCGCATTCTCCCAACGCTGTTGGGCCAGATCTTGAACCCCGTGTAGAGGAACGTCAACTCTAGGGCTCAATCCTGGAAGACGCTCAAAGAAAAACATGCTCAGTATGCTGCTGAAACCGAAGTTTCACACTCTGCCCATCTTGCACTCACTAAGCTGGTGTTTCATGTTGCCCAGTAGCGTAGTGCTCCAATCGTACACAGTGGGTCTTATGCACTCCACTGCATAGAACATCAGAGGCCGCAAGTCCTAGTGGAGTGAAGCTAAGCCTGCTATCCTGCCCAGTGTCAGTAGGATGGCCTTTAGGCCCAGCACTTGTATGGAGTTATTTGGGATCTGACTCCCCACCTTCTCCATGTTCGGATAGTAGTACACCGCAATGTACTCATCTATAGTCAGGCCACCTCTGGGCCCGCGAGAGCGTAGGTTCACCACTTCCCCTCGTCAGCAAAGTCCAGTAATAAAATATATGTCCTCCACTTCTATGGTGAGGGACATCCAATCTATCTGGAACGACTCTAAGTTTGGATTCCAGTAGTCCACTAACATATGCAATAGTCTTGGTTTGGCTCTTAAGCCACCGAGACACCAAAATTTGTAAAGCCCGCATGCATGTAACGCTTGTTGAGCCATTAGATCTGCCCTTATTGCCTCTTCTACATCACCATGTTCACGTTCTCTCCATTCTAGGACCATCCTACACATAAAATTTGAGTTTGATCCATTAGAACACTTAAAAATCATTAAGCACGGCCGCATACGCAACTTCGAGGGCATTTTCTGTGTATATCCAGCCCTATACGCATAAAAACCCTCGATTTCCATGTGGGTTGTGGTGCGCATCTTAGACTGGCCTAGAATCCTAAATACACCATGGAAATTGATAAAATTTGCATCAAAATGAAAAAGTAGAGCATGGGTAAGTACCTGGAAAAAACGGTAGTGGATTCCGCCGGCTGGATCTCCTCGAATTCACTGTTGAAGTTCTAAGCTCAAATGGGTAAAAATTTCAAATGTTTTATAATGATTTGAATTTTTTTACTATTTATAGAAATTTTTCAAATTTTTGAAAAATTTTACCCCCTTTTCTATAGTTTGGACCGTTTCTAATTCTTTTGGATCATTTTTGGACTAATTTATGATGTAGGAGACCCTTTTGAGCACCGTTTCGGCCGTTGGATTGACCCGTTCGTGCCGATTTTAGGTATCATGTCTAAACTCACATATAGGTTAGGTTTCATCACCATTTGCATTTTGCATGACCTTATGACCGTTTCATTATAGCCTTAGGTACGAACCCATTCTATTATGTCATGGAACCTTCTTGCTGTTTTAGAAGTGGCATTATGTAAATGGTAGAGATTGACCTTACATGGGTACCCTAGTTAGCACCTTATTTGCATTGGGTGCCCATGCCGACATTTTGTCCCTTAGGGTGTGGGAGTCCGTTGTATAATATTGCCATGACATTTCGCAAGAGCTTCATACTCCTCTTGATCTTTTGCTAGCCTATTTCCCTCAAGAGTCCCTTATGTCAAGTTGTAATTGCATTATCATGAGATTTTCCTACCTTATTGAGCCTTATAATGCTGGCTTCCCTAACATTGAGTTTCAGCCATATAGCCTGAGCTTGTCTCATGTATAGCCATGCAGATCCATTTCATATATCCTTTGCAACTTGATTCCCTATTTTTACCGGGAGGGGACTTTCCCCTGAGTGTTGCTATCCTACACATGTATCCTTGCATTGAGCATAGGTATGTTCCACTGCTTGGAACTAGTTTTTTTTCCCATATGACACTCGTCTCCTCCTAGTCTGTAACTATAAAGCCGTTTTATTCTTTTTCAGGATTTTTAAATATTTGAAAAAGTCCAAAAAAAAAAGTTAAAAAAACCAAAAAGCCAGACAAGGAAAGATGTTATCTTTTGGCAGTTGTCGAGTCATGTTGCCTTCGAACAGAGCACTGTATATCACATCCGTTGGTTGGGTTTATAGTTTGACTTTAGGAGCTATACTCGTTTATCTGATTTTATCTCCACCGACTGGTTAAGCTTCTAGTCCCCATAGAGCCTCTGTTGATGCCACCTGTGTCGTAAAGATGTCCCAGTTTTGTATATCGAGTCTATGCTACCTTTATTTAGTCACCATTCACCGTTATGCTCTCGTTTGAAGGAAGTTGAAACCTGAGTCGGCCATTCCTCAGTTATCTTGACTTTGTATGTCGTCCATTCCTGGTATAGTTACTGGTTCATGCACCTTATGATCGAGTCCTTCCACATTATACAGCTTTTCCGAGTACCTCATGTTGGATGATGGGGGATGCCTTAATGCCCTCCTTCCAACGGATTTCATCCCATCGACTTCAGATCATTTTTTCTGGGATTGGAATCTAGAGTCATTTTTAAGTGCCTTGAGACTTGCAGTCATTAGTGGCAGGTTCTCTCGCCATCGACAGTTTTTGGGAATACATTAATGTCCCCTGATTGATGGATCCTCTCAAGTGTTCGACCTCAACACATATATTCGCACTTGTTAGTTTGCACTCTAGTACCTTGATTCCCATTATCATTATCGGTGGGTGATCTCGCATCTGTTAATGGTATACATCAATGATCGGTAATTAGACGATGGACTCCTATGTTCGACCTCGACACCTCTATTCACATAGTAGGACTTGTACTCATAGCGGTTTGTGTAGAAGACCTTCTAGATTGGTGGCATCTTTTATATGATACCTCCTTGATCGTGCCAGTGTTCATGAGATTTTATCTCTTGTGACTTGATTCCAGTATATGTCAGACATTTCCAAGTATTATGGAGATCTTGATCCATTGTATATCTTCAGCCATTATGGAGATCATGATCCTTTGTATATATTCATCATGGATATTCTGATCTATGTATATTTGTTGGAGACATTTACCTTCATACTCACTCCTTCGGTCAAATTGTCCTAGTTAAACCACTATCCTAAGTTTAATTGACATCAGTGGAGCATTAATTACCATCATCCCAGTCACTCCCATGCCTACCTACAGTCAAGGAGGCTAACTTAGCCTTCTCCTACAGTGAAGGAGGCTAACTGGAGCACTCCAGGGGTGATCTGTGTGACATTCATGCACCTAATTGCTAACTGGTGGTTACTTTCAGTTCAACCAATCAGTTACAGTCAGTTAAGGTGCCTCCATTCATTAAATATATTATTTAATGATTATTTATTATTATTTTAATGAACTGGAGTGAACAAGGCGCCTTCACCAACTTCTGATGGTTAGTTCAGCTTCAGTTAACCTCATCAGGGTTTATTGGAGTCATGCAGTACTAGCACTTGATGATTGGATTGCTATAACATGTGTTTGATCTCCTTCAATTGAGATTTAGTCATTTATTGCACTCCAACTTCAGTTAGGGTTTGGTGAGTCAATTAGGGTTTTGGTCAAGTGGTTAACTGAGTGAGATTGCATGGCAAATATTCAGTTAAGCTAGACTCACTCACTGAATTCGAATTGTCCCTTAGGTATTCGAATTCTTCATGGAGTTAAGCTATTGCTATGCATGGAAATTGTAATCCTTTATTGTTTATATAATATACAGAGAGGAAACCTATTGGGTATTCTGGTTATTTCCAATTCATGAGTATTTGTTAATTATTTTTTGATGATTTTGATTCCTAGTTCCTAGATCATGTGCAAGAATTAATATGGTATCAGAGCATGCGGCGGGACGAAGATCAATCTCTCAAGAACAAGCTTTTTGATAGATTTCTCCATGAAATTTGAGCAATAGCTCAAGAATCCAGCATTGCACCAGAAGCCAAGGCTTACCACTTAATACCCCAAGTAAAGAACTTGTTGATCAAGCTTGCTTGATTGACTATGATGGGTGTGATGAAAGCCTAAATGTGCAGTCTGTCCGACCTTACGGTGCTTTTTTTTGTTTTGATTTTCAGGTTTTATCAGGTACAACTTCGAATGGACTCAGCAATCCCTCCTCTCACCCCATTCACAAGCTATTCGGAATGGAAGTTGAAGATGATTGCATATATCAAGAGACGAGGTCTCTATGAGGTGTCTATTGGAATTGGAAGAGAGACTTATGAGAATGAGAATGACTGGCCAAATGACATTGACAGAGCTTTTGGATCAATAGCTCTGGCCCTTGATGATGATTTGTACTTTGTTATTGATTCTGCTGGATACCCAAAGGAACTTTGGACACAATTGGATAGATCCTTTGGCAAGCACAATGAGGATCATAATAGTACTTTGGAGATTACAGCAAGCACCACAAGATTTCTTTACTCAAAAGTCTCAGCCTCTACTCTCTCCGATGAAGTTTTTCAAGATGAAGATGAAGCATAATCTTCTACACATTCAATTCGAATTGAAGAAAGTCTCCATGAAGTGACTCCTTTTCCTGAAGCTCCAGAAGTTCATGAGATATCTGATATCTCATCTTCTCATATTGCTAAAATAGAAGAAGACATTTGAATCTCTGATATTGAAGAAAAATGCTGCTGCACTTCCATGCAAACATTCACCGGTGATTTTCCTTTGAATTTTGTGCAAAATTTACCAGTAATTGCTTCCGAAAGTGAAGAGAAATTTGATTTTTCTTCCACTAATGTTGCTGCTGGTGTGAAAATATGTAAAAAATTGGATATTTTGGAAGAAATATCAGATTATAAGAGTGACACATTCGCCCCCCATGATCTATATCTTCCAGCAAAATCTTGCAGGATTGCATGCACCAAAATTCAGAATTTTGAAGAAGAAGAACACTGTGCATCCACCGTCTCAGTTGGCCATAATTTTGGATCTGATATGAACCTTATTGGGTCTGATATGATCTTATTTGGATCTAATCTGATATTTCTTGGTTCAAAATTTCAGGTTCATAAACCTTAAGTACTGCTTGTAGCTGTTCTCATCAATGGTGTGAAGAAACAAGTACCACAAGTCTCCTACAAAACTGCTGCTGGGGATTTGATTTCATTTCACAGTTTTGGATCTGTTGTGAACTTATTTAGATATGATTTAAATTCTGATATGATATTATTTTGTTCATATTTTAAAATTCAAGAGCTTTCAGCCATGCTTGTAGCTGCTCTCACCAATTTCGGTGTGAAAAATCAAGTACCACAATTCTTCTTCAAATTTGCTTATGGGGATTTGGTGTTAGTTTCCTCTTATGAGGTTGCTGATATTTTATTTTGTGATTCATTAGCTATTTCAGAATCTATATAAGATTATTGAGCTCAAGCATTCACTCTCCAGAGTCCCAGGGATTCTCTACCTTTGGTCACAAGCTCATCTCCTCACAGAACTAGTAAAGAGGAAGACATTCTGCATCCGCATGGACACTTGCTCCTAAGATTTGGGGCTGATTTTACCACTCATGGTTTTCTGTTCAAGGCTAAAACATATCAGTTTCTTGAGTGTTCCACACATGGTTCGAATCCTCAAGAACCTTTGCTCTCTCTTCAGATGATTTCAGTTGCTCTACATGGGTCCAGTTTTCATCGTGCAGTTGTTTATATTTCTGATTCAGTTGAGTGCATTGTTCTTCTTCCAAAGTGGAAGATCCCTCTAGACATATTCATTTAGTTTGGATTCATAGGTTCATATGCACAGTCTCAGGATGCTGCTGCATAGAAGAACCAATTCTTGATTTACTGCTTAGTTTGAGGGGGGGTATTTTTCCCATGAGGTTTTTCCCGTTTCCTTGGTTATATTAAGCAGTTACTTTATTGTACAGGGTGACCTATGACCTTTGTTTCTAGGGCCCTAGCATTTTATGCATCTATGTTTTCTAACTCTTCCTGAGTATAGCTTAAGGGGGGGTGTTGGAGACATTTAACTTCATACTCACTCCTTCGGTCAATTGGCCTAGTTAAACCACTATCCTAAGTTTAATTGAAATCAGTGGAGCATTAATTACCATCATCCCAGTCACTCCCACACCTACCTACAGTCAAGGAGGCTAACTGGAGAACTCTAGGGGTGATCTGTGTGACATTCATGCACCTAATTGCTAACTGGTGGTTACTTTCAGTTCAACCAATCAGTTACAGTCAGTTAAGGCGCCTCCATTCATTAAATATATTATTTAATGATTATTTATTATTATTTTAATGAACTGGAGTGAACAAGGCGCCTTCACCAACTTCTGATGGTTAGTTCAGCTTCAGTCAACCTCATCAGGGTTTATTGGAGTCATGCAGTACTAGCACTTGATGATTGGATTGCTATAACATGTGTTTGATCTTCTTCAGTTGAGATTCAGTCATTTATTGCACTCCAACTTCAGTTAGGGTTTGGTGAGTCAATTAGGGTTTTGGTCAAGTGGTTAACTGAGTGAGATTGCATGGCAAAGAGTCAGTTAAGCTAGATTCACTCACTGAATTCGAATTGTCCCTTAGGTATTCGAATTCTTCATGGAGTTAAGCTATTTCTATGCATGGAAATTGTAATCCTTTATTGTTTATATAATATATAGAGAGGAAACCTATTGGGTATTCCAGTTATTTCCAATTCATGAGTATTTGTTAATTATTCTTTGATGATTTTGATTCGTAGTTCCTACATCATGTGCAAGAATTAATAATATTGTACGTGGCGATGACCACTTATGTCATATTTTGTATCATGCCTATTCATGACCATTGTACTCTTATATATCTGGGACTGCTATATGTATTTGCAGTTATGTGCAGAGTTGTATCATTGTACTATGCTGATTGGGTGGCTAGTCTTCCATTTGGAATTCTTCATCACTCCACTTCTGGGATGGACTTATAATGTATTTTGAACATCGTAGGACCCCTCTGACCTCACACATTAGGGGGCATATGTTATAGTTGATTTTACCACACCAGGTAAGTCACACTTGTATGGCCTTCCCCTGTCCCTCTGCAGATTCCTTAGACCCCTTGGACCATTTTTTGTCCTTTGGTGTTTCCTAGACCATCCCTAAAAACATGTGAAAATTGCTATATACGGCTTTTGAACCCCTTATCGCGTATATATGCGGGTTTGACCTCTAAAACCACGTACATCGGGATGTGTACAAAATCCAAATCCTTTTGGAGTTTTCCTTGACATGGATCCGACTCACTTGTCTCTTGGCCTTCCATATGACTTGAGATCGCTCGGATTTGACCTTTCATTACCCCATTGAAAAGCTATATAAGGAACCCTTTGGATACATTGAAGGCATAAAAGAATTGAGAGAAAAGAAATTATAGTCCATTGTTGCCAGAACTTGTGCTTGAGTCTGCATCCCTTTGTCCCTTGGAGCACTTTGGTGTTCTTCCAAAGCTTTCCTTTTGCTTGTGAGCTTGCTATCGAGAGATGGAGGATTGAGGTGGTGGAGGCCCAAGTGGGGGATTCAGCTTCTTCGGTTCGCAGATGTGCCAACAGAGGCTGTATTCATTGCAATCTCTGATTTTATATTAATAGAAATATCCTTTCTTGTCCAATAATGTATGTTTGAATGAATATTTTATCCATGGATGATTTCAAATGCTTATACATTGTTGATTATATATGAAAGAGTAGATCTAACACCAATATATATAATATGCTTTTCTTGTTTACTTGTTGTTGAGGAAGTGATTCATCAATTCAAGCTGAACTTGGAAAGCTCAACGGGGATCTACTTCAACTGTCCAGAATAAGGTACAAGGTCTGATCCTTTAGTGTTAGATATTTGATTTCTGTTGCATATTGGAAAGGATTGATTTCTGGAGTCAAGCTGTCTGTTGTGGTACCCCAAGCCCTAGAAATTTCTCTCCATAACAAAGGTGTTATTGGTAGTATGAGTTCTTAGGAAAGAAACTTATGTGTTGTATTTCTAATATGGGTACCATTATTACTAAAAAATGGTAGGCAAACAAATATTTTATAGCTAGACTTGCACATGACATTGTTTTAGGCATAGAAGCATAATTCGTCTATATTGAACTTTCATGTACGAAAATTCAGAGAGAGTTTAAAAATCTATGAATATTCGGAATAATACGAATATGATAAATTTCCCTACATTTTTGGCACATATTATAAGATAAGACTTATTTAAATTTAATTGTTTAATTGTTTAATTTTTCCCATAGTAGTTTTAGAGTTTAAAAGTTTAAAAGTTTAAAATTTATAGCATATATTTTGTTTTATACTTTAGGTATAAATATCGAATATTATATTAGGTTTATTGTAACTAGTTATAATATTAGATCTTAGTTAGGGTAATATTTTTTGGAATATATTATTAAACTTGGTTTTATTGTTTTATAATTTATTTTTGGCATTTTAATTATTAATAGTTTTATAACTAAATTTATAAATACATTATTAGATAAATTATTCTCCTATTAGAGACTATATATAGATGGTTTAATGTTTTCTTTGATTTTAACTGTCTGGAAGTATAAAATATATACTGTATTTGAAGGGAAAAAGGGCCCATGATGAGCCTTTTGCGTGTCAAATTCCAACATTGTATGAAAATACTCAATGGTTTATGTATATTTTAAAAAATTTAAACTTTGTAAAATACCTTTTTTTTTAAAATCTATAAGCAACCTACTGCCGTATTTTTTTTGTACGAGATTTTTTTGTTACGTATTTTTTCCATATCGAATCGTATTCGAATCCGTATTCATACTTGAATTATGCTAATATGGTTTTAGGTTAAATTATATATATATAAATTGCATATTTGAAAGCGATGTGTATGTTGTGCATGTGCTTGATCTCATAAAATACAACAACAATGTGGAAGAGAGTTCCATTCTTGTCCTTATAACTTTATATTATATGAATGTGAAGCATGTTGGATTCGTCGATAGAACCACATGCATTTTTGTTGTGGATGCTCATTAGTATGAATGACTCTATAAACATCGGTAATGCCAACATTTAATTAAGTCTCTAATCTAAAACATCAACATATTTAGCTTAGAAAAGCGGCCCCCATCTTATGTTAAGAACGATATGTAGTGAGATATCGATGCTATGCCTATGAATATCTATACCAAAGATGTGTGTCGATAAAATATATGATGTTGGTTGTGGAGCCTGATCTTCTTGATTCAAAGATGTTATTTGAAGCGAATAATTATCCGCTCATACAAATACTATTACCAAAAGACTTGGAATATTAAATAAGCCATAATAATATATAAATTGATGATAGAATATATATGATGATAGATTACAAAGTGAGTGCCATATATATATTAATTGTAAAGGCACTTTGGATGCTATCCATGAAAGGATGTGTCATTTTAGAATTGTTTACTAATAACTATTTATTAATTATTAATATTGATATGTATTAATATTAATAATTAATATTGATTTTAATAGTTATTATGAATTATATAATAGTTATTTAATTATTATTTTATGTTCATTACATTGCCTTCCCCTTAAGGGAATCTTTGTCCTCAAAGATGTATTGGACATTAATGTCTCATTTATTTTAATCTGTCATCTCGGAATTCTTTCCCTTTTGTATTTACGACATTTAAGGAGACGAGCCAATACGAATTACGGATTCCCCAGGAGAATTGTCGCATTGTATCTGCTGTGGTCCATCCCAGATCTATTTTTATCGGAGCTCTGAGATCTTTTTGTGGGACAATTCGTCTCAATTGTTGTTTGGTATGTCGATATTTTCACATGTCCACATATGTCTTTTGTGAATATTCATTTTGAACCTGTCGTTGGTCAAAATGACGATTATAATTAGGATGTCTGTAAGGTGCATGTGTTGTTTGTTCTTCTTTCTTTTGGACTACGACAAGGATTGTCTTCACTTCCTCGAATTGATTTTTGGATGCATTTTCTTGGATTGTGCTTCTTGGTTCTCCAGTAGATTGTTCATGATTTTGAATCTTTTCGATTCTTTCCTCTTGCGATTTTTTTTCAATTTCTAACTCCTTGATTTGATTCTGTAGTTCTTGATTATGATTATCTAGATACTGGTTTTCTTCTTTCTTTTCTAGTATTTTTTCTTCAAAGTCTTCATCGAAGTGTTCCTTCTTACTACTATTTTTAATTTTTTTGATTTTTGTAATCAGGGTTTTGTTATGATTTCTTAATCTGAAAATTTCTTCAGAACTGTTGGATATTGTTTTATTACTCTTTGTGATATCCAACTTGTGTTCCTTTTTAGAGTTGCTGTTTTGTTGTTGAAGAACTTTTATCTGTTGTCGATACTAGTCGACCACTGATTCTTGATCTTCTACTTTTTGTCGTATGTGTGTCAGTTCTTCATCTCTGTCGTTAATGATTTTGTTCAAGCGTATCATTTCTGCTTCATAATCAATTATTTCTTTCTTTATATCTTGATTTTTTTGTCTTTGATTGAAATCATTTTCGTCTTTTAAATTCTTAATTTGGGCCGACAATCTTTCTATATGATTGTTCTAGTCAGAATTTTTTTGTTCCTTGCGCTCTTTTTGCATCTTATGTAATTTAATAAACATTTTCGATTTCATATTTATGTCCCGTAACTCATCATTGTCTCTTTGATAATGTTTTAACTTGGCTTCTAATTTTCTATTTGTAGTCGTAAACCAGATTCCATGATCTCTGATTTCTTCCACACTAGATGATGATGGTCTTCGATTTTTTTCGATTTTGTTTTCCTTTGACTATTTATTCAACAATAATTGGGCTTCTTTGTTAGGTTAAATAACCCCCCCCTTTTTAACAATAATTATTATAATTTTCCTTTTATAATAATAATAATTAATTAATTAATAATTATATTAATGTTTTTATAAACTATATATATAGTTTAATATATAGTTTTTTTTAAAATAATAATTAATTATTGTATTAATTATTATATAATAAAAATATTTATTTTATTATTTGTTTTAATAATAATAAAATAAGGTTTTGAAATATTATAATTAAATAATCGAAAAATGCCAATAGTTTTGTAAAATCCTAGTAGATTGGGTGGTTGGGAGGAATGAGTGTTACCTTCCCCACCTAAGTTCAAATCTCACTTGCTTTTTAGTATCAATTATTATGCACCTTTGTGATCTTCTATTTCCCTTAAGTTTTGTAAAATGTGAGTAGATTGGGTGGTTGGGAGGAACGAGTGTTATATTCCCCACCTAAGTTCAAATCTCACTTGCTCTTTACTAGTAATTATTATGCTCTTTTATATTAAAAATTAAACCCACTTTAATAAACCAGGCATGGTTTCACTTTTACCCTCTCTCTCCTTTTTTCCTTTTACTTTTATCTTTTTTTTTAACTTTTTGTTTTCTTTCCTTTTTTGTTTTCTTTTTTTTAACGTTTTTCTTTTTCTTTTGGACAATGTCCAATATTTTAGGGAAACCCTAAAATAAGGCTACAAGCCAAAAATCAGACAAGGTATGAGAATTAAGGCCAAAAGCCCAGATCAGCCAAACGAGGCTCTGATTCCACTTGAAGCGAATAATTATTCGCTTACACAAATAATATTACCAAAAGACTTGGAATATTAAATAAGTCATAATAATATATAAATTGATGATAGAATAGATATGATGATAGATTACAAAGTGAGTGCCATATATATATTAAATGTAAAGGCACTGTAGATACTATCCATGAAAGAATGCGTCATTTTAGAATTGTTTACTAATAACTATTTATTAATTATTAATATCAATATGTATTAATATTAATAATTAATATTGATTTTAATAGTTATTTATCCGCCAGATGTAGAATAGTTGGTGGCGGGGTATGGTTAAGACGCCCCCTAAGCTGAAAGGTCGCCAGTTCTAATCCCGTCGGATACCAAAAAATCCAACCATGTTAAGGGATGGTGCGGTCCAGGCCGGGTGCGATCCCCGGGTGATTTTGACGGCTTAGATGCCCCTGGTTCGTGGTTTCCTAGCCAATGGAAACCCTGCTAGTCAGGGGGTTCCACCACTTTTCCAACAAAAAAAAAAATATAATAGTTATTTAATTATTATTTTATGTTCGTTACATTATTTCATCCATGATTAGATCCCAACACCTGGCAGGGGGGTGTGGGGGGGCTTCCCCCCCCCACTATAGACACCAAGGGGTCCAGGGAGGGGAAATGTCCCCATAGCGAAAATTTAGGAAAAAATGCCTTGTAAAATGTTGTAATTTCAGAGTCATGACTTTGTCAATAATGGGTGAATTATGGGCCCGTGATATTTGGGAAACCTTTGGTATTTTCCGATGGTATTCCCTTTCTAAAATGAAGGAATTGTAATACAGTTGTGTATTGTATTGTAGCATTGTAAAGAATCTATGTGTTTGTGTGAGAGATACTGTGGGAGTGTGAAGAGGAAGTGCAGTTGGGTTGTTACAAGTTGTATCCCTTCATTTTGATGGAAAATCTAATAATAAAGGACTGACAATTTCTGTGTGGATGTAGCCCATATTGGGTGAACCATGTTATATTTGTGTCTCTCTTGTAACGTGTTTAAGATTTGCATCTTGTTTAATAATTTAATTATATAATTGTTATTGCTCTACGATTCTATTTTTCTAATAATTGGTACCAGAGCCAAAAGGTCTACTTGGTTGGTAAACTCGCAGGAAAGAAGGGTTCCTGGTTCGAGTGAGAACAATGGTAGAAGAATGAAAGTTTAGGGTCGAAAAAATTAACGGCCAAAACTACAAGTTATGGAAGATGCAAATGGAGGGTTATCTGTACCAAAAGGATCTATAGCTACCGTTGGGCAGAAAAAAAAAACAACTGATGACTATGAAGGATGAAGAATGGGAGGTTCTTGACAGAAAGGAACTGGTAACAATATGGTTGTTCCTAACTTCATTGGTGGCTTTCAATATCTCAAAAGAAAAGACAACAGAGGGTGTGATGAGCGCATTGGATAAGCTTTATGAAATCCCTCAGCTTCCAACAAGGTATTTTTAATGAAGCGTTTATTTAATATGAAGATGTCAGAAGGTGGACCTATATATGACTATTTAAATGAGTTTAATACACTTACTATTCAACTAAATTTTAGAAAAGTGAACTTTGATGATGAGGTTAGTGATCTTCTAATATTTTTCTCATTGCCAAAAAGCTGGAATAGCTTGGTCATGGTTGTAAGTAACTCTATACCTGGTTCAAACACTCTTAAATTTGATGATGTTGTTGGTGTTATTCTTAGTGAGGAAATGCGAAGAAAAAGCATAGGTGAGACATCAGGTAATGCATTGGCCATGGAGAGCAAGGGGAGACAAAAGGAGAGAGGAAGGAGCCCAGGTAATTGCATCAAGTTTAGAAAGGGTAGATCCAAGTCCATATTTGGAAAGATAGAGTGTTGGAACTGTGGTAAGAGAGGACATATGAAGAAAGACTGCAGAGCTCCAAATACGAAAGGAGACGAGCAGCAAGAGACTACTTAGGAAGAAAATGTAGTAGGTGATGTGTTACAAGATGATTTGATTCTTGCATTAGATAATACTAGTGATTACTGAGTAGTAGATTCAGGGGCTTCATGTCATGCTACACCCCATAGGAAATTCTTTCATGATTATGTTTCAGGTGCTTTTGGACATGGTTTATTGGGGGATGATGAACTATCTAAAATTGTTTGAATGGTTAAGGTACGGATTAAGTTAAATAATGGAAATGAATGGCTGATAAAATATGTTATAAGGAACATTCCAGCTATGATAATAAATTTGATCACAATAAGGAAGCTAGGAGATAACGGATGTTTGTCTACGTTTGGAAAAACATGGTTGAAGATCACTAGAGGAGCATTGGTAATAGAAAACGAACATAGGGTAGGTACATTGTATTTATGTCCTCATAATACTGATTATTCTATATCTGTATCTTCCACAGAAACATATACAACATTGTGGCATCATTGTCTTGACCACATGAGTGAGAAGGGGATGTAGATTCTGTTGGGGCTCCGACCCTAAGGGTCCTTAGTTTTGGTAACTCCACGGTTTTTGTGGAAGTGTAAGCGGAGTTATGGCCTAAAATAGTCTTAGGGGTGTCGCGGGTGGGTCGAAACCCCCTTTTTGTGATTAACACTTGGGTTAAATCCAGGGTTAGGGTTTTGGGCGCCCATGGTGTAAATCCATGGTTTTGTAACAGTGCGCTATATAAATAGGCACTTATGTAAAGAAGGAGGGTTAGGTCTTTAATGATTATCTTATGAAGCTAATGTATTGCGAAGATAAGAGATTGTATAAGGGTTTTGTAAGAAGGTTAAGTCCCAGCTGTGTGCGTGGACGACCTCTGCAGCTATGTGCGCAGAGGGGTTTTGGTGAAAAGGAAGATCTGCAGCTGTGTGCGCGGCTTTGAGGACTGAAAGGATCTGCAGCTAAGTGCGCAGATCAGAACTGTCGTTTTAGTTGTAAAGAGTTGAATAAAACACAATTCTGTGGACGTAACCCCTACACTGGGGGTGAACCACGTTACATCTGGTGTTGTGGTTCATTTGTGTTGATTTGTTATTATATTTTATGCACTACTAAGTAAATAACTGATAAATTAAGATTGTTGTTAATAACTAGCTTCACTGTGAATTCCCAGATAAGGGCTGTGCAAGTAACTGTTTGTTTATCTAAATGCGAAGCTACATAATTGATAATACAAGCATTGTGTTACGTGATTATTAATAGTTAAATACTAAAGGTATAGTAAGATTCTCTCTTCTGCTTCCAGAAACCTGATTCTGTGGCACCCCATAGCTGTTTCGGGTGATATTGTAGCATGTTCGTAGGCTGTTGCCGAAAGGGACAACACTGTGGGTCTTTTGTTGGTGCGAAGTTAAAGGTAAAACCCAGGTCTGCCCAGTTAGTCCAACAAATTGGTTCCGTTGCCGATTGAACTCAGTATCTGTTGAAGAGGGATCTACGTCGTACCTCGAGGGCTATGTTTTGGTGACCCTCTGTAAAAGAAATCGGTGATTGGATCGAAGCGACCTATTTGAAGTTTGCAGAACAGGAAAATAAAGATCCCCGTCGTAGTGCGAAACAATTTTTGCAAAGGTACGTCTTTTCTGATGTTCATGAAATTTTCTTTGGTACTATACACATAGAGTTGCACCAGTGGTTATCCAGGTTAACAGAAAGGAGGACGAACTTCCAAGTGTTATGTCCCCATGCCTCTGACCGGCAAAGAGGACGCGATCTCCATGGCTTAAACCACCTGGGTTGAGTGCCCCATGATCTTGTATAGGCTTAAAAATTCATAAACATAATGCTTAAACATACACACATGAACATTTATCATGCACAGATGCAATCATCTATCATACACAACGAAAACATCATACATTTAAGCCAGCATTCATTCAACATGTTCATTTCATATTCATTAACAGACATTACAGTTGCAGAAGTAAAATGGACAGATCACTTATCTTATGAAGAACCCCTTCCGCAACCAGCTACATCGCTACAACGTTCCACCCAACCATAGGCCAGCGTGCTCCTTAATCTCTCAGCAGCGCTGCCACCCCCGAGCTGGGCATGATTCTCCAAGGAATAAGGGAACAAGCAGGCTTACACATAGCTAGGGATACACAAAACACAGCCAAGCCAACACAGTTGGGTTTATCAAGCCATCAGGGAGTTAGAGAAGGCAGATTGCTAAGCTAGTGAGCTCATTACAGAGCCAAGGACACCTACACTAGAACTAGCCTGACCTCTAAGACACCCATCCACACCCAACACAAGGAATCAGTCCCTTCTTTGCTACACAGTCCCTCAGGCCCTGCATTCCCTTTCAGTGCTATTCAGGGGTGATGGAGAAGAACGCCAGCCCTCTAGCTCTGTCTGTGTGGTTCTAGCCATCAGGTTTATCAAGAAAAACTAATCCAACATCCTTGCTCCTCTCACAGTCCGAAGACCAACAATTGCACGTATGTAATCAAGTCAACTGCCACAGCTTAAACATGGAAAATGAATTCTGAGTCATTATTGGCCCTATCGTGGCCAAAATGACTCTCAGGTGAATTTACAATAGTCCCCAGCATGTAAGGAAGACCACAACCAACACAACCAACAACATGGAAAAACACAGCCCGTCATGGGCAACGAAATCAGCAAGAAAACATACACAGACCGAGTTGGGGAAGAAATTACAGTCTCCCAGCCTGTGCGTGAGCGTGAGCAACAATGCAGAACCCAAATTTGTCCCGTGAGTACAGGATACGGCCACAATATTCACCAATCCACAGAGGAAAACTGCTGCGTGGGTAAATCCAGCAAAATCCTATGTGTGAAGACCCAAACGGGAAGGAATCCCTATGTGTGAGAATGCACAGCAATGGAGAGGACGCGAATTTGCAGGAGAAAATCGCGTGGGTAAAATCCAGGGAAATTCCTGTGCATGAAAACAGTGAGCAACCAAATGGGAAGTGCGTGAAGGTGAACAATTACTAGGAGGACGCGAATTTTCAGTGCGTGGGTGCTCAGCAACTCGGGGAGAGAGGAAGAAAAATCTGCGTGGGTGAAGAGTGCGTTTTTCCTTTCCATTCAGAAGTCAACTATGGGTGGATTGTGCGTGGAGGCATGGACTGACAGTCCTACCACCCCACTCCAAAAATAATTAACTGCCATAACTCCTCCCAGCTGCCAACAGAAATTCTTAAAGAAGGTGGTTGGAATAAGACAAGGGAAAAAGACACATGGGTAATTTGCCTTATTGGCCAAAGTTGACAATTTCCCCCACATCCTTATCCTTGTGAAAATCATGCCCCTTTCGATTTAGTTTCCGTGACCGTAGCTGGTTGTGTTCATTCAATTAATTATAGATGCATATTCACATGATGACCAACAATATATATATGCCGCATGCCCCCGATATGCCAATGGTGACAATTTAAATCTAAAACATAGCATTACTGATCAATGGTGGGGCATTGGCCTTTAACTACACACCATGATCATTTACAATTTATACATCATATACATCTGATGTAACGGGGTCAAAACCGGGACATTACACCAAGAAAACCAGTTTCCTCCTTGGACCCCCGCAAGAATCGCTATCTTGAAAAGAGTGAACAACGCGATCTCACGAGCCGTGGATTTCTGGACTGCGTGAACTCTCGAAGCATTTGTGACGGAGTTCGCCATCGACACAAGTACCTCCTTTAGCGAAGCTAAATGGCAATTTTTCAAAGGACCAAGGGGTAAGTACTTGAACCTATTTAGTTTGAATATTAAAATACTATTGGATGAAAAAGGAATCTTGCTTATAGAATCAGATTGTTAGATCTAGTATTGCTAACCTATGATTGGAAGTGACTGGGACTTCGACGAGCAAAGTGGTTTGCTGTGAAGCGACCAAAGATATAAGAGAGATCTCGGCTCCTCTACTGAGTATACCCCTTTAAGCTATGAAGCCTCTGAGTCTGCCGAGGCCCCCTTTGTTAGAAACCCTCCAATAACCCCGCAGCAGAGACCTATTATCCCCAAGAACCTGTCGCAGTCTGAAAATAACCCTAGCCTGAGTATCCCTGTCACAGGTCAGTCTTCATCAGCTAGTTCAAACCCTTCCTCCCCCCCTAGATCCCAGATGGCCCATGTTCATGATGACATCAAACTACCGGTTTTTAAAGGAACTGGGTCAAAAGATCCAGAACAGTTCTGGTTTCTATGCGAAGCTATGTGGACCGCAAAGAACATTAAGGAAATAGATGTTCGATGAGTGCAGCTGATCACTTCTTTCAGAGATCGAGCCCTAACTTGGTTTATGAAGTTTGCTAGCACACAGAATCCTGTCTTGGTTGACATCAAAGCAGCACTGATCCGAGAATTTAAGAAACCTAAATTAAAGTCGCAGTGCATCACTGAGTTAAAAGAGATTCAACAGCGGCGAGGTGAATCTGTGTGGGACTTTGATCAGAGATTCAAAGTTCTGCTTGACCAAGTTAGTTTCACGATTGGACCAGCACAACATAAGGAGTGGTTTATTGCAGCATTATTACCTCACATCAGAGCTCCACTCATGCAACAGAAGGTTGCTGATCAGCAAGAGGCCTTAGAGATTGCCATAAAGCTTGAAACTGCACCTGTCGAAGATAATTCTGGCATAGCTCAAATTCAAGTGCAGCTCGCGGAGATGGCTTTAGAGCTTCACGACATGAAAAAAGGGAAATCCACCCGCGAAGAGGTATGGTGTATACGTTGTCAAACAGAAGGCCACGACAAGGACCAGTGTTCGGTGCTGAGAAACTATTTGAATACTGGTGCACCAAACCCGCTGAATCCTAGTGTTCTGTACTGTGAGATCTGTCGAACTATTGGCCAGCATCGACCGGAAGACTGCTATCTGTTACAGAGGTATGTTCAAGTCTCGAAGAACCCTTACTATAAATTCTGTAAGTCAGTAGGCCACAATGAAGATGAATGTTGCAGCTTCGACCTTATGAGGGAGCGGACCTACGATACTTATAGGATCTACTTGGATGCACAAGGGAATGATGGATATGGTTATTGAGGTGGTCGAGGCAGTTTTAGAGGCCGTGGTCGTGGTATTCCTGGAGGAGGTCGAGGTCAAGTTATTTTCTATAACTGCAATTAGGTAGGACATCTAGCTCGAGACTGTCAAAACCCAACCACGACATGCCAATACTGCAGAGCAGTCGATCATGTCATCGGGTAGTGCCCACAGTTGCTAGCTAAAATTCAAGAAAGGAACAACAAACCTAGTCCGAGTGTCCAGTTGATTGCTGTCGAGCCACGACCAATCCCAACTGTTAATTTGGTTACAAGAAGTGGAGCTACGACAGATGCGCAGTGTCCGGCGAAGCAGCTTGATGAAGCTTGGGTTCGCAAGGCTGTAGAGAAAACTCCAGCATTTGATGTTCGACGAGAAAAAGAAACTTTTTTGGAAGCCAGACAAGACTTTGCTGATCCATATTTTCCTGCAGCAAACAAGCAGCATCAGCAGCTGCAATCCCAGGAAGACTCACAAGGCCAAGTAAGTACTCTGTATCATTTTTACAGAGTTGCATCAAATTGTTAAGAAATCAGAATCCCTTAAATGAATTACAAAAAGTTATTCAGTGGTAAGGAAAAAGCTGTTAGTAGAATTAGAAGGACTGGAAGAGAGATGAGACTACATGCTCAGATAGGAGAATATGACATGAAGGATATTATTTTAGATCTGGGTTCAGAAGTCAATATCTTAACTAAACAGACATGGGAACAAATGGGAAATCCCACCCTTGACTGGTCCCCTATCCAATTGAGATTAGCCAATCAGCAGAGGATTCTACCTTTAGGAAGATTCCCTAGAGTACCAGTGGATATAGATGGAGTCAGCACTGTAGCAGATTTTGAAGTTATTGAGATCATTAATGACAGTAACCCCTATCTAGCTTTGCTAGGAATTGAGTGGGCAATAGATAGTGATGCGGTTATCAATCTTAAAAAGAGACAAATGAATTTTGAAGGGAAGGGATTGAGAGCTATACTACCATTGGATCCTTCTCAAGGAGAAAGATATACGGAGCCAGTCAGAGAGGAAGATCAGGATATTCTGGACCACATCTATAATATCACAGCTAAAGAAGAAGATTATGTCGAGCCTAATGCCGAAGGTGTAATGGATTGGCAATATGATAGCTCCTGCATGTCTGACTCAGATGATGTTCTAGAGAATTGGCAGAATCGACTATACGAGCTACATGGCCATCAGTGCGCACGAATTACCAAATCTCTTAGATGCCTTAGTGCACAGGCCAGAGATTTACCTACTTATGATGGGTTGACATACCCAGGAAAATTTATTGCGCAGTTCTCAGAACAAGTGCCAGAATCACAGAGAATACAGACTCTGGAAGTAGCATTAAGAGCTACAGCAGCGAGATGGTGGAATGGCCACAGGAAGTATATTCATAGTTGGGAAGCTTACCAGAAATTTCTACGCCTCAGGTTCATAGACCAATCTCAAGAGGTGCGAAGCAAGTTCAATGGGCAGAATAGTCCTCAGGAACATTTGAAGCAATGTTATGCAGCATGGGAACATGTACCCCGTGAGGAATGGGTGCATAAGTTTGTGCACACTTTGGAACCTATAGCAAAAAACTGGTATACAAAGGTCGAGCTTCGACACGGTACTGTAAGTTGGGATGATCTTGTTGATAGTTTTATGCTTACATTTTCTATTAACGAAGTTTGCCCTACTTTAGATGCAGATGTCAGATTGATCCATGATAAGGCAGTTGATGATCAAGAAATAACTGAGTACCAAACTAAGGAGTAGAACCAAGAAGTTCATGCACCAAACCTAACAGCCCCATCGCAGATCTTACCAGGACATACCGCGGATCAATGTTGTGCCAAGAATACTCATTGTGACGAAGCTAAGACAATGATTTTTCCAGAGCACAAAAACACGGCGAAGCTTAAAATCCGACCGTTGGAAAACAACCGAATTGGCGGCATGGGCACTTTAATTACCTTAATTGTCTGTACTAATGAGATCATGTAAAATCCAATACCGGTCGGACAAGATTTTTATCAGATTTGGTGCCTTAAATGCATCATCCTAACAGATTTGATTGATAAAGTGTATAAGAAGATCCCTAAGTTGGAAAAAATCGCATTCTGCATTTCCTTGACACTTACGAGTGAACCCATGACAGACGAGCGAGAACTTCAAGATCTAGTAAGAGAGTTCGAACAGAGGGGTCTGCAGAGTCATTCCGATCTCCCACATACCTCTGTGCCTCATGAAGAAGCTCACCCAGCACCGCCGCGGCCGATGCAGACATGGTCCGCCAGGAAAAAGTTTAAACCTGAATTTCGTTCTAAGCGGAACGAAGACTGACATAGGCAATCAGGGAAAAACATCAGGGACTCACCAGATGGAACCGCCTAGTTCAGCATAGGTCCTGAATGGAGGAGATGAGCACATTGCAACACTACGGCCACCATATCTCCAGCCTGTTCGGCCAGACGTCCAGCCACCCCAGCGGACAAAGCAGTTTACATTAAGCACGCCCTCGCTGCCACCGGGTGTACAACTGGTTGGAACCATGACAGGAAAAATAGACCGGCTTAAGTATGCCGACCATGACACAAATGATCATAGCAAGTTTCCACAGTTTGCACCTGCTCAATACTTGCATCACGTCAAATACCCAGACAATGGCGCGACACTATTGGAAGTGCAACAGTGGGCTGTCGGCTTGGACACAGCTGGCCTGCTAAAAATGCTTGATGTTCCTCATTTTGGGCGCAGGACACAGGTGACCATCGTGGTTAAGCAGCTGCTAGCATTAGTACATGACAACCACTTGTGGATAGGAGACAAGCAAATTCCTATCAATGCCAAGCTCATTCATAAGATCACAGGCTTACCGATAGCAGGGCCGATCTGGGCATTGAATTTTCATCAAAACACAAGGATATGAGGCTCGCGCAGAGCATGAAGGACCGTTTCGGCCTGACCAAGGGGAAACGAGGGTATCACACTTCCACGATTGAGGACCAGAACATCCACTTCACAGCTGAGCTCTTAGCGTGCAAACTCTTGCAAAAGTGCAGGCCCAATGAAGTGGCTGCCCCGGTTATCAGAATCGCTATAAACTGCGCTGAGGGTTACACTTACAACTGGGCTGCATACCTCGCGAGGGAATTCCTGGAAGATGCCCGTGATGCGTAGGTAAAAGGTAGACCCTTTCATTATTCCTAGTTATTAATACTTATGGCACTAATTGGGTGGAAAGAACCCACTGAGGCTCAGTTCGTGGAGGCACCCCCAGGCATGCCGGGTGCAGTAAGGTATGCATCCCTCTGGATGTCGCCGGACAAAGCATCTCAGCAGATGACAAACGCTGTGTTCACCTTTTATGGCATGGGTATACACTACGAGATCTTGCGAACACCACGACTTACCAATGAGTTGTTCTCTCAATATGAAGGCGCCGTGAACTTCAGTGCCGACATGCATCATGTTTTCATTCAATCCCATGTAGATCCAACACATCAGTGGTTTAAGTTACCATATGTAGTAACCAAAGCAGACATCCTGGGCATAGTTCAACAGTGGCCGGCTGACTGGTTGAAAGATGCAGGAAAAAAACCCACCATTCCAGTTCCCCCTGTTACCAATACAGGCGTAGGTACCAGCCAGATGCAGCAGCAAATCCCACTAGAAGACAACGAATACCTAAGTGACTCGCAACAAGATGGAAACGACCAAGGTGGAGATGGTGACCATGAAGAAGAGGATGAGGAGTCGGTCAAAACTCTATCAGATCTTAATCGATCAGCTAAGTGTAAATCGCCAGAGGTAGAGGAGGTAACCAAGCCTCAGTCCCGCAAGAAGACAAAAGCGTCGAAGGACAAAAATCTAGACGAAGGAGTCACTGTGACACTGGAAGAGCTTGAGCAAGCTCTCGACAAATCTACTGAAACACTAACTCAAAAGTGGTCATAGTTTGCGGATGTGCATCTTGTTGCGCTCACAGGCGTAGCAAACAGGGTGTCAGAGCTGAAAGAGTTAGCAACAAAATCAACAACTAATACAACGACAAGTAGTACCCCAGCATCCACGCAGTAGGATATGAGGCAATGGCCGACCAGAGATAACAGGGGCCAAGTGTCAAGCGCAGCTCTAATACTGATTGATGTAGATTCCCGGCCGCATATGAGTATGACAGTTGGGATCGATTACACCAAGCTGTCTATGATAGAATTGCACCTCTGCGAGTTAGCCATCATGAAGGAAATCCACGCACAAGATCACTATTCTCAAATCCAGTTGGAAGACACCATGAAGCAAAGCCATAATCTCGCAGCAAGGATGGAAGAAGTTGTGCAAAAGAAGAAAGAGGCTGAACATAAAAGAGCTACACTAGCGCGAGCGGTAGATGAGGCATGTTGGAGTCTTCCTGACTTCGACATCCAAGACGAAGAGGAACCAGAGAAAAGAATTTCCAAGCTGAGAGACTACGCCCAATAGTCTCACAGGGAAATTGAAAAGTTAAAAACAGAACACCAGAATCAGATCGCGGAGCTTCAACTTCGCATCCCTCCAGAAACTCCATTTGAGGTCGAAGAACAGCGCCACAGGGACATCCAAGCCTCAGCAGCAAAAATATTAGATATTGTGGGCAGCGCAACAAAGCTACTGGAAGACATTATCGAAGCATGGGTGAACCTACAGGACCACCCATATATAGGTAAGGTACAAGAAACCATCAATCTGCGATAGGAAGAATTAGATGCAGTCAGAGCATAAATTAAGATGCTGCCTCCTATGCAGAAAATGGCTAAGGTGAAGCGAAGTAAGGAGCTCCAGCAGGAAATTGACTCCTACAGGATGAAGGTAACACTACTGGAAAATTTGCTGCAACCACTTGTCGATGAAGCACTGGAATTGAGCAATGCTGCGGAGAGTCAGCTCAAAGTTTTGAAGACCTATGATACTTTTGCGCAGGAAAAGGCTAATGAAGTATCGTCCTCAGTGTTACAAGAATTGGTGCAAAAAGAGAAAGCAGCTGATGAAATTATACACAACCTCAACAGTCATTTCCATATCCCTGCAAAGAATATTCTCCCACCAGAAGAGTCGCAGAGTGCCCCAGGACGGGCCACAAGTGAGTCTTAGGGGCCTGTTGGGGCTCCGACCCTAAGGGTCCTTAGTTTTGGTAACTACGCGGTTTTTGTGGAAGTGTAAGCGGAGTTACGGCCTAAAATAGTCTTAGGGGTGTCGCGGGTGGGTCGAAACCCCCTTTTTGTAATTAACACTTGGGTTAAATCCAGGGTTAGGGTTTTGGGCGCCCATGGTGTAAATCCATGGTTTTGTAATAGTGCGCTATATAAATAGGCACTTATGTAAAGAAGGAGGGGTAGGTCTTTAATGATTATCTTATGAAGCTAATGTAATGCGAAGATAAGAGATTGTATAAGGGTTTTGTAAGAAGGTTAAGTCCCAGCTGTGTGCGTGGACGACCTCTGCAGCTGTGTGCGCAGAGGGGTTTTGGTGAAAAGGAAGATCTGCAGCTGTGTGCGCAGAGGCCTGCTACTGTGTGCGCGGCTTTGAGGACTGAAAGGATCTGCAGCTGAGTGCGCAGATCAGAACTGTCATTTTAGTTGTAAAGAGTTGAATAAAACGCAGTTCTGTGGACGTAACCCCTACACTGGGGGTGAACCACATTACATTTGGTGTTGTGGTTCATTTGTGTTGATTTGTTATTATATTTTATGCACTGCTAAGTAAATAACTGATAAAGTAAGATTGCTGTTAATAACTAGCTTCGCTGTGAATTCCTAAATAAGGGCTGTGCAAGTAACTGTTTGTTTATCTAACCGCGAAGCTACATAATTGATAATACAAGCATTGTGTTATGTGAATATTAATAGTTAAAGACTAAAGGTACAGTAATATTCTCTCTTCTGCTTGCAAAAACCTGATTCTGCGGCACCCCATAGCTGTTTTGGGTGAGATTGTAGCCTGTTCGCAGGATGCTGCCGAAAGGGCCAACATTGTGGGTATTTTGTTGGTGCGAAGTTAAAGGTGAAACCCGGGTCTACCCAGTTAGTCCAACAGATTCTCCACTCAAGGAAATTGCTTCCAGATATGAAGCAGGTAAGTTTGGAATTTTGTGAAAAGTGTTTTTATGGAAAACATAAAATAGTTATATTTCTCAAGGTTGGGAAAGAAAAGAAGAGTGAAAAGTTATAGCTTGTGCATACATATGTATGGGGACTGACTCAGGTACAATATCTTGGTGGCTCTCGTTATTATGTTAATTTGATTGATGATGCAACTAGAAAATCTTGGGTTTATTGCATTATACATAAATCTGATGTGTTTGTTACTTTTAAGAAGTGGAAAGCTTTGGTTGAGAATGATACAAGAAAAAGGTTGAAATGTCTCAGATCTGGTAATGGAGCTGAATACTGCAACAAGGAGTTTGATAGTTAGTGTTCATATAATGATTTCACAGAGAGAAGACAGTACCTGGAACACCACAAGAAAATGGTGTGTCAAAAAGGATGAACATAATGATCATGGAGTATGCAAGGTGTATGTGATTGCATGCAGGGTTTCCCTTACATTTTTGGGTTGATGCTATATATATTGTTGTTTATTTAATAAACAGAGGCCCTTCAAGCGCTTTGGATGGTGGAATTCCAAAGGAGGCATGGACAAGTAGAAAGGTAAACTACTCATTTCTAAGAACAATTGGTTGTAAAGAATTTTTCCATATTGATAAAGAAAATAGAACAAATCTTTAGGCTAAATCCAAGAAATGTACCTTTATTGGATACAGGGTTGATGATTTTGGTTATCGCTTATGGAATTATGAAAATCACAAAATCCTTAGGAGTATAGATGTAGTATTCAATAAAAAGGTTATGTACAAAGATCAGTTGCAAGGAAATAAAGAGGAAAAGGAAAACATAGAGTACACAATGCTTGATGAAATCAAAGAAAATGAAGTTCCAAAGGCACCAAAAAATCAAGAGTAGCTGTATGTACCTCAAACTCCTACAAATGTAAGAAGATATACCAGGTTAAGTAGACCCCCTAAATGATTCTCTCCTTCACTGCATGATTTATTGATAACTGATTCTTATTAACTAGAATGTTATGAAGAGGGAATGCAGGTATAAAATAAAAAGAAGTGGGAGCAAGGCATGAATGAGGAGATGGACTCATTGGTAAGAAATCAAACTTGGGATTTGGTTGAGTTGTATAGAGGAAAAAGAGCAGTGTAGAATAAATTGGTTTACAAGTTGAAGGAAAAATATGGAAGCAAGAAGAGGTACAAGGATAGACTTGTTGTAAAGAGGTTTGCACAAAATAAAGGTATAGACTTTGATGAAATATTTTCTCCTGTTGTTAAAATGACTTCAGTTAGGACTATTTTCAGTCTAGTGGTGATAGAAGAGTTGCATCGTGAATAGTTAGATGTAAAAACAACCTTTCTCCATGGGGATTTGAAGGAAGAGATTTATATGCAAAAACCATAGGGGTATGAGGTCAAAGGGAAGGATAATTTGGTTTGTAGGCTGAAGAAGAGCTTGTATGTCCTGAAGCAAGCTCAAAGGCAATGGTATTTAAAATTTGATAAGTTTATGACAGAGAAGGGTTATAGTAGATGCCATTCTGACCATTGTGTTTATTTGAAGAGGCTAGATAATGGAAGATATATTATATTGTTATTGTATGTGGATGAAATGCTTGTTTAAGTGTCTAACATGCAGGATATAAATGTGCTCAAAAGGAAACTAGATAAATCATTTGCGATGAAGTATTTGGGTGCTGCAAATAAAATCCTTGGCATGAGAATAATAAGAGACAAGAAAAATCGCAAATTGACATTGTCTCAAGGTGAGAACATAGAAAAGTTGTTGGAGAGGTTTAGAATGCATAATGAAAAACAAGTTAGTACGCCTTTATCCATCCATTTCAAACTAAGTAAGGAGATGCGTCCAAAGACATAGGAAGAGATAGAATACATGTCCACGGTTCCCTATTCATCAATGGTTGAAAGCTTGATGTATGCCATGGTGTGCACAAGACCAGATATTGCACATGCAGTGGGAGTTGTGAGCAGGTATATGCAAAATACATGAAAAGAGAATTGGGAAGTAGTACAATGGATTCTCAGGTATTTGAGAGGTACCACTTCTCATGCATTATGCTTTGGAGGTTTAGACATTGTTCTACAAGTATATGTTGATGCAGATATGACAGTTTATAAAGATAATAAGAGGAGCACCATAGGGTATGTTTGTATTGTGGGTTGAACAACAGTAAGTTCGATTTCGAAACTACAAAAGGTGTTATAGCGGATTTCACCACACTAGGTGAGTCACACATTGTATGGCCTTCCCCTGTCCCACTGCAGACTCATTAGCCCCTATGGACTACTTTTTTTCTTTTGATGTGTCCTTGATCATCCCTAAAAACATAAGAAAAGTGATATATGTGGCTTTTACCCCGATAACCGTGTACATACACGGATATGACCCCTATAGTCGCGTACATAGGGATGTGTGCATAATCCAAATCCTTTTGGAGTTTTCCTTGACTTGGATCCGACTCATATGACTCCTGGCCCTCCATATGCCTTGAGATCGCACGGATTCGACCTTTCAATATCCCTTTGAAAAGATATATAAGGAACCCCTTGAGACATTGAAAGCATAAGAGAGAATTGAGAGTAACGAAACTATAGTCCATTGTTGCCAGAACTTATGCTTGAGTCTGCATCCCTTTGTCCCTTGGAGCACTGTTGTGTTCTTCCCAAGCTTGCCTTTTGCTAGTGAGCTTGCTATTTGAGTGATGGAGGATTGAGGTGGTGGAGGCCCAAGTGGGGGATTCAGTTTCTCCGGTTCACAGACGTGCCGTCAGAGGTTGTCACTTGTAATCTCTGATTTATATTAATAGAAATATCTTTTCCTGTCCAGTAATGTGTATTTGAATGAATATTGTATCCATTGGAATATGTCAAATGCTTTTACATTATTGATTATATATGCTAGAATATATCTAACACCATGATATATAGTATGCTTGTATTGTTTACTTATTGTTGAGGAAGTATTATATCAATTCAAGCTGAAGATTGGAAAGCTCAACAGGGATCTACTTCAACCGTCCGGAATAAGGTACTAGGTTCGATCCTTTAGTGTTAGAAATTTTATTTCTATTGCATATTGGGAAAGATTGATTTCTGGAGTCTAGCTGTCTGTTGTGGTACCCCAAGCCATAGGAATTTCTCTCCGTAACAGAATTGGCGACTCCACTGGGGAGTTCCTAGTAGTTTTCCTTTGGGGGTTGATTTCTTGGCATTCAATGTATTTGAATTGCTCTCTCTCTCTTGTTTTTGTGTCAGGTATGGGGGAATGTATGCCTGGTAGAGCCTGATTGGTGTGAAGTTAGTCTCAGCCTATCTGTTTTCCTTGGATTTGTGCATCGTTTTCTTCCTGTACACGGGTTTGTCACTTACAGTCGCGTATACACGCGGTTTACCCTGGGATTTCCGCGTATACACGCGGGTTTACTGCGCACAGTCGCGTATACCCTGGTTTTTACCTTTTTGTGGAAGATAGTGGATTGCTGGGTGAATTCTGTTAGCTGTTGAGTCTCCTTTGGCACTACTTGAGTCTGTTAATACCTCTGTTTCTGACCAGAAACGTTTTTTTTTTAGCCTAAATTTTTTCTTTTAGGAAAGTTCTTGTCATGGAATCTTTGATTTTTTGTTTGAGATTTGTGCATTAGAGTCCTTTT
Source organism: Pseudotsuga menziesii (assembly GCA_001517045.1). Taxonomy (NCBI): domain Eukaryota; kingdom Viridiplantae; phylum Streptophyta; class Pinopsida; order Pinales; family Pinaceae; genus Pseudotsuga; species Pseudotsuga menziesii. Next base: position 70,610 of record LPNX011182968.1, read on the forward strand.
ACCTTAGTTCTTTGCTAGAATGCTGTTTATGTGTGCTTGCAGAGTTTGGGGTGGGTAGAATCATTCTTTTGCTTTTTGTATCTCTTTATTTTCAAAAAATCCAAAAACATTTGCTTATCATCATGCATTGCATTTTGCACTTTGCATTGTACTTGCACTAGATCTAGATTTGCTTTGGAGTAATAGTTAGGACTTCATATAGGGAAATTTGCATTCAGCATTTGAAGAAGAAATTGTGCATTACACGTAGTACGCATACCCTGTTTTCATGGACACAATGCATTTGCATTGATTGTTAGGTGTGCATTTTGCTTCTTGTTGCGTCATAACACCATTAGTTGCACGACCATATCCTATTTTTGAGTAATAAAGCCAACTAAAATCAATGCTAATTAAATATGAATTACACTTTTTCTTTTCTAGGGTGCACCAACAAGCTTAGGTTTTAGGATCTTGGAATAGTTCATTGTAAGTTAATTCTCCAAGATCACTAAACGACAACAACTAGGTGTCTGTCCAGGGAGTGTGTGAAATCCTTGATATAAACAACGTTCTCAAAATCCTCCTCTCAAAAGGGAGTTAAGCACGAGGCAGTGTGAGCGGTTGTTGATTGGGATAACCCCTTGTTGATAACTGTGTAGCACCGACGATATAGCTAGGATTGTATTCATATCTGGGGGCTCTTTCGAGAGTTTCGGGCTCTGCTACCCTGCCCATACGGTCAATATCGCCTGCAACTATCCGCCTGAGCTTTGATTATATTGAGGTGACCTTAGTGACCTTACCTAGGATATCGAGGGGGTACTTGTAGAGGTTATTCTGCATGTGTCCCAGCCAGGTTGGGGTTGGACAGCATAGTCGCTTTACGCATTGAAGCTAAGGGCCACAATAATTGGTTACGTACCTCCGCTTGTGGTGAAAAGGGCCTCTCAAGCCTCTCCTAGGCGAGACATACCAGCCACATTCGAGAGCTCACTTATCCAGCCCTTGTTTGCTTGCATTTGGCTTTAGATTTTATTAGTGATTGCTCTGTGCACTCTAGTTGGCCTAGGGTTGACGTAAATAGAGAGTCTTTGCTATTTTTGAGTAATTGTGGATTCGGGTGCGGTTCCGCGCCGTTCTCGTCGTTTAGCAGGACTTCCGCCTTCTACTTATCCTCCTCCTGTGGGAGAGGGACCTAGATAGTCCAGGCGGACTATATCACACATTGATTCACACGCCATGGGAGATCATTTAGAGGATACATCTGAGCCACCTCCTCCCATTCACGTTGACGATGGGGAATTCACGCCTACTTATGACCCTTCACCCGACCTAATTGAGTTAGGACCTGTGATTTCAGAGATAGGAGCCATGCATGATAGACCTATTCATTCTAGGGTTTACCCCTCATTGACACATTACCGGTATGTAATGCCGGAAGACGTCGAGACTCACTTTGAACCTGCTAGTACTAGCTATGGTAGTTATGCTACGACTGGTTTTCCTATGCACGATTTGACATTTAATGTCGAGTCCGACTTCGAGCCTAACACTATGCCTGGGGGAAATCCCATGCCTTACCTTGCGGAGAGGTGTGGGAGTACTAGTCACATTGCACCTTCCATCCCAGTGGTGGAAGCTACATCTTATATACCTCCTAGGTCTAGTGTTAGTGATCCGATAGGGATACCAGGTCCCAGACGAGTGATGATAGGCACTAGTACATATCTTCTTACAGAGATTCCTTCGTCCTCGCTTTCGATTTATTCAAATGTAAACCCTCCACCTTACTCACGTGGTCCTTCGAGTCGGCACGTAGCTACGAGTCAGATCCGTACTGCAATTACTAGACCAATTGTGTCTCAAGCCTACATACCACCCGTGGTTTCGGGAGGTTATGTTCATGTCTCTAGAGGTCAGATTGCTACTTCCACGACATATATCCCTACTTTTGGTATGTATATTCCTACTTCCGGAATGTATATCCCTACCTATGGAGTGTCTCATGGGGCATCGCAAGCAATGACCTATGGACCCTATTATGGGACGCAGTATGGATAGGTTTCTTCACCTTATGGAGGTGGGTATTCACAACCTGCTTACTCTCCTAATTACGGCTTTGTAGCTCCTACTAGTCAAGGTCTATCCCATTATGGTGCTTCCACGCCACCCTATATGGGTCATACAGGAGGAGGTCACTATGGCCAAGGTCATGGTGGTAATCAATCCTATATGAACCAGGGAGTGGTCCATAGGCCTCATCATCCTAGGCTCCCTTTCCTTGTGACACTCAATCTACCTGACTTATCGAGACTTATGAACGATCCTGTGGCTCATGACCCAGCTTGGCCGGTTGTCTCTACCAAGCTTCCTTCGGACATACCTAAGTTCGAAGGCAAACCAGGAGAGGATCCGAGCGAACACGTTACGACATTCCACCTATGGTGCTCTTCCAATTCATTGCATCAGGACTCAGTCCGTTTGACACTATTTCAACGCACCCTCATAGGGCCTGTGGCGAAATGGTATATAGAGTTACCTAGGGGTGCCTTTACTTTGTTTGACGACCTTGAGATGACTTTCCTTAATCACTTCCAGCTACCAGTGCACTATGATGTTGGTACTGAACTCTTGTCGACATTTCGGCAAGATAAAGCCACCCATATTTCTGATCATATTGAGGAGTGGCGTAGACAGAAGAGATTAATTAAAGCCTTTATACCGCCGGAGTTCCTCCTTGAGTGGTTCCTCAAATGTTTATTTCCATATATAGCGAAGGATGTTTCCACATCCAGAGTGCAGAATGAGGAACAAGCCATCTTTAGGGTGCAGGAACTGGACTTGATCTATGCTCAGTCTGGTTTGTTATATGAGATTATACCCAACACTCCTCGTTCTAGTTTCGATCCCAAGGTCAAACCTGGACCACATGCTGACGGCATTGTGGGTTGTGCAAGTAAGAAACCTGCAGGTTCGGTTGTGAAACAAGTTGCTCAGTTGTCAATCAACCAATCTGCCTCGGGACAAGCTACGGCTTCGTCTTAGCCTGCCCAAATGACGAATGTACTTGCTATGCAATCGTCCGACCAGAAGGGTAACCAGCAACCCAGACAGAATAGACAAAAGGGTAAAAACAATAATAACAACGAGAATGCCAATAATAATGAGAAGAATGGTAAACATGTTGGGGGGGACAAGCAGACTAAACGTAAGGTTAAGTTTCCTTGCAAGTTATGTAAGGACGATCACCTCACTTACTTGTGCCCTAGAATGGATGAAGCTTCGAAGTTCATAGCACAGGTCCCAACTGTGTTAACGAACCCTTTACCACATAACCAGAATATGAACTCGAAGTCCCACGATCAATCTAGTGATGATGATCCAGCTGAGACTAGTGGTCGTGGGTGCATTAATATGGTCCGTGCCATGAAAGTTGTGACGTGTGCGAAAGATTATACTTTGTCACAACCCAGCCTAGGAAAAGAACCTGATCCACCAGGAACCCCTTTGCGCATTGAGAAACCTGTGGATAAACCTGAGGCTGTACCTCGCATTCTTAAGGGGGTACTTAAGCGTTCGGGGCATAACCCAAATGCCTGAGCCACCCAAAATTATTCAGTTGTCGAGGACTTGGGCCATACTCCTTGTGCGATGTCTGCATTGGAGGTGCTTCAGAGTTGTCCGTCGCAAAGGAAGGTGTTTCTTTCTGCTCTTGGTGTGAATGGTAATGATTCTTCCTCAGTGATCAAATTTGAAACCGCAGGACATCAGCCTCGCTTGCCCTACTATGTGTCCCTTTTGGTGCATGTAGAATGTCTTAATATGACCGTCAAGCGTACTGTGATTGACGAGGGAGCTGCTGCTTCTGTGATGTCTTTGTCTTGTTGGAAGGGTCTCGGTTCTCCTGAGCTGTCAAAATCTATGACCATGTTAACTGCTTTTGATGGGAGATCGTTTAGGCCGCACAGTATCCTTCCTTCCCTTAAATCCCATTTGGGAGGGAAGACCGTTGTGATAGAGGTTGAGGTGGTTGATGCACCCCTTGACTACAATCTCTTACTGGGAAGGAACTGGATGTATAGTATGCAAGTCGTTGCGTCTTTCATGTTTCGCGTTGTATGCTTTCCACATAATGGGAAGATTGTAATGATTAATAAAATGGCATTCAAGAATCCGCCTGTTACTGCATATTCGGGAGCTTCGGTTGCGAAAGTTGAACATTCCCAGCCGGCAACTGGGAGTGTGGGTGTAGGAATGTATCCATCCCTCATGGGAACCTTTAGTTGTCTTGCACCCGTCCTCATGATAGGATCTAGTTTCGATGGTGATTTGACGTGTACGAGATCAGTGCCTTTTTGCACAAGTCATATGGGAGATTTTTGGATTCTTCCTTCACCGAGTCCTTCGAGTGAGGCCATCGAGACGAGCGTGCCATTGCCTGCAGTTATGATAGCTTACCAAGCTAATCTCCAGGCTGCTGCAGAGCCTTGTTCTTCCTCTTCGCGAACGAAGGAGGAAGACCTCTATGTGCTTCCGGCATGGGCGGTACAGTCTTCTCATGCCCACGACTACCTTGATACGGTTTTCCCTTCAGATGAAGCGATTATTGAGGCTATGTCAGGAGTTGAGCCACCATGGGAGGAACTTCATCATAGATCGTACTTCCTTCCAGAGCTTGACCTTTTGGAGCATGAGGATTATAGGGAGATTCTTAGTCAAAGAGTTGGTAGAACTATGGTTCCATTAAGCTTTCCTGGTCTGATGGCTGATGGAAACATGGCGCACATATCGTCAACTATTCCTATCAACATTTCTCGCAATCATGGTACAATTGAGAATGTCTACATTGGGGTGGATTGTTCCCAAGATGAGATTTTGGAGTATACCGAGCTCTTCAAGGAATTCCGTGATATTTTTGCTTGGTCTTACGATGAGATGCCAGGGATTGACCCTCGGATTGTCGAACATAAGATTAAGACTTACCCCAACGCTAAGCCTGTTTGACAGCGTTTACGCACTGTGAATCCTAGGAAAGTACCCGCCATAAAGGCAGAGATAGAGAAGCTATTGAAAGCTGGTTTCATCTATCTCGTTCCCTTGACGGAGTGGGTTTCAAACCCCATTCCGGTGGATAAGAAGCACGGAGCGATCCGTATATGCACTGATTTTCATGATTTAAATCATGCCTGTATTAAGGATAACTTCCCCACACCGTTTATAGATCATATTTTGGATGAGTGTGCGGGTAGCAAGGTGTTCTCCTTTATGGATGGCTTTTCCGGGTATAATCAGATCCAAATTAAGCCCGAGGACCAACACAAGACCACATTTATTTGTCCTTGGGGAACATTTGCGTATCGGAAAATGCCTTTCGGCCTTAAAAACGCCGGAGCTACGTTTCAACGGGCGATGACCTTGATCTTCCACGATCTCAAGTCTATTATTGAAGTATTTTTGGATGACTTCGCTGCTCATTCTCGAATGAGGATGCGTCATTCTTATCACTTGAGATTGGTGTTAGAAAGGTGCCGGCACTATGCTGTTAGATTAAACCCTCATAAGTGCATCTTTTGCATGAAGTCAGTTCGGTTGTTAGGATTCATCATTTCGAAAGAGGGTATAAGAGTCGACCCTTTGAAGGTTGAGGAAATACTTCAATTGTCTCCCCCGCACAATATTTGTCATCTTCAGTGTTTGCAAGGCATAGCAAACTTCTTACGAAGATTTGTTGTCAACTTTTCCAATTTGACTAGAGGTTTCATGCGTCTCCTAAAGAAGGATACTCCCTTTGAGTGGGATGAGCGAGCCCAGGAGTCCTTCGATGCACTTAAGCGAGCCCTAGCATCGGCCCCGGTGATTAGTCCTCCGAATCATAGCCGTGATTTCCTATTATATGTGGCTGCGTCTTTAGAGATGATTGGTATGGTTTTGGTTCAAGAGGATGAGGAGCTCCAAGAGCATGTCATATATTATCTGAGCTGAAACCTTATTGACGCAGAGATTCAGTATTCTCATGTCGATAAGCTTGCCTTAGCTACCGTACATGTGGTGCAGCGTTTGAGACATTATATTCTCCTTCGCCAGACCTTGGCTATGGCCCATGTCAATCCGTTTCAATTCTTCCTCACATGTAGGATGATTGGGGGAAAGTATAATAAATGGATTGTCATCCTGCAAGAGTTTGATCTTGAATTTGTTTGGGCAAAATCGAAGAAATCTTTAATCTTTGCAGAGCTCATATCGGATTTTTCGAGCGAGGCCGAGGAGTTGGTATGTGAAGATACGTTCGTTGATGAACACATTTTATTAATCTCAATGAATGACCCATGGTATGGGGATATCATAGTATATCTACAAACACAGAGGACCCCTACTCACCTCTCACGAGATGAACGACGACGATTACGTCACGTCTCTAAGAACTACCTCATAGTGGACAATATTTTGTACCGCCGTGGAGTAGATTCCCTTTTACGACATTGTTTAACTCATGATGAGGCTGAGGTAGTGATTAATGATTTCCACGGAGGGGCGTGTGGTGGTCATTTATCTGGGCTTTCTACAGCTCAAAAGATTTTGAGAGCGGGTTATTTCTGGTCGTCGATCTTCAAGGATTGTATTGAAGCGGTCAAGAGGTGCCACCCTTGCCAGGTGTTCGCACGTAATATGTGCTCGAAACCTGCCCCGTTACACCCTATTATCACTTCCGGTCCCTTCACCAAATGGGGGCTCGATTTTATGGATTGCAACCCAGCTTCGGCTGGGGGGCACCATCATATCATAGTGGCTGTTGATTACTTCATGAAATGGGCTGAGGCAATGCTTACAGTGAAATACGACGGTGAGACAGCCTCTCACTTTGTATTCAACCAAATCATTACTCGGTTCAGGATTCCAAGAGAGCTTGTCACTGACATGGCTCGCACTTTCAGAACCGTATGATGGAAGAGTTGGCATCCAAGTTAGGGTATAAGCAAGAGCACTCCTCTTCTTACTATCCTCAAGTGAATGGACACGTTGAAGTAGTGAATAAATCACTTAAGTCCATTCTCCAACGAACCATCACGCAAAGCAAGACGAATTGGCATATTATGTTATACCCTGCTTTGTGGGCATATCGAACCGCGGTTAAGACTGCCACTGGTTTTTCTCCATATCAACTTGTACATGGAGTGGAGTCGATATTGCCGGTTGAATGCGAGATTCCTTCGTTGAAGTTAGCCGTGGAACTCTTACCAGACACTTCGCCTTTGGAGGAGCATTTGGTTCACCTTGAGCAACTCGATGAGCAGCATAGAGATGCCTTGGTGACTCTAGAGGTTAATAAGCGTCGCGTAAAGGCCCAATACAATAAGTCTGTCCGTCCGAGAGTGTTTAGTGAGGGAGACTTGGTCCTTTTGTGGGATCAATCGAAAGAACCCTTGGGGGCAGGGAAGTTCAATCCTATGTGGCGTGGTCCTTACGTGGTCAAGCGTGTGTTAGAGAAGGGTGCCTACGAGTTAGTGGATTACGAAGGGACGGCCTTGGCGGAGCCTAGAAATGGGCTCTATCTCAAAAAATACTATGCATGATCTTTAGCCAAGGTTGCTTGTTGTATATTATTGTACAGCTTTTTTGCATAGTTAGGTCTTGTTTATCGTGATCGGGTTTGTGATTAGTTTCCGTTTCTTGTGGTAGATGTCAATGGAATCTTCCACCTACATAGGATTCACGGATGGTGCAAGCCGTCCCACTCAACACTCAGCCTCAGTTGCTTGGGTGATTTATACTCCTATGGGTCAAGTACTGTCTTCAGGAGGTGTATGTCTACGACCATCTTCCAACAATGTTGCTTAATATAGTGCCGTTATCAAGCTTTTACGGGATGCCATTTCGCATGGTGTTCTCTCTCTTGAGGTACATCTTGATTCAGAGTTAGTAGTATCACAGCTCAATGGTTTGTACCATGTTAGAGATCCGACATTATTGAGGAGATTCTTACGTGTGAGATTGTTAGAACGGAAATTTGAGAGTATAACATATATACACATTCCAAGAAATTATAATCAAGTTGCTGACTCATATGCTAACTACGTGTTAGATTGGCATTTGTTTCATTCATCATAAGTTAATCATAAACACAATTTTTACACATGTAAATAAATAAACCGATCACCATAAAACTTTTTTATCAAAAATGTGGTAATACATAGTGTTATAATACAAAATTGGGGCTTTGAAAGCCACCATCATATACACGGTAGTACAAAATAGATACACTCCCAGGTGTCTAGTCTTGTGGAGGTGGAGGAGGGTTGTGATCATGATAAGTCACTACGGCTCTAGCTAGCCGTCGGAATAAACGCACCCATGCGCGTGGTACAACCACCACCTGTCGCTGCATGGCCTTAGGCAAGTCTTCGACTTGCGCCATGGGAACTCTATGAGTCAGTTGCACGAAGTTGGTATGGATGTTTTGGAGCGTTCGCTCCGCATCCACACCGGTGATATCGTCTCCTCTTCCCCTCCGTCTATGACGTGGGAAGCCCTTTGGTCGCCGTGGTCCCACATCTGTACATGAATGGTAGATGCCATTATGTATTGTCACCCAAAAACATGTCTTTTTGATTCCATATAATCAAGAAAACACAAAAAAATTAAATACTTCAAAAATTTTAAAAAGAGTGAGGGTCGAGATTCGTTACCTATGTCTCCATATGCTGATCCTGGTGGAAATGGCATGTCCGGACCCCCCCGAAAATCTATCCCTGCATAGGGGTAGTCATCTATGGCAACAATATGTCATCACCACCATGGAAAAAAGTCAGCTGGATAAGGGTTGGCCACCCTACCACCCCCTAGTCTGCGCATCGCATCTTCCCAACGTCGTTGGGCCAGATCTCGAACCCCGTGGAGAGGAACATCCACTCTAGGGCTCAATCCTAGAACACGCTCGAAGAAAAACGTGCTCAAAATACTACTGAACCCGAAGTTCCGTATCCTACCTGCCTTACACTCGCTGAGCTGATGTTTCATGTTGCTCAGTAGTGTAGTACTCCAGTTGTATATGGTCGGTCTCATACACTCCACCGCATAGAACATCAATGGCTAAGAGGACTGATGGAGTGATGCTAAGCCTGCTATCCTGCCCAATGTCAGTAGTATGGCCTTTAGGCCCAGCACCTGTATAGCGTTGGTGGGAACTTGACTCCCCACCTTCTCAGTATCTGGGTAGCTGTACACAGCTATGTACTCATCGATAGTAATCCCATGACCTGGCCCACCTCGGGAACGAAGGTTCACCACCTCCCCTCGTCTAGATAGGCCTGTGATAAAGTAGATATCCTCCACCTCAATGGTGAGGGACATACCGTCTATCCGGAAGGACTTTGAGTCTGGATCCCAATAGTCTACCAGCATCTGTAGCAGTCCTGGTTTGGCCCTCAAGCCACCAAGGCACCAAAACTTATAGAGTCCGCATGCATGTAATACTTGTTGAGCCCTTATGTCGGCCCTTACTGCTTCCTCTACTTCACCATGCTCGCGTTCTCACCATTCTAGCACCATCCTGCATGAGAAATTGACCAATTGTCCATTAGATTCTTGTAAATCCATTTGTGCGGAGTCATACGCGACTGTTTTGCAAACAGCCGCGTATGTACGCGGTTTCTAGCCCCTTTTCCGGGTATAGCCGGCCCTATACGTAGAAAAAGATTCGATACCCACGTGGGCCGCAGCGCTCATGTAGAATTGGCCTTAACAACCTCATTTGACCATGAAAACTTGTAAAAATTGTATTGAAATGCAAGCTGAGAGCATGAGTAAATAGCTGGAAGAAACGGTTGTGAATTCCGCCGGCTGGATCTCCTGGAATTTGCAGTTGAAAATCAGAGCTCCAATGGGTAAAAGTTTCAAATGATTTCTATTTTTTACTATTTGTAGAAAAGTTTTCAAATATTTGAAAGTTTTTACCCCCTTTCCTATAGTTTTGACAGTTTCTAACCATTTTGGACCGATCTGACATAATCTGTGATGTAGAAGACCATTTGCAGTATTGTTTCAGCCTTTGGATTGACCCGTTCGTGCCCATCTCAGGTATCACGTCTACACTGGCATATAGGTTAGGTTCACTACCGTTTGCATTTTGCATGACCTTATGACCATGTCACTATATCCTTAGGTACGAACCCACTCTATTATGTCACAGAACCTTCTTGCTGCTATAGAAGTGGCATGATATGAGTGGTAGAGCCTCACCTTACATGGGTACCCTAGTTAGCACCTTATTTTCATTTGGTGCCCATGCCGATGTTTCTCCCTTTAGGGTGTGGGAGTCCGTTGTATAGTATTTCCATGACATTTCGCAAGAGCCTCATACTCCTCTTCATCTTATGCTGGCCATGATCCCCCGGACTCCCTTGTATCAAGTTGTGGATGCATTATCATGAGCTTTGCCTGTCTTATTGAGCTTTATGCCGGCTCCCCTGACTTTGCGTTTCCGCCATATAGCCCGAGCTTGTCTCATGTCTAGCCATGCAGAGCCTTTCTTTATATCCTTCGCAGCTTGATTTCCTTTTTACCGGGAGGGGATTTTCCCTCGAGTGTCGATATCCTACACATGTATCCTTGCATTGAGCATAGGTATGTTCCACTGCTTGGAACTAGCTTGTTTGCCCTAATGACACTCATATCTTCCTAGTTTGTAGCTATAAAGCTAGTTTATTCTTTTTTCAAGCTTTTCAAATAACTAAAAAAGTCCAAAAAAAAATCAAAAACCCAAAAAGCCGGATAAGAAAAGATATTATCTTTGGCAGCTGTCGAGTCGTGTCGCCTTCGAACAGAGCACTGTATATCACATCCATTGGTTGGGTTATAGTTTGACT
>LPNX011182968.1:81549-96817 GCA_001517045.1 Pseudotsuga menziesii
TTGACCTCGACACGTCTATTCGCATAGTAGGACATGTACTCGTAGTGGTGTGTGTAGAAGACCTTCCAGATTGGTGGCATCCATTATATGCTACCTCCTTGATCGTGCCAGTGTTCATGAGATTTCAGCTCTCGTGACTTGTTCCAGTATATGTCAGACATTTCCAGCCACTATGGAGATCTTGATCTATTGTATATCTTCAGCCTTTGTGTAGATCATGGTCCTTTGTATATCCTCATCATGGAGATTCTGATCTATGTATATTGTACATGGCGATGACCACATATGTGTTATCATGATTCATGCCTATTCATGGCCATTGTACTCTTATGTATCCGGGACTGCTATATGTATTTGCAATTGTATGCAGAGTTGTATTATTGTACTATGCTGATTGGGTGGCTGGTCTTCCATTTGGGTACCTTCATCACTCCACTTCTGGGATGGACTTATAATGTATTTCGGCCATCGTATAACCCCTCTGATCTCATACATTAGGGGGAATCTGTTATAGCAGATTTCACCACACTAGGTGAGTCACACATTGTATGGCCTTCCCCTGTCCCGCTGCAGACTCATTAGCCCCTATGGACTACTTTTTGTCTTTTGATGTGTCCTATATCATCCCTAAAAACACAAGAAAAGTGATATACGCGGCTTTTACCCCGATAACCGCGTACATACGCGGATATGACCCCTATAGTCGCGTACATCAGGATGTGTGCATAATCCAAATCCTTTTGGAGTTTTCCTTGACTTGGATCCGACTCATATGACTCCTGGCCATCCATATGCCTTGAGATCGCATGGATTCGACCTTTCAATATCCCTTTGAAAAGTTATATAAGGAACCCCTTGAGACAATGAAAGCATAAGAGAGAATTGAGAGTAACGAAACTATAGTCCATTGTTGCCAGAACTTATGCTTGAGTCTGCATCCCTTTGTCCATTGGAGCATTGTTGTGTTCTTCCCAAGCTTGCCTTTTTCTAGTGAGCTTGCTATCTGAGTGATGGAGGATTGAGGTGGTGGAGGCCCAAGTGGGGGATTCAGTTTCTCCTGTTCGTAGACGTGCCGTCAGAGGTTGTCACTTGTAATCTCTAATTTATATTAATAGAAATATATTTTCCTGTCCAGTAATGTGTATTTGAATGAATATTGTATCCATTGGAATATGTCAAATGCTTTTACATTATTGATTATATATGCTAGAATAGATCTAACACCATGATATATAGTATGCTTGTATTGTTTACTTATTGTTGAGGAAGTATTATATCAATTCAAGCTGAAGATTGGAAAGCTCAACGGGGATCTACTTCAACCGTCCAGAATAAGGTACGAGGTTCGATCCTTTAGTGTTAGACATTTTATTTCTATTGCATATTGGGAAAGATTGATTTCTGGAGTCTAGCTGTCTGTTGTGGTACCCCAAGCCATAGGAATTTCTCTCCGTAACAAAAGGTTGTTGCACTTTCAACAATGGAAGCAGAATATGTTGTTGATACAGAGGCTAGTAAAGAGATGATTTGGTTGCAGAGACTCATGGAGGAATTGGGTAAGAAGCAGGAGAATAGTAGGTTGTATAGTGACATTCAGAGTGCTATTCATCTTGCAAAGAACTTATCCTTTCATTCGAAGACTAAACATATACAACTCAAGTTCCGTTTCACAATATATGTTCTGGAAGATGAACTATTAAAGTTGGAAAAGGTACATACTAGCCAGAATCCCGCAGACATGTTGACAAAGGTAGTAACCAGAGAGAAAATGAGTTTCTGCTTAGTTTATATTGGCCTTCAGAAATGAAGGTGAAAATGAGAAAATTTTCAACTCCAAGTTTTAGAGCATAGTCAAGCAAGTGCAACATCGGTGGAGTTGTGGTGATCAGTCTCTAAGTGGGAGATTGTTGGTTGTGGAGCCTGATCTTCCTGATTCAGAGATGTTATTTCAACTATGTTTAGATCCCAACACCTGACAAGAGGGTGTGGGGGGACTTACCCCACACTATAGTCACCAGGGGGGTATAGGAGGGGCAGCGCCCCCATAGAAAAAATTTAGGAAAAAATGCCTTGTAAAATGTTGCAATTTTGTACGCATGACTTGGTCAATAATGGGTGATTTACGGGCCCATGGTATTTGGGAAACTTGTGGTATTTTCCTATGGTATTCCCTTTATAAAAGGAAGAAATTTTAATACGATTTTGTATTGTATTGTAGCATTGCAAACAATCTATGTGATTGTCTAAGAAAGACTGCGAGAATGTGAAGAGGAAGTGCAGTGGGGTTGCTGGAGGTTGTATCCATTCATTTTGTTGGATTATAATAATAAATGACTGGTGATTTCTATGTGGACGTAGCCCATGTTGGGTGAACCACGTTATATTTGTGTCTCTCTTGTAACATGTTTAAGATTTGCATCTTGTTTAATAATTTAATTGTATAATTTTTATTGCTCTGCGATCTTTTTTTTCTAACATATGAGACTAATAATATAGTTGCGAGACCAATATATATTGATGTAAAATATCAAAATGGGATACTATATGTTCTTATCCATGCCCCATGACACCGAATAATCAGACAAGTGCCCCATCACACCGAAAAATCAGACAAAAAAACTATGGAAGGGGTTGTCACTATGCATTTATCAATAGTAAGAGGGTGTTGTTTAGAGGGAACAATTATGGTTGTTCCTTAATCGTCCTCCCCTAATCATATATTAGAGACAAAAAAACACAAAAGCATTGACGAGTGCAAAAAAATTGGATAAATTAAATGATGCCACATATAGAGTAATCCTTAAAACTATTATCAAGAAAATTGTGGAGGTTGAAAATGAAGTAATGAACAATGATATTGTCTTAGGTGAAGGGATTCATCCAACTCAACATATTGATATGTAGAATAATTTTTATATGGAACTTAGAGAATATCCCTATGCAAATTCTCATCCTCCAAGATCTCAAAGACCTTTATTAATAAAGGCACACTTACAATTCCTATGGCAATGGTATTATTATGACACGTGGAAAGATGTTGGAACTTGATATATGATGTTGATCATGCATGATGATCTTCTTTAAATTTAAATATGCTTGATCCCTAAGCATTTTTGGAAGTTAGAGCTAAGTTATTTCATTTAAAAGGATTACATCAAATACCTTATAAGTGGTGGGATGTGCTTGAGGATGAGGCTACTATAGGAAAAACTGCTTGACCATCTGTCTATCTTGAAAATGATTTGAGATCAAATAATTTTAGGAGGGCATGTATTGCAATGAATCTTTTTGTTCATCATATATATGATAGGTCAACACTAAATTACAAGTTATTTTATAATAAAGGGCAATATAAATAATAGTAAATTTATAAATAAATAAGTCATAGGCTAATTAATTATGAATACTTGGCTCTGTTTGGAAGGTCACATCTTTATGATAAATATGTATTAATAATATATCTATTTGAATGGGTGCTATGTTTAACGAACCCTCGAGTTCATTCTAAGTATATTCTTGATCTTTAAGTACTTACAATGTACCTCAGAGGTGGTATGCATATGATAGGTATAGTTCTTAGACTTTAGATCTGTTTCCATGAACCTGTCAAAATTTCTGTCATTTCTTTGGGCAATATTTTACCCATTTGTCTAATTTCCCCAATTTTTCCATTTCCCCTTTATAGCTCCTCATTTTTTAATGTTCATTTCAATTAATGATTCAAGCCTTATGATAAGGGTCCATGATATTGATTTACTCTTTAAATCAATCTTGAATCTTCTGCTTTGCTCCAATTTCCATAAAATCAAAGAGACTGGTCTTATGATAACCCATAGGAATGCGTTATCCTTCAAATAAGTTTCGTAACGAGTTTAGGATAGCTTAAAAGCATATGCTTTGTCCCTCTATTATAATTTCAAGAAGCTAGACACTTAATTGTTTTTATCCATCATTCTAATAAAAAAAATTTCAGAGTTCTACTTGGGAAATTTATGCCAAATTTTTTATTCTAGTATGAACTAGGAATTTGATATCCTTCATTCTTCTCTAAAAGAGGATTACAATGGTTCTTACTTAATAGATTTGGTTACTGCGTCGTTTTCTATGCCTATTGAAAGTTGGTGATTTTGTAGTTTTATGTACTTCCAATGTGTAGAAATGATTCTAATGTCCATTTGGATGAATTTTGGTGTTTAGCTAGGAACAACCTTAGAATATAAAACCATAGATTTAAGATATCCTTTGGAAATTTATACCAAATTTTTTTATTCATGTATTAATTAGAAGTTTGATACCTCTCTATTCTTCTCTAAGAGAGGATTCCAATGCCTTGGATTCTTGCACCATTTTCTATGTGTATAGAAAGTTATTTTTTTTGGTAGTTTTATCCACTTCCAGTGAGTAGAATTTATTCCTAGGCCTATTTGGATGACTTTTGGTGTTCAACCATGGAAAATCTTGGACCATAAAGCTTCTCAGATGTGTTCTCCTTTGAGAAATATATTTAGCAATTCTAACATAACCATAATTAAACACTTGAGCTATCTGATGCACCTTTCAAAAATTGACAAATTAATTGGTACTTGCACCACTGATGTGTAAAATCTTGGTCAAGAGTGAATTGGATAGATTTAAGTATCCATATTGTAACAAGTCTTTACAAGAAAATCCTACATCGTTTCTACTTTGAACGAGCAATCAACAACCATATGTTTGCCCAAAATAAATAACAAATCTATCTGCCACACCTACTAGAAGTTGATAATAGTCTTCAATTTTTTTACTAGTGGAAAAATGGGTTGGAGGCCAACTTTTGCAACTTGTAGAAGAAAATTGATAGAGAACCATCAGAAAAATTAGATTATGCACTGTTAGCATTCAATATGTTGATTTCTTTGACAACTTTTGTTCAATTAGATAAATGCTCCTGGTAACTTCTGTAATTTCTGCAAATTGACAATTTCCTTCTTTTGTTCTTTGTGCCCCTTTAGGTACAGGACATATTTTTTTTTATCTTTTAAATGATAATGATTAGGAAAAATTCCAAAGTTGAAATTCACATGGAATTGTGTTGAGAATCTAGCTTAATGGAATAAATTTTTGCAGTTTCATTATTTTGGGCCAGTTTTCCTCAAAATATTAGTTTCTACTTATTAGTATATTAGAGTTTTATGGACATCATGTAGAAGTTAGAATACTTCAAAGGGAAAGTTTAACTAGAAATTATATTAACTCAACATATATTTTCTTTACTATATTTTTTAACAACATATCATGTTTATAGTCATTGAAGTTAATTTATAAATGTGGTCAAACTTGGCATCAACCCATCAAAATTTATAAGCACAATGATCTTGTAATATAGTGAAAAACCAGCTGAATATATTAGTAAGAAGCTTGGAAATAAAAATATGCATATTAAACAATTTCTGAAATAATTCAGGATATGTAACTATCTCCTTTTCATTCAAGAACTCATCCATAAATATATTAGTTTAATTTTATTGTGAGAATCTACAACAACATGGTTTCCAACATTGTCATGCTCATAGTTATCATTAATATTTTTTTTCCTAATGCCTATAGTATTCTTGATTACCATACTTTCCTTTAAAATAAATGATTTTTGAGATTGGTGGTTAGTGAGATAGAAAAATGAAGATATCATTGATAAGTTTGCATTTAGTAGCACCAATGTAAGAACTCTTGAAAGACAAAGGTAGTATTTTAGGGAAAAAATAGTAAAACCCCAATTGAAGAAGCGATCTGTTTATACGATGCATAGTTTTGAGAAAGATCATGACAATGGTCATTTTTTCCAAATATGTTGTTAGATTTGTGGTGAAGGTCCGTGGCCTATTATTTAATAAATTAAACTACCAAAGGTGTATGGTAAAGATTGAGTGAGTAGAAAGGACCAATCATTAAAAGATTGTCATGTCATTAAGATTTTCTGTTTTGGCATGTTTTCCCAATTGAGGAATTTATTATCTTTATCCCCCTAATAGAAGTGATATTTTTCTCATTTTAGTGATCGTATGTATTTTAGGAAACATAAAATCAAGACATCCTTTTTCCTTTCTAGTGGAAAGGGAACCTTGTTGTAATTTTTTTAGTTCATTTATACTTTGGATGGTTCTAAATCTACGATACTATATCTTCCATCCATGTGTGTATGGTCCACAAATCCTTGAATCTGATTTAGATTTGTTGGTATTTTCCTAGGATCCTTAATCGAAGCAGAACCCTTGGAGAAAGAAACAGATCTTGATCCCATGTAATGGATTCCATGGAAAATGAAGCAAAACCTAAAATTTTGAAAGGGATCCCAAAAATACTAGTTTTTTATTGACCCACTAATCCCCCCTTGTCCCCTGCACCCCTCCTCCACCCACACAAACAAATTTTTTAATGGGAAAACTCCCAAAAGCACTAAAGTAGTAAAGGATAATACTGCAAAACCCATTGTGGGTTATGGTATGATCTATCCTTATGTCAATATATGCTCTAGATGTCTCATCTAACAAGGTTAGATGTAAGAAGGTTTTGTCTCAAGGTTAGATCTATTATTATGATCAATGTTCAATGTTGTCAAGTTCTGATCTATCCTTATGTGCTACACTATTTTTCATTTCACCCAAACTATTATTTAGTATTTTGTCTTGACGCAATCTTCAAGAATAAACACTTTAGCCATATCTAGCATGGAGATGTGGGGTAACTTACAAAAATGTTGTTATGAACCGTTTCATGCTTATACTAAAATGGTCTTTAAAATGATAAATGATCAAGGATTGTTATAATAAATCAGATTATTAGTTATAATTTATGGTACATGGATGGCTAAAAGTAATACGCATGAGATCTGTCTTTTTTTAGTTGTAACTTATAGTTTTACTGCCATGATTCTTAAATGGGTTTGATTTTTAAACTCTATTTTTTTGTAAATTAGATTTTTTAATAGTTTTTGTACTTTCAATTTCACTGTTGTGTTTGTATCATGTATTTCAAAAATATGGTTGATCTATATCCATATTTGAATCCCTATTGAAATAATGGCAACTTAGTTGTAACTACATGAGAACCACTCACATTTGTTAGAACAAATGACTATTAGGAATGAAGAATCTCTATGTTGTCTTTTTGGTTTAATATCTCACCTTATATATTGCATTAATTATATTGTTTTGGCCTTATATATTGCATTAGTTATATTGTTTTGATGCCAATTTCGAGGACAATATTTTAATCAACATATACAATGTTGAATAATAGACATGTATATTTTATTTTCTAGTATGTAAAGGAATTTAATTTATTTCATTGAGCATTATAGCAAGCAAATTATTCAAACCAGAGTGTTTCCATCCTCTATGATGCTTATAGTTTGTTAGATATCGAGAATGATGAAACGATATAAGTTGGTAAAGGGAAGAGAGAATTCGTTGGGATATACACATGCTTATTAGTTCACATGGTATGCATATACCATATTGTAAATGGTTACAAGACTTGATGGGGTTCCCTTTTCAAACTATCGTAAGTGGTATATGGATTTGCTTGAGCTAATAAAATAGAAGAAACACAATGAGCAGAGGGGAGGGCGATTGAGTTAGCTTATCTGTGACTTGCGTACCCCTTTTTTTTGATCCATGAATTGAAATAACTTTGTGATATGTTGTTATGATAAATGGTTATTTATTCATGAATTCTTATTTTCTTAATGACAAAAAGGACTTATTCTCGTTTGGTCCCATTCATTACAATGAAATATGGATATGAGATTGACCAGCATTAGAAGATATCTGGCCTCTAGAGTGGTGTGCTATTGAGGATTCCTTATGACCCAACATCTCTTACTATGGTTCAAGACCCCATTTCAGTTTATGCTTGTTCAACGTTAAATTCTAGAAAAAACTCCTTGGAATGGTTAGCTAGGAATTTCTTTTAGAAGAATCAGATCGTTAAATTGATGGGACTAATTGAATTTCAGTCCTATCCGAGTTGCTTGACCTCATGATCTATCTTGGAAAAAATAGTTCCATCTGAAGAATTCCATGTTTTTAGTTTCAACTAATTAACATTTAGAAATTTTTAGTTTTATTTCAAATATTAAGTTTTTTAAGTCATTAATAATAATAAATTTATTAATTTTTTTATAGATCATATATAGATAAAAGCTGAATCTATGAAAAAAAAGGTCATAACGATTTTCATTTTATTATTAGAATCATTTTATTTTTACTTTATATTAAAATTTTAAAAAAGTGTTTCATTTTAAATAATATTTTAATATTTAATTTTTGGTTATTTTTTACTATAATAAATAATAAGTATATTTAAATTTTAAAATATTTTTATCTTAATTTATTTATACTATTTTAGAATAGCTTTACAATTTAGGGGAATCTTTCACATAAATTTAAAGTTTATGTCAATTTATTTTAATTGATTTTTTTATTATATTAGTTAAACAAAAAATAAAAGTGAAATTTCTTTTAATTTATGTATATAGTAAATTTATGAATTTAGTTATCTCAATAATCTTTAAAGTATATTTTTATTTATATAGTATTTTTTTAAGTTTATTTAAAAATTTTAATATCTTCTTTTCAAGATTATAAATCTTAAATTGCATTAGTATATGAAAGCATTTGTGTGACCATATGTATTAAATTATAGATATATAGACCCAAACATGTAGAAGAGAAAAGCATTAGATCTCAATAACATTAAAACTTTAAATTGATATTATTAAATAGTTTTTCATAAAATTGTAGATTTACATTTTTATTAAAGAGTGGAAGAGAAAAACATTCAAAAATTGAAAAAGACACCCAAATATAGGATATTTTAGTTATTGGGCTCTATCCTTTTTTTTTCTTAAAGCTATACCTTGTTGTTTTTTGCTAAGTGGCACTAAATATAATAGTGTTATACCTCAAAATGACACTTCTCTGTTTGAGTGATGATACTCAATATTTTTTCACAAAAAATGACAAATTGGATTGAAGAGCCTTATGGCTATAGGAGGTTTTGTTCTAAATTATATGATGATTACTCCAATGATAACACATTTTTGTTCTAAGTTTTGAATATATACATGAATTTCATCTTGAAAACCTGCGTGTTATACACAAGTTGTCCATAGTCAACTCATGTTTTCCCCTTAAAAGTTGCATACATGATTTTCCTCAAGAAAACCCCTGAGCATTTCATTTAACCCTTGAAGCTTTCAGTATATTACTTTATCCGCGTTTTCAATCTTAAACCTTAACATACATAAATCTTCCTATTATTTATACCAATCTTAATTGATTGATGCTTCCACAAATTGAGGTTTGTCTAAGTGAGTGATTCCCCTTCTACCTTTCTTCTTAATCAACCTAGCCACCCCTTTTATTCTTTTGTCAGTGTGCTCTTTTCAGGTTTCATGACTTGGTGGGTCTTGTGCACAGGAGTTCCATAACTCGGTGGGACTTGTGCACTAGATTGACATTGCTTGAGGAATTTTTACACTAGAGTTCCATAACTTTATTGTGTACAAACACCCACACAAACACCTTTATTATCTATACTTCTTCAAACCATCACCAAGTTCGATAATTTGTTTGACATTTCGTGGGACTTTCTGAGACTTGTGCACATATTATCTATATATGTCTTCAAACTATCATTGCACACATATTTTCTATATACTTCTTCAAAGTGGCTATAAGACTTCAATTCCATCAACAATCTCTTCGACATCAATGATAACATGAAGCTAAACGCCCTTCATAACTACAAAATTTCACTTGACAACATGACAATTAAATCACTTTGACATCACATACCATTGGAGTTTACATTGATTTCAATCAAGTTGTACACAATATCATCTAATATATCTAGATATTCCAAAAGTGCATCCTTCAGTGCATATTGTGTAGATTTGATAGCCATGAAATAGTTTCTAACACGAGTGAGTAATTGGCATGCATTTTAAGTGGTAAGAAACACTAAAGAACATATTGAAGATTTGAAAAAAAAGGCATAAATGCGTAGCTAATCTAGAGAAATATTCTATGTAGTGTTATGCATTCTTCATATTCTTCTATACACAATATAAAATAATATCTTATTTATGTTCACAATAAATACTATACTTCAATTCACTCTCCGTTCACAATAAATATATGTTCACAATAAATATCGCAATTCACTCTATGTTTTTTCAACATGTTTTCTTTATTCTACAAAAGTACTTATTGAGCATACTATACTTCTAACTCTTTCTACACAGACATACCTTTTTTCCTTATATTCAAATGGTCCTTTTTTCAATGTTTCTCATTCAAATGTTCCTTGGAATCCTTGCATTCTTCACAAAATATCCATATAATGATATATCTATATGTTACTGTTCCTTGTATATTTGTGTGATTGTGTGACTATTCCTTATATATCAGCAACGTCTAGTCCTCTTGCACACTTCCTCAAATCATTATGTGATTGATTCCCATGAGCATTTCATTTAACCCTTGAAGCTTTCAATATATTACTTTATCTCAGTTTCCATTCTTAAACCTTAACATACATCAATCTTCCTCTTATTTATACCAATCTTACTTGATTGATGCTTCCACAAATTGAGGTTTCTCTGCCCCTTTTACCTTTCTTCGTGGTCAAGCTAGCCACCCCTTTTATTCTTTTGTCGATGTGCACTTTTCAGGTTTCATGACTTGACAGGTTTTGTGCACAAGAGTTCTATAACTTGGTAGGACTTGTGCACTAGATTGACATCACTTGATGGGATCTTTACACTAGAGTTCTACAAATTTTATGTTAACATGTACATAAAAAAGATGTTTTTTAAACATTATTACTTTTCATAAATTTGATTAAATAAAATTTAATGTATTAATGCATAATGAAAGATGGTTGCTTGGAATGAAGTCCATTATACATTCGACTAAGAGAACCTATATTAAAAATCAGTATATAATGAGTTTGTACAAACGAGTCAATTAAGGTAATGTTTGGGACTTTTATAATAATCTCTACTAATGTTTTTATTTGCAATAAAGGTAATGATATTTGTTAAGGATAGAATTAAATTATTGAGAAATTTATGATATAGTGGTGAATAAACATAATTAAATTGATGATGGACTGTGTTTAAAAAGTCACTTTAATTAGGGGGATAATATTTTCCTTTGTGTAATGGAATTTAGTTTTTTATTTATTTATTTTTAATTTAAATTTTAAATTAATTTAAAATTAAACACATACTTAAAAACATTATTCCATCTTATTTTTAATTTATTTTTATAAATAATTTAAAATTATCTAACTATTTTATTTAATTTCTAACTAATTTTTATAAATAACTATTTTTAAAAAACTATCACATAGTCTATGTAACTTTGAGTTTTGTTATGCTTTCACATTTTGATGAAAAAACTATTCAAAAATTAATATAAATATAATATTTTTTAGTTACTGTATTGGTTAATTAAACATATCATATTTTATTAATTACAATTTTTCATTTTTAAATTTATATATTTTTAATACATAGAGTTAGTTTTTAAAGATGTTTTTTTCTTTAAAATAGAAAAGAAAAAAAAGGTCCGAGTCTAGTTGAGGATTTCAGGGAAACGATTTTGGAGGAAGGGGGGTGACATGACCTCATCTCTAGAGTCTAAAGGTACAATTCATGTAGAAGCAATTGTGGCTTTCAAGGGATGCCTGATCTCTAACGTTATAATTCATTCAAATCTATTTTGTATCTTTTGAGGAAAAGACCATTCGTGATCAATGATCTATGAGTTGTCATTATCATCCATATCTATGGGATTTTAATCATAAGTTATAGAAATTCACTAGGGAAAGTGGGAAAGGCATTATTGGTAGTATAAGTGATTAGGAAAGAAATTTATGTGTTGCGTTTTCCCGAAGACCTCTAAGAGTATTGATAGTTTCATCTACGTACAAAAGGTAGGATGTAGTGTTCTCATCCTCCATTCTAATTAGACTTTGAGACTGAGTTCTCTAAGTTTGTAGCTAAATTCCTTTTTCACCATGTCATCTCCTTTAAAAATACTCTGAAGCATATCCCATATTGCTTTTGTTGAGTAGCACTGCATAACCTTTGTGAAAACATATTTTCTATATACTTCTTCAAACTAGCATTACACAAATATTTTCTATATACTTCTTCAAACTGGCTATAAGACTTCAATTCCATCAACAATCTCTTTGACATCAATAATAACACAAAGCTCAACACCTTCATAACTGCAAAAGTTCACTTGACAACATGACAATTATGATCACTTTGGCATCACGTACCATTTGGCATCACATACCATTGTAGTTTACATCAATTTCAATTAGTTGTACACATTATCATCTAATATGGCCATAGATTCCAAAAGTGCATCCTTAAGTGCATATTGTGTAGATTGGATAGCCATTAAACACTTGCTAACATGAGTTAATAATTGGTATGCATTTTAAGTGGTAAGAAATACTAAAGAATACTTTGAAAATTAAAAAAAAAAACATAAATGTGTAGCTAACCGAGAGAAATATTCTATGTAGTGTTATCTATTCTTCACATTCCTTTATATACAATATAAAATAATATCTTATTTATATTCACAATAATTTGTTTTATTAGAGATCTTATAAATTAATGGCATGCATCCATAGAGTTTAGGAACATTACAAGTAATTAGGTGACACAATCTTAAAATGTTATCCATAACTTATGGTATTAGGTGAAGTTAATTATGTCATTTAATCTAATCTTCTCCATGTTTTGATTGGCTGTATAAATACAAATCATTATATGCATTAATCTTGTAAATTTTTTAACATTATTATTTTTCAAAATTTTTATGTTAATATATACATAAGAAAAATGATTTTTTAAACATTATCACTTTTCATAAACTAATTAAATATATTACATAAAGCAAGATGGTTGCCTCGAAATTGATAGTTAGCATATACCCTCAAAAATACAATGGAAACATTAACCATCTTTTAATATTGTATACTACTAACCACTTAGTGGCTCATCATCTTGTTATTATTAAATTACTAAAATTCCATCTTTATGTAGTGATATGGTAATACTATGTTTATTTAAATGCATTTGCTTAAACTCTATACCATTTGCAATTTTTAGGGCAAGTTTGACTGAAATCAAGTAACACTATTTGTTATTATACTTGCTTCAGCAGGTATATTGTAATCAATTGCAAGTCAAACCTTTTTGAATTTGGTATTAGTTGGTGTCTTTTGATGCAGTTATAAAGAATTAAAACCTGTTTTGCAAAGTATGACTTAGGGATTTGTAAAATATTTTTTTTAATTTGGTTAAAAACCTATTTTTGTAAACAGCTGATTGGTGGATAAAAGATGATGTCAGCTTTGGGATTTAGTATCTGGATTTGAGTTGACATGTGGGAACATGATGTCATAATAATAAAATTAAAAAAATAGAAATTATATCCCATTGCCATCTGTTATGGTATCATCCGAGCCAGCTGTTCTGGTTAGCTTTAGCTGCACGGATACAATTTCTCATATCAATTAAAGAACCAATCTGCCAGAGATAAGTCTCTTGAGATCAACCGATGATCAAAGCTTCGATTCAGGCGTTCAAGAGAACGAAAAAAGATCTGAGGGCTTAAAAAATTTGAGTAACCTGTGGTAAGTCTTGCTTACAATCATTTATTTGGCAATAATACTTGTGAACTAGCCAGCTCTGTTAAACCTATTTTGGCAATAATACTTGTGAACTAGCCAGCTCTGTTAAACCTATTTTGGTGACTTTCTGGGATTTGAATAAATTATAGGTGGGGAGCGTCGTCTAGTTGCGATGTGAAG
The DNA here is from genome assembly GCA_001517045.1 of Pseudotsuga menziesii. NCBI lineage: Eukaryota > Viridiplantae > Streptophyta > Pinopsida > Pinales > Pinaceae > Pseudotsuga > Pseudotsuga menziesii. Next base: position 95,434 of record LPNX011182968.1, read on the forward strand.
ATGAAGAAGGTGAAAGTTAGAAGAAAGCTGAGGGAACCGAGGTTCTGTTTCCAGACTATGAGCGATGTAGATGTGTTGGACGATGGTTACAAATGGAGAAAATATGGCCAGAAAGTCTCGTCAAGAACACCCATCATCCCAGGTTATACAATTTTCCCTTAGTAATTTTGCCATTGTTTCTTGAAACTTCACAGAGATATATTTATACTGTGTGCCGATCCATCTTAGTTCAGATCTCTAAACACATAGATCATAGAATATTTTTGCACCCTAGTTCTTCTATCATAATAAGTCAACGATTGTTTCACACAAATGACTGTTTTCAACGTCCACAAGTGTCGCGAACTCTCTAAAAATTATTGCTTGACTGCTTTTGTTATCCTGCTTCAGTTTATCCTCCACATCTGAGAATAAATATCCTAAATTTTGTCATGGTTGTTTCATACAGATCTGATTTTAACGTTCACTAGCCCTAGGTTACTCTCTCAAATTTATTAGAGCCTTTATTCTCCACACCTTGAAGAAAGATCCCAGATTTTGTGATGTACTCTCTGGTGTTTTCAGGCTAGACATAATTTTGCATCGTTCTATATGAAAAACATTTTGCTTACGCTAATATATTTATACAGGATGAAGATGTTGAGCTTCATATTTATGTTTTTCCATTAACAGGAAAAATGCTTTAAATAAACAATTTTGTCTTGTTTGTACATAAAGATTGAAGACAAGATGCATGTCCTGCTGCTATACTTTGTAGAAAGATTTAAAAAGAAGAGTTGTAGTTATTGCACCTGAGGGAATGTTCAGTTTACAGCCAACGTGAACATAAACATAAGAGAAAATATAAACTGACAAAGATCTGTCTATCCTGCACCAAGAAGTTTGTACTTGAATTCTTAATTTTTTATTGATTGTTTTGTGTGTTTGTCTGTCTTTGATGAAAATATTTCTTAAATCATCAACGATTTTATCTCACACCAAGATATTTCCATCTCAACATAAATCTTCTGAAAAAAACACGAGAATGGCTTATGAAAATACCTTATTTTTTAAGAATGTGACTAAATAGTTATACTCCAAGAAACACAAGTATGGCTTTTTCATATTTTTCAAAGTTAAATCTAGGATATTCTTAAGAATGCATAGCAAATAGTCATTTTAGCATCTGGGGTATATATAGAATACCTTGCCTTCCAGTAAAAGAGCTTGAGAAATTGTATTTTAGCTTTTCAGATGGATGTTACTAGCTATTAACTGACATTTTCATTGATGTATCTGATGCGACTCTAGCTAGTAACTTAAATCACTGACAGACTCTTGTAGATTGATTTGGATTGGTATACAACCTTTTTACGTTGATAGCAAGAAACGATAATTCATGAAC
>LPNX011182968.1:98850-132312 GCA_001517045.1 Pseudotsuga menziesii
ATTGAATATGCTTTTTTTATGCTACATTGCAATAACCTATATCGTATTTAAATGGACATTTTTTAATTCATTTTTGTTTTAATTTCTTTCAAATTGTAATTATATTTGTTTTATCATATATTTTTATAGCAAAATTATCCTATTGCTATATATTTTCAATCTTTTTTTAGGAGGCATGTACTAAGCAACTTTGTTGCTTATTCCACTTGTTTAAAATGAAATTTTCAGTATTGAATTACAATTTTTATTGCAGAAATAGATTCAAAACCTTTAAATCGTGAAATTGCACATGGAAAAAAAACATATATATTCGAAAATAATAAAAATATAAAAAAGAAGAATAATTAGGTGGTCGACATGTATTTGATGGTCGACGTAAATGCCTGTGGTATCAAATATTCGTCAACCGACACTTGTTATTTAGTGACTGTTCGGTTCTCATGATTATATATACAAACTAAAATATCACTTTAAATCACAAAGTCTTAGCTTGTACTCTGCAATTCGTAATCTGGTATTGCGGTTTACCGTGTCATCGAAATTTCTATTTTTTATTTTCATTGGTCGTGCTTTGCATTCAGCGGTTACCACAAAATGGAAATCAAGACTGAAATGGTGGTGCCAGAGAGATATTTGGACATCATTACCTGCGAATTTGCTTACGATCCTGTTCGATTACCGGTCGACCAAGATCCCACCCAGAGTCTCTATGACAGAAAAACTTTAGAGATCATTTGGGAAACCAAATGTAAAGCACAGAACCCGTATACTAAACAATGGTTCAACGCTAAAACTGTTATTCCACAAACCGAATTGAGGCATGAAATGGAAGAATACATTAAACTCCAAAGCTTCTCTGCGTCTAATGGTGCAGATCAGTTAGATGTAATTGAGGAATATACTAAAGTTTTAGAAGAGCGAGAAATGAAGCAATATTTGGACATATTAGAGAAATCTTTGTTTGAAAAAGTGACAACCAAAAAACAGTGTTCAACAATGTTGAAGAAGATTAATCTATTACGCATGTATTGTCAGTTTCATAGTAAGAACGTCGAAACATTCAGATCGTTAGATGGCTTCAGATATTTGAACGAACTCATCGATCAAATAAGGACCCTAATTCTGAATAGCCCCTCAATAGAAAAGGACACTAAAGAAGCTGCAAGGGATGTCTATAAAGAAATCGCCAGGACGATTGATGTTATAGATTTGAAACCAGTGGACATACATAATATAAAAGAAGAAAATAAATATAACTTCACCATGGGGTATATCTTAATAATATATGATGTTTATCTCCATTTAACAAGTTATATGAAATTAGAATCCCTTATGCTGCGATTGTTTTGTAAAATTTTTGATGAGCTCAATGCGCAAGTTGGGGAAATATTGGGAGAAATTTCTTATGGATTTTATTTAGACACTATCGGTTCTGCCATGCTTGAAGAAAAATTTTCTGAGAGGATTGCAAACGATATCAGCAGTGAAGACTTGAATAACGGCATTTCTATTTTGCGGAGAACCTGGATCACATTGCAGTCAGATTTCGATCTTTCAGTTCTTTCACAACCACTCGTTAATGCTGTAAAACTCTGCATCGCAAGAGAAATTGATAGATTAGAAGATACGAAAGGTCTTAGCGAAGGACAACTCCTTGAAGCCAAAGCAGAGGGGCGACATAATTCTGAAGCTCTTGAAAAGGGACTTTATCTTGTCACAGAAATACTCATCAAATTAGGTCAATCAGCTACTGAAATCTTCGAAGGAGCTGTAAATATAGTAGAAGAGGTCGTTCGTATGTTTAAACATTTTACTCGTGAGGATGATGAGAATGGGGATCCACAATATTTGAGTGGTGCAGAGTTTTGTGCGAAGAAAGGATGCACAATATTTGAGTGCTTTCACTCGAGAATTGCACGACTTGGGTTGGGTGTCAGCACAGCTATAAGGAATACGGGAGGACCTTCTTTGGACACTCAAGTTTTGCTTGAATTCGTTAAATCTGAAAGTACTAGTTCATCCTGAAGGTGAGGATTTTCAGCTACTTGTTTCGTTGGCCTTCATGCTCAATAGAACAAGTGATCATCATGGTCTCGAACGCCAAGAAGATGTTCTTTCTAGAAGAAGGCCACACATTCTCTCGCTAAGTTTCAAGTTCTGTGTTTGGGTTCCATTTAAAGCTCTACGAAATCTTATTGGATCAAAGCTCAGCTCTTTAAACAAATCGTTGTCTATATTTCATAGCATTAGTTTTTTTTTTTAAATTATAGTAAGTACTTGTGCATAAGATTATTTTTTAAAAATTACTTGGTATTATTTTATTTAAGAGTAGATTTATTAAGAATTAAATAAAAATATTAAGAATTACGAATTAAAATTAAAAGAATGAATTGTTTCTTTTGTGAATATAGAAAGTATCTACCATAATTTTGCTACAATTTTTTTGTCTTCCATTATCAAGATCTCTATTGAAGTCTTGAAAATTAAGCGATAGAACCATCTCTTGGTATGATCAAGAATGTAAATATGCCATAAAATTAATTAAGCAAGCTGCTACACATTCAATAAAAATGGACAAGATAAATCACTACAAAGCCTTAATTAAAAGAAAAAAAATTATCTAAATAAAAGGCAGTAAAATCTCCTACACCTCTACAAGATGTCTCCTAAGAAATTCTAAAAGAGGAAAATCCTAACTCTCAAAACAAAAGTTTCTATATGATGATCCAGTATTATAATAACACATTAGAAAATAAATTTAAATAGCATGTTTCTATGTCAAAGAACAATGACATGAGGTTGAGAAAAAGTTGACATAATTTTTAATAAAAAGAACATAAGGTAGAAGTTGAGTTTGAAAAAGGAACATAGTAAAACCCTCATAATTTAAGGGTGAGCAACAACCAAAAAAATTGGAACAGAATAGTCAAAGAAACATTCATTCGACTAACAACAACATGAACATACATTCAACCAACAAAAACAAAAGAAATATTTTCAATCATGTGCTGAAGGTAAAGAATAGGGTTTGTACCCAAGAGGAAATATTTTCAATCTCTTGGATTCCAAATGAGGTATTTCTCGATAAGATGAAAGTTGTTTTCTATGGCTCTCCATAAGAGAGAACCCCCACTAGAAGATGAAGGATTGGAGTGAATCCATGATAATATGGAGTGAGGAGAATATATACTTTTGATATATACAATATTTCCTAATTCCTTTACTCAATATCAACATCCAAAGTCTTTAATTGTAAATACTTGCAAGAAGAGATGAAGCTACTTTAAGCCCCATCTGTCCTCTCCTTTTGGTTTACATAGTTGTTCCCATTTGCAGAGTGGAGTTCTATTCTTAGGTTTGTTTTCATACCATATATATGTTGAGAAAATATTTTGAATATTGTTCAATATTTCTATCAAGATAAGTGTTGGGTGTTTTATCGTCTTAATTAATACACCAAATATTTAATTATCGACCGAGGTTTGTAATCTTAGAGTTGACATGAAATATATGTGAAGGTAGAAGGGTTCCTAAGGTGTCGCCGAAATATTTTAACAAAGAAAAGATCGAAATATCTTTCAAAATGAAAAACGGAGTCAAACTCCAAAAATTCAACTACTAAAGTAATTAGACTCGGACAAGACTACTATATTAGAGAAGTATCGAGTTATACTACTCTACTCTATCCACCATGAACTATGTATTTATAAATAGTACTATTCTAAGAAGGTAAACTACCTTTTACAATGTACTCTATAAATTAATTATTTTGCTTCTTAATTTGTGAATTAGAAAGGCAAAAACAAATTCAGCACTCTTACTATATGAATACAAAAGATTATATTATTTAATACAATAGTACAACTATTTAGTTTATCTAAGAAATCCAATAACTAAACTATACATGCGCTTTGACAAATATACACTGATTGAACCAACTTATCTAGTTCCACTCTCCTTGAGTATTTTGAGGATATGCATTCATTGTGATCGAAAGTGGAGAAGGAGGTGGATCAAAATGGATTTCAAAAGAAATAAAGAAACTGAATGGAAGTTAGGTCTAATTTAACTTCTACAAATAAATGTAAACTAAGTAGTGTCCAATTACAAGTAATAGTAAACATTTTTTATTTATTCGAGAAGCAAATGACTCTAAAAAGATGTTATTAACACAACCAATATATTAACTAAGAAACAAGATTCTTTTAATGGACCACTTGGAATCAAGGGTAGATTATTCTCACATGAAACGACTATAATTAGGAAACAAGTAGAAAACTTAATAAAGAAGCAAGTAGAAAAACTAATAAAGATATTCCGTTTCCTAAATCTAAATCTATTTTTTGAAAATATTTAGTAACTATAAAATAAGGAAGACAAATCTTATGCTAGAGACTTTAAAAACTTAATATGTCTTTTAAACAATAGAATTAGTAACTTAAACCCTGAATTTAATTAAATAAGATTGAAGCAACTCAACTAAGGCTACAATTGACAAATCCTACAACATAAGCAAAATGAAGAAATCATAGACAGAGGATATACAATCCAAAAACATCCTAAGATAAAAGTGACAAAGAATAAAAGTAATCATAGGGCTTGGTAGATATTTTATATTATGTAAAGTAAGGTCCTAACTTGATGTAGATAGTTACTGTTCAATTGCAAAAAGTAATATATTTTAAAAAATAAGAAAACTACACTTGAAACAAGCATAAAACAAAATAGGAAGTATGAAAGGCCGAACTAAGGTCTAGATGACTGTTTGGATAGACAGTTCGAATGACAGTTTGAATGGGAAAAACAATGTAAATTACAAAACAGATGACCTAAATGATCTTAACATCAGCTGACTTATGAGTATGATATTGCAAGGTAAAGGAACGAGTGACTAAGCTTATTTTAATAATTAAAACAACAGAAGAATAAGAGTAACTTACACTAATTAAAAGAGAGATTATTTCCTATTATTTAACAATTCAAATAACAAATAACTGAAACTAACGTACAACTAAACAAGGATTGACAGAACTTAATCTAGTTATGAGCTGAGCCTAAGATATTGGATTAATTAGATTCTATCTAATTGCAATTATAAAACTGAGAAACAACGTTGAAAAGAAAACTAGAAAGAACTATTGTGCAACCGGCCACTGGAGATTCTGGAAATGAAAACTATTTTAACAACACAGTATAAAATCATATAACTTACAGCTCAAACACATATTAGAGAAGACAAGGAAATAAACAATATCAATTTACAATAGAATTAAACTACATTTAGAGAGTGGAAATGCAAACTATTTAGTTGCAAGAAAGGAAAGAACGAAGAATACATAGAAATGGGAGACCGTTGGTTGTTGAGGGGCCTTCTCAGCAATTAGGGTTGCGCTTCAATTAATCAACCACTCATGACAATAGAGACATGTATGCACAACTGAAAAATAGAACTTTATATTGAATTTGAAACAAAGTTACAGAGCTTCTTTGATAATGACTGATCAACCAACTAACTAGCTAGCTCGACTCTCTCTTGGAGACGTCTTTATATAGGTTTTACATAGGTGAGGAGGTCGACCCTTTCAGTGGTCAACCGATCCAAAAATAGTCAACTTTGACTGTAATTAAAAAACTATGTGACGTATGGAAACAACGCGCATCCACCTTCCTAATCCTTCGTGTGGGCTATGGCCGTATGGGTCTTTTTCGATGTGGGAATCAATCGTGGTGTCACATGGAGAGGGAAAGATGCGTGGAAAAAATAGAAACTAAAAACCATTATGTGCTTTAATCGTTTGGGAATATGCTAGCTAACAACACGCAGATCGATCAGAGGGATGGATGGTGATCTAGATTTGATCTGTGCATGTTTAGCGTGAGTGCGTGTCCACATGGATGCTTGTTTGAAAAATATAATCTACAAAACAAATCCATGTATTAGGTATGTTTCCAAATATCACATAATTGCTTAATAAAATCATGAAATAATGGAAAAAAACCAAGACTTGCATAAATTCCAAATGCGTTCGTACCTGGGGCTGAATGATAAGTTGAATGACACGAAATATGTCAAAAGATGACAAAATTGATGCCAAAAGAGTAGATTAACAGCCCAAACCAGAGAGATGCCAGGTCCCACTGAGTAAAAAAATGAAGTTTTAGGAAGAAGGCGGAGCTACGTCAGTAGCTGCCTTCAACTTAGTAGAGGAAACATGAGATTTAAATTTCAATTGCCTGGCCTATGTCTTTAAAACAGTGTGCCTCTCTTGACAAGAGTCATGTGAAGATGTGATGGCCTTGTTAAGGTCCTCAATGGCCTTGACTTGTATACGCAGCTCCTTGTTCTCTTAGCGAATATTATCAATTATCTTGGCATATTCCTCATTTCGACTTGCTAACCGTGCCAATTATTGAGGTAGTTGGTCTACTGTCGGCTGATGAGGAGTAGACGGTTCTATGGGTTGTTTGAAATCTTGAGATAGACTCAATTCTCTAGGTGGTGTCTCAAGGTCAATGAAGGGAATTCGTTTTTCAGCTTCGAGCAATTCATCCGAGACACTGGCTAATGTAAACAAGGGTAAATCAGAGATGAGTTCATTCACTTGGACCATATGATCTGGATGATCGTTCTAAACGGTAGGCTGAACATGGGTCTGAACGGAGTTCACCTTCATGCTCCGTGTTCGAATTCATGGAAAAAGTAGAAATTCGGTGGACTCAAGGTTAACAGGGGTAGGTGAATGGACAGGTGAACTTGCTTATGGTTTATCTTCATCAATATGCTTAATTTTGGGGCTTTTCCTTTCCTTAGGAGGGGTTTGACTGGGCTTAGGATAACGAATGTGCCGAGGGAATTTTCAGACATTTAAATGAGGATTTAAGACTTTAAACACAAAATTATCCCAAGTCTGGTTCCTCTCCTTCAATTGATGCACAATCAAAAGTTTAATCAAGCTGTGGTGGTATAAAATCCCCATAGGATTGACTGTATTCTTCCTAACTTGACTTGACATTTTTTCCAGGATTTTAAGGAAATAAAATGGGAAATTACGGAATTGCTAATTAACGAACTGTGCCAGTAAGTGAAGATGGAAAACTTTGAACACGGTAAACTTACCCTCGTAGGTTATAAGGTGGATGATGAGACCACAGTTTCGCACGCTCTACCAATCACACGATGGCTTCATTCTTTGAATCGTGTGTCGTCAAAAGGACACATGTGTTGATGAATTCGTAAGGTTCTGATATATAGTCAACCATGTCCAAAGTAAACTTTGGATAGGTTAAATGATTTATCTATTACGGAATCCATAAAGATGCATTTAAAACCATAATAATTCTAATCAATACGGTGATACGACTTTGACGACTTCCACGTGTGATTTGATAAGAGGACAAGGGAGATGATGGTTGAAAAGATCCTAAAATTATATTATATCAAGATAGACTTAAACGATATCATATCATATCAAAATGATAATCAAAATCATAGGTCGAGGTGAGTCTTAATAAAATCATAATGCGTTTGTAAGCATGTGAATAAGGCCTAATAATTATGGTTATGATGCAGCTAATTAAACTCTTTTCCCATGAAAGTCAAAAGGATTTGACATTTTGACATCACGCCATTATAACATTATAATTCTCATTTAGATCGTCATTTGGAATTCCATTCGGATTGCCATTCGACCCTTCATATGGACCTTATGTTCAAAAATACACTTTACTGGATCTGACTACTACTAATTATGCAGTAAATTTTTTGGGTTGTCAGCACACAATATGATGATGTAAAACAAATTTATTAAACCTTTATTGCATTGTTCCTCAGGGATTAAAATAGTCTTCCACTAATTGCATTATTATGAAAACATCTAAAAACATCTACACTTTTGTTATAAATAAACAAAACTTTCTATAAATATTCAGAAAGTAAAAACAGTTCTAATCTTCCCCCAAACCAAACATATGGCATGTCCTCAAGCCATCAAAGAAAAACCGACTGAGTTCCAAATAATATAACAAATAGTTCTAAAATGATGCTATTATTTTAGTAAGAAAAAGAAATACTAACTAGTAAATGGAGATGATTCGGATATGTATTTCCATCAAGAATAATAGTGCTTAAGAATATCATACAAATAACGAGAGTATAATTGATGCGAAAAATTCCATAAGAGAAACTAGTCATCCATGCCTTAGTTTAAGGATATCTTGTCTCCAAATAATATTTTAAGTTCACCCGAGAGTTTTTGAGATTTCTATAAATATGGGTCCCATTTCTAGAATAATCATATCCTATGTATTATTGAATTAGATGATAGAGTCCAATTCCAACTTACAACCATTCTCTAATGACATGATGAAGAATTGGCCTAAACATGTATTGTTCTTTTTCTTGTTTGTTTGTTTTTTTTTATTTATGAACCATGTGCATAGTAATGCATTAACCAGATCTCTTTTACTTGATATTTCCCCACTACCAGTAGGCTTGTTCAGTACCCCAACGGGTTTATCTTGGTACCATGCAAGCATAGTCTCGCTGCCAGCGAGCCTGTTCAGTACCCCGATGGGTTTACTTGCACTTACCAGCCTTCCTTGTTTAAATATGTTACTTAGCATGGACCCATTGCCAGCAAGCCTGTTCAGTACTCTGATAGGTTTGCTTCGTATAATTTTTTATTTTTTTTACAATGTGGAAGTCGGTTGGTACTTAGAGCGAGTTAAGCCTGCTAAACACATCATTTAGATCTTTGAATGCGAACCTTATAAGTAAGGAAAAAATTATAATGGCCCAAAATTATAGATCATGTCAAAAGATAATAACTTGAAGCTGTTCCTGGACTTCTCAGTCTATTTTCTTCATAAAAGAGAAGTAATGTTCTCCACAAGCAGGAATTTCACTTATTCTTGAGTTTTCTCAAATCCTTATGAGACAAGTTTTGATAATGAGTACAGGATGAACTAGTAGTCCTTAGGTGTAAAATAGAACTTTGAATCACATGATGATTAAAATAGGTCTTAAGCAACTGTTTTAAGGATAAGTCTAAAATATGCATATCTGAATCAAACACCATAAAATCATAAGGAATCATCAAAGAAAGTGGGTAGGAATGATATAGGGAACATTTTAATTTCATTATAAATCCCTATTTTTAAAGAAAAAGAGTTAGGATGAATTATAAGTTCTTAGAGCACTTCCCTTTTTAGGCAACATTTCATGGGCTAGTTAAAGAGACAAGGTTCTTGTAATCAAACTGCAAAACCACTTGTTAGATGATTCAAAATTTATTTGCAACAAAAACATATGCATCAAGAAAAAGTCATATAAATTTGATCAAAGTTTAGATAAAAGAGCCTTCCTGTTTTATTTGACAAAATTCCATAACCTGATTATACGACCAAATTCCCTGCATGAATGCAGTCAGCTTATCATAAACGAATTTTATTTATTAAATAAATAAATATATATTTACATATGTACATAAAAACAACACAAAATAGTTCAAGAATTAGGAGGAGGAAGAATGGATTCCTCTTCAACCAACTCCATCTCCTTTTGTTGTAAGACATTCTTCACGAAATCTTGTCTAGAGATTGGTTGATGATAAAGTCCAAGTTTGTGTCCATTTACAGCAAAGGAAGTTTGCGAATTTCCAATTGTATTAATTTCTAGTGGCCCATTATCGAAGGCCGTAACTACCTCATATGGACCCATCCAATGGGTAATTAATTTTCCTTTGAAATTTTTATACCTTGAGTTGAATAGTAATGCCAAATCCCCGGTATTAAACTACTTTTTTTTAATAAATTTATCATGCCATTTATTTCGTTGATTTTGTATTAAAATTTTCCTTTGGAGTGCATCTTTCCTAATCTCATCTACTTCATTAATCTGTAAGATTCGTTGTTTTTGTGCCTCTTCCAAATCCATACCTAATTGTACAATGATACAAAAAGTATTAACTTGGAATTCAATAGGTAAAAGGACTTGCTTCCCATATACTAACTCATAGGGTGTATGTCCAGCAGTGTTTCTCTAGGTTATTCTATAGGCCCAAAAAGCCTCTGAGAGTTTATCTGCCCAATCTTTATGATGTAGCTGAATAGTTTTGGTTAAGATAGCTTCTAATACCTTATTGGTTGATTCTACCTGGCCATTAGCTTGTGAATGGTAAGGTGAGGATTTGCAATGTCGGATACTATATTTTGTGGTAAGTTCTTTCATTAATTTAGAGGTGAATTGAGAACCTTGGTCAGCGACAATTTTCCTAGGCACACCAAACCGAGTAAATATCTCTTCATATATAAATTCTACCACATATTTTTCTGTCGCTCAGAACAAAGCTTTAGCTTCTACCCATTTTGTGACATAATCTGTGCAAACCGAGATGTATTTCTTCTTGTGGGACATGGGAGAGATTGGTCCTGCAAAATCAAGATCCCACTTCTCAAAAGGCTCAATCATGACCTAAGGCTGTAAAGGAATCTCTTTCGATGATGTAGGTCTACCCATTCTTTGGAAACCGTCACATCCTCTAACATACCTGGAAGAATACTTAAAAATGCTTGGAAAGTATTAACCATAATGCAACACTTTGTATGTTGTCCGCTTCTTAGAAAAGTGTCCTCCACATGGCCCATCATGGCATGCACATAGGACTTCTGTCATCTCGTCCTACCGTACACATTGCCTAATAATAAGATCTGGGCCAGTACAAAAAACGTCATTATCAACCCAAGAGTAACTAGAACTCTAGATGACAATTCGACATTTCTCATGAGGAGACAAGTGGTTTGGTAACTTCCCAATCGCTAAATAATTAGCAATGTATACAAACCAAGGGGTTTGAACAGACACAGTAAATAGATGTTTGTCAGGGAAAGTATCATCAACAGGTTTAGCGCCATGATCATGTTGAGTACAAGAGAGGAAATCTGCTACCAATTTTTCTCTACCAGGTTGATCGACGACAGTGATATTAAATTCTTATAATAGAATAAGCCATCGGGTCACCCTACCATTGGTAATTGGTTTATTCATAAAAAATCCAATGGAAGAATGGTCCATATGCACAAAAAATTCATATCTTGTGATGTAATGGAGAAACTTATTAATAAAGTAGATTACTTCCAGAAACTCCTTCTTAGTAACAGTGTAATTTAGTTCGGTAGATGTCATATTTTTGCTAATAAAATATATGGCATAAGATGCTTGGCCTTCTTTTTGCCTAAGAACTCCTTCTATGGCTATGTCAGAAGCATCAATGGATATATGAAAAGGAAGGGACCAATTAGGACCCCTAATTATCGGTGCCACTGATATCTTAGCCTTTAAGACCTCAAAATCACTTTGATATGATTCAATCCATTGGAACTCTATATCCTTCATAAGTAGTTTAAATAGTGGTGCAACTATTTTAGTGAAATTTTCAATAAAACATCGGTAGTAACCTGCATGTCCAAGAAACATTCTTATGTCCTTTTGATTTTTTGGAGAGGTAAGACTGAAAATTACTTCTATTTTAGTAGGATCTACCTTGATCCCTTGTGAGGAAACATGATGCCCCAAAACTATGCCTTCTGTTAATGGCATTTTACATTTTTCATGACTAAGGGCTAGATTTGTCTCCTGACATCGGATCAGGACCTTTTCAAGATTATAGAGAGCCTCTTGAACGGTATTACCATAAGTTGTAAAATCATACATATACACCTCTACACAGTCATGTATAAGATCAGAAAAAATTCCTAAAACTGCACGCTGAAAAGTAGCAGTTGCAATACATAAGCCAAATGGAAAAAATCTATAGGAATATGTTCCCCAAGGGCATGTAAAAGTAGTCTTATCTTGATCCTCATGTGCTATCAAAATCTGATTGTATCCACTATATTAGTCGAGAAAATAAAAGTATTGTTTGTCGGATAGGGTATCTAGCACTTGGTCAATAAAGGGAAAAGGAAAGTAGTCCTTAAGCGTGGCCTTATTCAGTTCTCAGAAGTCAACACAAGTATGCCATTTCCCTGTAACTTTATTTGGGACTACCACTAGAGGAGACACCCATTTACTATCTGAAATTGGGTAGATGAAACCAACATTGAGGATTTTTTGTAACTTTTCTTTAACTATGTCCTTCAAAGTAGGGTTCATCCTCCTCTGAGGCTTCCTTATAAGGGATATACTGGCATTCATGTAAATATGGTGAATACAAGTGTCAGGTTTTATACCCTTCTTATCAGTGTACTCCCATGCAAATGCTCTGGATTGAATTTTAAGGACCTTAAGCAACTATTCTTGTTGACTCCCAGTTAACCCTACATTTATGTGTAGAACTTTTCCAGGGCTAACTTCACAAGGCATGGTATAAGACCCTATATGCTCTTCAATTGAAAAGACACATGGTGTATCCACGAATGTTGAGAGGGCCATATTTTCTTGAAAATAATATCCAAAAATTTGATCAAATTGACAAAAATACTAAGGAAAATCTATACAAGTTGTTGAGGAAACAAATTGGTTTATCACATTCTCAGTAGTCTGCTCCTAAAGTGCCTAGGAGTAGTCACTAGGAAAGATAATATATTCAATATTTTCATCCCCAAAGGGGTAGTCTAACCACCACAAGGTTTCAGTTACAGGTTATGTTGGGGGGTATAAAGCAAGATTTTGTGTGGACAACCCATTAGAAATGGTCGTTTCCCCATCCTTACATCCTATGAAGGCGTTGGCGATAGCCAACCATGGTCTTCCCAATATAGAAGGATCCTTTGATTCTACTACCATGAAATCAATAGGATATTTGCATGAGGCTACTAATACAACGATGTCATCTAGAACACCAATAGGTTTCACCGTAGTACGGTCTCCTAGTTCTAGAATTGAGGGGGTCGATATTAGAAATCCCAACTGTAAAAATTATAATACTATTGTGGTCATCATATTAATAGCCGAGCCTAAATCAATAATTTTACTTTCTATGGCAGTATTATTTACGATAATAGTTACTACTGGACTCCCTGGATTTGTATACTTTGCAATTCTAGACTAGTCAGTCATACATTCATACATTTCTCCTATAACATGAATAGTGGGGGGGTCTTTTTGTTTCTTTCCTGGTTTCTTAATGCAAAGTTCCTTTATTACTTTACTGTAAATTGGTATATCCTTAATAGCTTGTAATATATGGATCTTGACAAAGACATTTTTTAATTCATTTAAAATATTGTACTCAAGATGAATTACAGGTTTTTCTATTGCTAATATTTCCATAAATGGAGGGATTCTTTGTTCTTGAGTTGGTTCTTGCTGAGGATGGGTATGCACTGGAATTTTTGGCACATCCTGCAAAATAGCATCATTCATGACTTCATTGGGATCTTCTTCCTCTTCATTCTCTTCACGAATGATGATTGATGAATTGGGTCTGTCATTCACAACTCTTCCAGTTCGTAATTGTATCTCATGTACAGGTGCAGTTAAAATAACATAGGATGGAAGAGTTTGCAACTTAATGTTGTTAAGAGCTTGAGCTGGCTTATTATTTGGGTTAGGTAGCGGTTGTGCAAGTATCAATGTAGGCCGTGGAGGGTTTGTATTCTGGAAATGATGAGGTTGTTGTGTAATAAGGGGAAATGGAGGCACAAACCCTAGTAAAAATTGTTGGGTATTGGATGAATGCTAAGGATAAGGATGACTAGTTGCAGAGACAAGTGGTGACTCGAGGTAGGACTGTCCCCTCCAACCATATGACCAACACTGATGCTGAGTAAAATGAGGAGGAGGAGGATACTGGGGTGGCCAATGCTGCTAGCTTGAAGTGTTCCATTGTTGAGGTGGTTGGTAGGGTTGGTAATAAGGTGGGGGATGTGGTGAAAAATTATGATATGGTGGTTGGTACCTTGGTTTCCAAGCAGGTCTCCTAGATGTTTCACCAATGTCCCCGCTTCTATATATGGCTCGTAACCCAGGAAACGATGGGAAATTTTCTGTTGGATGCTCCTCCATACATATGTGACATACGGAGATATTGTTTAATGGGAATTCCCATTGGGGATGTTTAGTCCTGCATCTTGGACAGAAAATGCTCATTGCTGCAACTTCTTCCTCTTGTTGTTTCTTAACCTGTAACACATCTAGTTGGGAACCAATTGCTCCTAACATATCAGTTTTGAAGTTTTCCAAGAGGTTTCCTAACTCTATCCTTGTGACTCCTCCATAACTGGGAGTGTTCCCTTTTATATTTATATTGTAAGGTTCCCAAATATTTCTCCCAATTTCCCCCCTACTTCTAGAGTAATTTCTACACATCTCCCCAATATGTGCAAAGTATTTGTGGGAGATATCGCCAGATGCCATGAGATTTAGGTTTTATACCAAGTATTATAAGACCCCTTTAAGAAAGAGGGCTCATACTGCATATTCTCGAAGGTCATTATATTTAGATTTATGTAATGTATAAATAAACCTCTAGAGACAGTCTTCCAAGATCTCGTCTTTGAGTTGATGTATCTTAAAAATTATATTGTTTCGAGATTCTCTGGGTTTGCAATACTCTTTATATTTCCGCAAGAATGTAGTTTTCATATCTTCCCAAGTCTTGATACTATATTCTCCTAATCCCATGAACCATCTTAAAGTAGAGTCTTTCAGTGTACCAGGGAAAAGTTTTAAATTGTGAGCAGCTTGTAGATAGTTATAACTTCTACAGAGGATGTCAAACTCGAACAAAAATGTGTTTGGGTATTCATTACTCTTCCGATAAAAAGTAGGTTCTGAGGAGGCAAGATGTTCTTCATATTTACATCTCGTACAGTGTCTAGAATAGGGAACTCAAAGGTAGCCTCAGTTTGATTCTCTCCTTCTCCTTCATCATTTTTAACCTCATCATGATCTTCATTTTCTCCTCGTCTCTCCATGTAGGATTGATTCTTAAAGATTGTGTACCTAGGATGCTCCTTCCAAGGTGATAATGGGGCATCCCAACATTCTTTTTCGTGGGAGATATTCCTCCGATCAAATTTGTTTTTATTAGGTTCTATAGGGATGGTAGGTACTACTGTGGAGGTTTCAATTTGTGAAATAAATGTATTTGTTGAGCTGCCAAAGAGAGCTTGTACCTGAGCAGGATCAATGAAATTAATGAAGCTTGGATCCCCTACCAGTGAGAAATTTGTATCGCTAGGTTTCTGCTCTAGTGGAGGGTTGAGGATTTCCAAAGGTTGACCCTCTTGAACTCCTTCGGAAATGGGATCCTTAGGACCTCTTGCTACGACTTCTTCACCTTCTATGGCTTCTCCTATAAAGTCTTTAGGTTTCCAAGTAGAACTAATTCCTACGTGTGTTCTACGATACCTTTCTGATGAGTTAGTGGTTGGGGTATTCCGTCCCCTGTAAATGTTAGTATGAATTTTAACAAGGTTTTGGGAACTTTTTCTAACGTATCTACCCTTCGAATCTCTAGGTATGTTCATGAAAAGCTAAACTAAAAAGAAAACCTACAATACTACTATTACTGTTGGGTTTGGGGGCGCCTGTTATAACAGATGTGCAGGCTCTTACCTCTCGTCTTACTGCTCCGTTGCCACCAGCCTATTGCTAAACTTCATAAGGGAATTCTACTTATTCCACCTTATAGAACAACTCCCCGACAATGACGCCCAAAATCTTGGGTGTCATTAGAGGAATTTTGGGGTCTAAAATGGGCCTCCTAAGGAAAATAATAAAATAATAGTTAAAATAATAAAATAATAGTTCAAATAATAAAATAATATTNAGTCAAAAGTATGCAGTGTGGGTACTTGTTGGATGCGGAATCAAATTCCGCATCCAACGAGCTCTCCCGATCGAAATTTGAGTAAAAACACAATGAGATATGTCGAAAATACAAACAAAAAAAGTAGTTTTTTTTAATGACAAATATGTCAATTCAACCATTATGGTTGACTTATTTTATTGAAATTCTATTGGTCTTTGAATTCTAACTCACAAAAACTTATTTTGGCACGTTTTCTTATAAGGCCCATTTTAGACCCCAAATTTCCTCTAATGTTTATTGTCTTAATTAATTCACCAAATATTTAATTATCGACTGAGGTTTGTAATCTTAGAGTTGACACAAAATATATGCAAAGGTAGATTTTAACAAAGAAAAGATCGAAAGATATTTGAAAATGAAAAACCGAGTCAAACTCCAGAAATTCAACTACTAAGGTAATTAGACTGGGACAAGACTACTACTATATTAGAGCAGTATCGAGCTATACTATTCTACTCTATCAACCATGAACTATGTATTTATAAATAGTACTATTCTAAGAAGGTAAAATACTCTTTTAGAGTGTACTCTATAAATAAATTATTCTGCTTCTTAATCTGTGAATTAGAAAGGCTAAAACAAATTCAGCACTCTTACTATATGAATACAAAAGATTACATTATTTAATACAATATTACAACAATTTAGTTTATCTAAGAAATCCAATAACTAAACTATACGTGTGGTTTGACAAATATACAATGATTGAAACAACTTATCTAGTGCCACTCTCCTTGAGTATTATGAGGATATGCATTCATTGTGATCATAATTGGAGAAGGAGGTGTATCAAAATGGATTTCAAAGGAAATAAATAAACTGAATGGCATTAGGTCTAATTTATCTTTTACAAATAAATGTAAACTAAGTAGTGATCAGAACTGGAGAAGGAGGTGTATCAAAATGGATTTCAAAGGAAATAAAGAAACTGAATGGCATTAGGTCTAATTTATCTTTTATAAATAAATGTAAACTATAGTAGTGTCCAATTACAATTAATAGTAAACATTTTTATTTATTCCATAGGAAAATGACTCTAAAGAGATGTTATTAACAACCAATCTATTAACTAAGAAACAATATTCTTTTAATGGACCACTTGTAATTAAGGGTGTACTATTCTCACATGAAATGGCTATAATTAGGAAACAAGTAGAAAACTTAATAAAGAAGCAAGTTGAAAACTTAATAAAGATATTTTGTTTCCTAAATCTAAATCTATTTTCTAAAAATATTTAGTAACTATAAAATAAGGAATACAAATCTTATGCTAGAGACTTTAAAAACTTAATATGCCTTTTAAACAATAGAATTAATACCTTAAACCCTGAATTTAATTAAATAAGATTGAAGCAACTCAACTAAGGCTACAATTGACAAATCCTATAATAGAAGCAAAATGAAGAAATCATAGACATAGGACATACAATCCAAAAACAACCTAAGATAAAGTGACAAAGGATAGAAGTAATTATAGGACTTTATATATATATTATATTATGTAAAGTAAGGTCCTAACAAGACATAGTTAATGTTCAATTGCAGAAAGTAATATATTTTAAAAAATAAGAAGACTGCACTTGAAACAAGCATAAAACAAAATAGGAAGTATGAAGGCTGAACGAAGGTTTGGATGATAGTTTGGACAAATAGTCTGAATGGCAATCTAGAAAGAGAGTCCGAATGATAGTCTGAATGGGAAAAACATTGCAAATTACAAAATAGATGACCTAATTGATCTTAATATCAGCTGACTTATCCATATGATATTGCAAGGTAACGAAACGAGTGACTAACCTTATTTTAATAATTAAAACAACAGAAAAATAAGAGTAACTTACACTAATTAAAAGAGAGATTATTTCTTATTATTTAACAAGTTAAATAAAAAATAACTGAAACTAACCTACATCTAAACATGAATTGACAGAACTTAATCTAGCTATGAGCTGAGCCTAAGATATTAGATTAATCAGATTCTATCTAATTGCAATTATAAAACTAAGAAACAATGCTGAAGAGAAAACTGGAAACAACTATTGTGCAGCCGGCCACTGGCGATTCTGGAAATGAAAACTATTTTAACAACACAATATAAATCATATTACTTATAGCAAACACATATTACAAAAGACACAGAAATAAACAGTATCAATTTACCATAGAATTAAACCACATACAAAGACTAGAAATACAAACTATTTAGTTGGAAGAAAGGACAGAATGAAAATACACAGAAATGGGAGACCGCTAGTTATTGAGGGGCCCTCTCAGCAATCAGGGTTGCACTTCAATTAATCAACCACTCGCGAGAGTAGAGACGTGTATGCACAACTGAAAAAGAGAAATATATATTGAATTCGAAACAAAGTTTATAGAGCTTCTTTGATAATGACTGATCAACCAACTAACTAGCTATCTTGACTCTCTCTTGGAGATGCCTTTATATAGGGTTTTACATAGGTGAGTAGGTCGACCCTTTCAGTGGTTGAACGCCAAAAATAGTCAACTTTAACTGCTAATTAAACAGCTATGTGATGTTTGGCGACAATGTGCAACCACCTTCCTGATCCTTCACGTGTCGGTTCTTCTCGTGCGGTCTATGGATGTATGGGTCTTTGTCGACGCGGGCATGTATCGTGGTGTCACATGGAGAGGGAAGGAGTATAGGAATTCTATGGCAAGAGCCATCATATTAGCAGAACGCGTGGGAAACAGAGCAACTAAAAATCATTATGTGCTTTAATCGTTTGGGAATTTCCCAACTAACAGTGTGTAGATCAATCGGATTGCTGGATGGCGATCTAGATGTGATCTGCGCATGTTTAGCATGAGTGTGTGTCCACATGGAGGCTTGTTTGAAAACTATAATCTACAAAACAAATCCATGTATTAGGCATGTTTCCAAATATCACATAATTGCTTAATAAAATCACGAAATAACGGAAATAAACCAAGACTTGCATAAATTCCAAATGCGTTCGTACCTGGGGCTGAATGATAAGATGAATGACACGAAATATGTCAAAAAGATGACAAAGTAGATGCCAAAAGAGTAGATTAACAACCAAAAATAGTGACAAAACTGGGATCAACAATGAGAGCTAGTGACATCCAACACAGTAGGATAGATTTGATCACACTTTTGATGAGGGTTATCTTGCTAACTAGATAAATCTAGTGATGACACCAAAGACCAATTATTTTGTTGATTTTGTCCATAAACCATTGCTAGTATTGCATTATGTAATTGTTATATTTAAACAAAAACCCAAGATGTAATTCCCCCTAGTGCTACATGACCACACAAAAACCATTTGTTGTCAAAAATAGTCACTGAGATCTGATTCAAGCTCCAAAACTCCTTTAATAAAAAAAATTAAATAATTTACAATGAGCCATAACAGACCTAATACTGTAGAATCGTAAAATTAAAACAACTTAATCTAGAATTTAATCACCGAATTAAATTCATTAAAGCAAATAATTTACAATGTTAAAACAACTAACTAGCTTAATCAAGCTTTAGTTATAGATTAAAACTCATTAATCAACATTAAAAATATTTTAAAACAAAGATGATGACCTAAATTCTCCTTCCTGACTCAACCTGTTGATCCTAACTTTACTATGTCAATCCCAACATCGATAGTGTTGTTCATGATATTGGAAGTCATGAGTTGGCATGGATAATGCACACACAAAGAGGTCCCAACATTTTGATACTGAAATCAGAAGTCAGAATTCGGAAGTCGACACAGACAACACAACATGAAAAAAATGTTAGGATTAATTATAATCCTCCCTTTACCACCATAGTCTAATTGTCATTTCCTAGCTTAGGAGTATGTTGGCACCTCACTAGTGTCGAGGGGAACTCATCTAGAGTCCATGTACCACTCTATGCACTAGTTTTCATGATTTTAGGATCTCTAGAGGCCAATCCATATAATTTAGGAACCCACATTGAGTCATGGGAGTCCAACCATCGGATCACCCTAGTTTGTGTCAAGTTATCCTTAGATGGACATCAATTAGTTCATCTCCAGTTAACCTAGCACCACATTTTCCCAATTTAAGAAGGTTAGGTGTCTTTTCCTACCTACCTTATTCATTTAATTGACTGCAAACTGATTTAGTTGTCCTGAGTTACATTAGTGAGCTCTCAATGGTGATATTCCCACATTGAGTTAGCACTAGATTCAATCCAAGTTGGTGAATAGGAATCAAACCTAGCGGATTCGAAGTCTCCCTATTGTATCATCATTGTATTATACACAGATTAATGATAGTGAGAGTAATGTTATGTTGGCCAATTCCTCTCTCTTGTTTGTTCAATTTCACATGATTTTTGGATCATTGTATTGTTTTTATTCCTTCTTCTCTATACTTATTTCACAGTGAAGTTCAACCAGAAGCCTAAATATCATAAGCTTTGCTAAATTAAGCATGGCATCATAGTAGGTAATCAAGCCAACTTGAATCCTTAGAAACTTCCATTGGTGCACTAGAAGTAGTTGGGTTCTATATAATTCCTCGTATCTTTGCCTTGCGCCCTTTGGGTTTTGTCTAGAGGAGTCTCGCCAGGTGTGAAGAACCAAAAGAATGTGTACATGTTGAAGTAGAGAGTGATTGAATTGGTTTGCCTTCAAATTGAAGTGATTTTTCAGGTAAATTAAAGAATTCATAATATTTTTGCTTCTCCTTGAAGCTGCAAGATGGAGAATTTAGTAACCTTGACACCCAGGATCCTCACACCCTTCAACTATCTTGATTGGGGGACTGAGATGCAGACAGTGTTGTGCAACAAAGGTATATACATGGTTAAAATGGGAAAGCAGATTGAACCCTAGTAGCCTCTTGAGAAGTTGAATTATCTGAACAAATTGGATGATGCATTTGTTTTCATGTGCATTCATATCTCTAGGGAGTTACTATTCCATCTATATGGATTAAAAAATACAAAAGAAGTGTGGATGAAGATCGAATCACTATTTGGAAAGTAGGATGAGTTGAGAGGTTAGATTATGGAGAATGTGTTGGTGGCTCTTCATCCCAACAACTTTGAAACCATTCAACAATTCTTCACCAAGTTAAAATCCTTGGTCATGAAGTGCATGCAATGTAGGATTGACAAGAAGGATGAGAAATTGATTCTCTCAATTTTGAGCAAATTTGGCCCAGAATTCTTAGTGTTCATATCTACCTTTCATTCCGGGATACTGACAACTCCTAATTGGAAAACGACATCAATTTATTTCGTCACAAAATCTCTTATTTAGGAACAAGATAAGCTGATACTGATGGGATCCCTCAGAGCCTCCAAAAATCAATTTCTCTTGGATGGGGAGACAAAGAATGTGCAAGCAAGGAGGAAGCAGAAAGGAAAGGATAAGAGGAACACTGAGTTTGAACCTAAGGAAGAGTTTGATCCATCATATTAAGCCTCAGGATCTAAGAAGAACAAACACCATAGTTTTGACAAAGGCAAGTAGTCCTACTGTAAGGAAGGAAACCATACAGAGAAAGTTTGTATGAAGAAGACCATAGATAATATTCCAATAACCCTTTGAAAACAAAATATTACCCTCCTTGAAGGCACAAGAAAGGTTGATTCCGGAGATAAGACTAAAGATCATGAGAGATTCCATGCACTGAAGGTTGGATTTTCAAAAATATCATGCCTTCCTCATTGATTCAGTAGCCTCCAATCACATGGTTTCATCCAAAGAATCATTATCTTAATTAAATATTACTGATGGTCCAAGTATTTAAATGGGCAATGACACTCAAATCCAAGTTGAAGGAAGGGTACAATAAAATTAGAGCACGGAGTGTTAAAACATGTATTATATGTGCTCTCTTTAGCAACAATTTTTTTGTTTGTATATCAGATGACTCATATAGGCTCATTAAAGTGAGTTGTATTTAATCTTGACTAACTGGAGATCTCAAATATCTCTATTGGGAAGCTAATAGTGACAGGTGTTGGAAAAAATGCCTCCAAGGAATATGAGTTCTCACATTTTCTCCATACTCAGATATAGTGCAATCTCAAGTGCCATTTGAAAGGGAAGGTAAATTCATTCTACCTAAACGTTTTTCATATGATGATGTTTCGATTAATGTTTCATATTTAGAATTTGAAGTAGAGAACCAAGTTGAATCAACTTTTGGAATTGAAGATGAAGTTCAATCAGATTCAGATCTAGATCTAGTCCATATTCTCAATCCTAGGCCTAAATGGGCTCAAAATGTCATTGAGGCTACTAGGAACATGACTGGAGAGCCATATTTGAAGAGGATAACAAGATATCAATTTCAAAATAAGAGCCTTGCGCTATGTCAAGGAAATCCACTTCTCCCAGAGAGATGCTACAAGCTCCCAAAGAGATGCTACATGATGGTAAGGTCTGATCAAGAGTTCTTCTCACTGAAGAACAATGAGACATTGGATCATGTCACTCTTTCTCCAGAAAGAAAAGACAAAAGTAACTTTCTACAGGACAAATTGTAATGAAAAATATACATGGAAAGGCTTAAGGGGTACATTGATTCTCTCTTGACATGTAAGCTAAGGAATCCATTGTATGGGCTCAAGAAAGGCCTCGGGGCATGGAATTCCAAGTTCGACTCTTCCATACTGTCAAAGAAGTTTGAAAGATGCAAGATTGGTTGCAAAATCAACAACATTTCTTTTTCTATTTGTCATCAAATTGGAAGAAGGTGGAGAGGTTCACATGCATTGTACTAGGGAACTAGTGCACACAAGTACAGTCACACTGCATTATTGCTCCACAGAGATGTACTAGACCACATAAATTTGTTCACAAGTTTCTTACTCAGGAAGAAATTTTATTGAGCATTATTTTTTGCATTAGATTGTATGGGTGACATTTGGTCTTAGTTTATAGGGCCCAAGTTGTCCAAGTTAGGATCAAGGGGGTGTTAGGATTAATTACAATCCTCACTTGACCACAATAGTCTAATTGTCATTTCCTACCTTAGGAGTATGTTTCCACCTCATTGGTGCCATGGGGAAATCATCTGGGGCCCACCTATCACTTGATGTGCAAGTTTCCATGAGTTTAGGATCTCTAGAGGCCAATCCCTATAATTTAGGAACCAACACTGAGTCATTGGAGTCCGACCATCAGTTCACCCTAGTCTGTGTTGAGTTATCCTCAGATGGGCATCAATTAGTTCATCTTCAGTTAGCCTAGCACCACATTTTCCTGATTTAAGAAGGTTAGGTGTCTTTTCCTACCTACCTTGTTCAGTTAACTGACTGTGAATTGATTTAGTTGTCATGAGTTACATTAGTGAGCTCTTAGTAGTGATTTTCCCACATTGACTTAGAACTGGAGTCGGTCCAAGTTGCTGAATTATAATCATACCTAGTGGATTCAAATTCTCCCTGTTTTATCATCATGAAATTACGCACAAATTAATGATAATCAAAGTAATATTATGCTGACTAATTCTCCCTCTTGTTTGTTCAATTTCACATGATTGTTGGATCATTGTATTGTTTTTGTTCCTTATTCTCTATAATTCTTATGTAAGATGTCATAAATTATAATGTGACTTAATGTATATAATAATTACATGTGCATATTTTGTTGATGATATTGATCAATACACGGATTCCATTTTATTCCCATATTTTTATACTAAATTTATATTATTATAAAGCTTTCGTTAACCAATGAAAACGGATAAGCATTATTAAATTTGACATAAATACCAAAACAATCTTGTATGTACATAATAAATAGATGTTTTACTGTTGAAATCATATTTGTTCAAGCCTTGGGTGACCAAAAGAGTGATATATGTACATAATAAATGTTTTATGAATAGCCCGAAAGGGTGTGGTTCATTGGCGTTCGATTGATATGAAGTCACTTGTTGTAAATGGAGGTCATGAGATCAAATCTCATCCGGGTTTACCTATGTTCAATGTCTTGCTTGCACATAGCTTGCATAGTTTTCACGATTTCAACAGCACACATACAAATTTTTATGCCTTCACATAGTTGAACTTTCTAAAACCATTTTTTTATTAAATGCAATTTGAATAATTTTTTTTTATGAAATGCCATTAGTTCCAGAGAAAGTTGCAGAGCATGATGAACTGTGGGTCACTGCACATACAAGATTCATTCTCAATTATGTGGTGCATGCATAATCGATTTCATGGTGCATGAAACAATTCTGACACCTATCAAGGTGAATGCAATTTGTGTTTTCAAGAAGTATTGATGCATAGATTGGAAAGTGCTTGTTTCCATTAACAAGTTGAAAATGAAGAGTTGGTAGCGATATGCAAGTCATGCAGATGATATATGAAGCAAGAATTTAGGTGAGGCATGAGTTTGCAGCTGCTCATGGATTCTATTTATAGGAATTGTGGAATACGGGAGTGGCGTTGCATCAATTTGCAGAAGGATAATCCATGGAAATGTCGGTCGTCATCGCTAGAAATTCCACGCCACCACCAACAACACCAATATTTGCATTACCTGAGTTTTCCTCAGACCCTGATGCCTCCACCTTTTCCTTCGTCCGAGATGATCCCATATCCGACGGCGAGGACATTCGAGTGCTCCACTTTCATCACTGCCACCTACTTAGGCTTCAACATTGGAGTTTCAGGACCTGCTCTGAGATTCTTCACTTACTGCTGATCAACAAAGGAGGCAAATGACAACAGTGACATTGACGACGAGACTGAGCGTTTCCCAGGAGGAGCAGAGATGCATGCTGGAATGGGAAGGGGAGGCGCAAGAACAAGCGCACGAGTTGGAAGATACCACGACCATAGATCTTGAGTATGAGCATGAAAAGGTGCATCATGAAAATGACAAGTCTCCAGATCCACAGACTGATGATAACTCTTCCATGGTCAGTTGCTGGTATACCAAAGACTCTGATTTGGCTATGGTTATTTCAAGAACCTGGAAGGATCTAGGAGCAGTGGTTCGACAGTTGGATGAATACTTTATGAAGGATTATGTCCATAATAATTGGTCGAGGATCACTTATTCTTTGGTTCTGTCTAGTGTGATTAGTGTTGGAGGGCTTGGTGGGTTGGTAAAGATCGAAGCAATCAGGTAGTTTTCAATCAAGACTCCCTAATATGTGGTATTATTTTCAAAGAAGAATGAAATCAACAAGCAAACAAGTCTTTTTAATTCAACGGTTTACCATGGTTACTTTATTTATCATTAAAGCTTGCTTGCCATTTTCAATGCATAATGACAATACCCACCCTGGTGCGTGGGGTAGGGTGCGAGGACTGGGATGCGTGGTATTTGGATGGAGCCATGTTCTAACCAGAAACATGATACACACATATATACGATCCGTTTGGTGCATTCCCTTGTAACTTGGGAATGTTGAACCTTGCCATTTTTAGAGGCGCGAAGCCCTGAGAAGGGCCAAAAAAATGGCTTCTCTCCTTGTATATTCAAGTTGTTAAGCCAAATTGAGTATCCCAAAGGAGCTCAGTAGAAAAGCTGAGTAGCTGAGTCAAAAGTATCCAAGCCAATTTGAATAGCACAACATCTAAAGTGGATTATTCTGGGAGACAAGGTCAGATGCCGAGTTTTAGAGGGAGTTTGAATTTACATAACTGGGAGAGGATAGAGCGTACGATGTTCCGCTGCTGGTGATGCTCCTCCAGGAGAAACTTATGAATCAATAAAAAATGGGACTGAAACTACTTATTTACCTAAAGAGGCACATTCACTGGAATTGGATGTTATTAAACAACTGAAACCTGATCCACTGCCCGGCCTAATAAATTCTTATCAAGATCTGCGGTATCTGCCTCACTTGTGGTTCGAGCCTTTTCTATTGTTTCGGGTGTGACTTTGTCCTACACTCTGGTTGCGGTTCTTGGCTAGAGTTGTTCCGATAGGTGGTGTTTGGACCTCAACCATTAACTCAATTTTTAAAGTTGTGTATTAGTTCAATTCTTAAGGACTATTGAGTATGTAACATACTGCTTCCTACTATGAAGATCTTTCACATTCTGTCATATTGATTTTTGTGTGTGGTGTGTAATGTAGGGAATCTACAAAGACAAAGCATGATAAGAAAGTGGTACTGTTGAGGAAGCAGGAGTTGAAGGGGGAAGATGAAATGAAGGTTGAGAAGGATAAATCAACTATCAAGATACAGCATTCTTCAAGATCATGCTTGCATTCTAGGCTGCATTCCAGGCCATTGATACAACTTCTGTAAAAATTCTAAAATTGAGAGAAACTGAACTCTACCCTCTACATTATTTCTGCAATTTCCTCGATCTAAACTTCACACTATGTAACTAATTTCTATTTTCTCCCAAAATATCTAAAAGAGTTTTTATTCAGAGACCATTTGTTTTTGCAAGGGATTGAAATCTTGAACAAAACTCTTTGATTTTCAAAAGAAGAAGCAAACAAGAAAAATAGAACTTGTATATTTTGGCACGGCAAATGGTTGAACCAGCAGATTCAGTATTCATCACTAAGGGAATAGATAAGAATAATTCTTGTGTTCAGAGGAAATAAACCAATAATTCATGCAGGACACCTCTTAAAAAAAGACAAGGGGAAGTTGCGTTAGAATGCTAGATAATTTGAATAATTGTAGCTATATTGTGTCATGTGGTATGGAATCTCATTCCCTTTTTCATCTCTATTTTGTTGGAATAGTTGTAATTGTTTTGTCATTGGAGAAGATTTTATGTAGATTTATTTCTATAAAGTTTTTTCATACGTTTGTCCTTTTTATTATTTTGGTTTAGGTAGTTTGAGGCTCTAGTAACAAGTGGCATAACGAAATTCCTAGGAATGTAACTAGGATTTTCAGTTCTGAATGTCATGTCTATGTGCACTTGAAACATTTGAAATTATTTTCTTTCTAGGTTGATGAAGCTTTAAACCCTAGTATATGGGAGGTATGGGAAAGATGCAAAATTGATGAAACTTGAACTATGAAGCTTTAAACCCTAGTATATGGGAGGTATGGGAAAGATGCAAAATTGATGAAACTTGAACTATGAGGAAGACAACAGTAGCTTCTCCTATTCTTGTAAAGAGCGTAAGAACAAAGATGAATCAGCCACACACAGCTAATGAACCTTGAATCCATTGGCCGGATCATAAATTTCTTCATTGTATCTCAACGTTCTTTTTCTGCAAGTGCATTGATAAATATCATGCAATTTATGCTTCGATGATTAAAAAATAAATATTTTGTAGAAATCATTCAAATTATCTCCTGGTGGACTGTTTAATGAATGCTTGGTTGCTTGTTAATTTTCCAAATTTTTGTCTATTGATTTGCTTGCTTACTTCGTTCCTACTTTTGTTTAGTCGAAGCTAAAGCCTCGTCGATGGGGTAACGTCTATATAACTACTGGTAAACAATGTAAACAATATTCTTTTGAATAAAACTGGGTAACTTGAATTAGATAGCAATATCACAACACTTTACCATTGTGTCAGTATGAAGACGTGGATTAAACAATTAAAATGTTCTACAAAGAAAATAATTATGAAATTAAAATATAATGAATAAAGAAAATAGAAAATTCCTTATATATTATATATGTGAAGTTAGTGTAGTCAGATGGTGCGAAATTTCCTTACCTTCATTTAATGTGAAAGATGGGCGTTGTTTCCATCAATAAAAACTAGCTAAAATCCAGTATAGTCAAGGAGATAGTATTTTTTATCTACATGTTGAATCAAACACAATATCGTCTCACAACCCTCCGATATTTTGCACATAATGCAACAAAGCAACTAAAGTGTAGTAACAAGATTTAATTAGTGCATCTAATATAAGGGGAAGCTTTCGCAAAGATTCTAATTCTACTATGTTACTAGGTTGAAAACAACGAATGATATTATCTTTCCAGCTTTTTGCAATTTCTTTCCAAAATATCAAGTATTTTTTTGGACATGCCCATGGAAATGAAAAAAGGAGGAGAGATAGAGATAATGAAAGAACAGGGAGAGTTAGAGAAAATACTTCACCCTCTAAAATATATTATAAGAGTTTCTAGACCTGGTGTTTTGACATTTTCGACAGGCCTCCACTTGACAAGCTTGGTGTTTTGATAGGCCTCCACTTAAGAGTGGTTTTTACCTAGAGATCTTGTTGATTGAGGACCTTAGTGATGCTGATGATAGTGATGATTGAGATCTAGTTAGCCTAGTAGACATGGCTTGAGGAATCCAAAGCAACTATGTTATTTATTGATCAATGTTTTTTGGAGTTTCTATTTCATAATTGGAGATCCCATTGGGGAAAATTTGGATGTTGTATGCCAATGGATAGATACCATATCAATATGGATATGTTTAAACTTTATATTTTATAAATTTATATCAATGGAGAAAAGAGAATGATTTATATCAATGAGAATCCTCAATCCGAGCCACGACCATAATTCTATGCCACGTTGAATCCCACCTCCTATAGGCTTTCAGGGATACCTGTGGAATCCCTACCCCAGGCATAGGATAGAAACTGTGCATGAAAATGGGGTTCTGGTGGGTCACGCAAGCATGTTTAGGGAGGTTCCATGTGGGAACGCTAACCACATGTTCACAACCGAGGAATTTTAAAAGTTGACCCCTATGTGCAAAAATTTCGCATTCCCTTACTGAGCAAAACCCTAGTTTCCAAAATTGATGTAAAATGAGATCCTTTGTCCATGGGCCTAGAGTAGAGGGCCAATCTTGGCACTATCTCGATGTCCTGAGTCCAACAGAGTTGATGGTTCATCAATCCAAGCCATTATTACCATTCTATGACACATTGAATCCCACCTCCTATAGGATTTTAGAAACACCTATTGAATCCCTACCTGGGGCATAGAATGGAAACCATGCATAAAAAAGGGGTTTTGGTGGGTCATGCAAGCATTTTTAGGGAGGTTCCATGTGGAAACACTAGCCACATGTTCACGGTCAAGGAATTTGCAAAGTTGACCCCTATGTTCGAAAATTTCACATTCCCTTACTAAGCAAAAATCTAGTTTCCAAAATTTACCTAAAACAAGATCCCTTGTACATGGAACTAGAGTAGAGGGCCACCCCTAGCACTATCCCGATGTCTTGAATCCAACAAATTTGATAGCTCGTTGATCTGAGCCACGACCATCAATCTATAACATGTTGAATCCCACCTCCTACAAGATTTCATGGACACTTGTTGAATCCCTACCCAGGGCATAGATTGGAAATTGCGCATCAAAATAGGGTTCCGATGTTTCATGCAAGATTTTTTAGGGATGTTCCATATGGGAATGCTAGCCACACATTCACAGTCAAGGAATTTGCAAAGTTGACCCCTATGTGCAAAAACTTCACATTCCCTTACTTAACAAAACTTTAGTTTCCAAAATTGACCTAAAAAGGATCCCTTGTCCATGGACCCAAAGTAGAGTGCCACCAATAACACTATCTTAATGTCCTGAATCCAATGAAGCCGATGATTCATCAATTTGAGCCACGGCCATTATTCTATGGCATGTTGAAGCCCACCTCCTACAGGATTTCAGGGACACCTATTGAATCCCTACCCGAGACATAGAATGGAAATTGTGCATCAAAATGGGGTTTCAGTGGGTCATGCAAGTGTTTTTAGGGAGGTTCCATGTGGGAACACTAGCCACACATTCACAGTTGAGTAATTTGCAAAGTTGACCCTTATGTGCAAAAATTTCACATTCCCTAAGCAAAAACCTAGTTTCAAAAATTGACCTAAAAAGGATCCCTTGCCCATAGACCAAGAGTAGAGGGCCACCCCTAGAAATATCTCAATGTCCTGAATCCAACGGATTCAAAAGTTCGTCGATCGGAGCCATGGACATCATTTTATGGCACATTGAATCCCACCTCCTACAGGCTTTCAGGGACACCTTTTGAATCCCTACCCGAGGCATAGAATTCCTACCTCTAGGCTCTAAACCAAGGCTTATATGGTTTGGAATGAAAAATATGGTTTATGGTGCAAAATAGAGTTACTAGGATTGGATATAGGGTTTATAAGCTAGGGTTGGCCATGGTTATTAGGGTAGGATCACCACTCCTTAACTACATGGTTCATGTGGAGAAACAAATTATCAGATTCAAGGAGATGTCCTTATAGGACCAACTTCGAGATTCAAGGATGATGCAATAGACATATCCCAAATAGAGTGTTAGATAACGGTCTTGGGATATATGGCATTAGTCATGTAAGTCCAAATATAATACAACAAATCCATGATGAAGCTTGTGCAATTTATCAAGTTGTAGAAGTCTATTCAATTTATCAATCTATCAAGCTGTAAATAATCAATGAGACCATGAAACCAAAATGCCTGACTACCTACCTATGGTCATTCGACTAGACCATTGAGATCACCTCTAATAGCAACGATGTCCTTTAGTCTCTCGTGCTCGGAGTAATAAAACAAATATCGTGACTTTGATGAGTTCTTGCTTGGAATTGTTTGCATTTGGAGGTTTGTGCCAATAACTGAGTTTGTATAATGGTATACAATCTGACTTGGTCTATAATATTCAAATGCATAACCTTTTTTCTTTTGTGCGTGGGAAACGTACGTCAAATATTCTCCTTTGATAATCATCGAACCAATTGGAAAATCATTTCTCTTGGAGTATATGAAGTAGCAATACATGAAGAAAAAAGTACTATTTTGGAACTCGTTACTAAACTCAGAGGTGACCAATTGTATTTTTTTTTCTTTCATTCCCTCCATCGATATCATACGTGACATATTTGAATGACTGCAAGTTCACTTCATGTCTCCCAAGTTCATGCTCATCGGTCACATGTATGCATTTTTCCAAAAATGCCATTCCACCACACCTTGGGCATGTCCCATCTATGCAAGGCCTTTGATAAAATGTACAATCTTCTATCCTTCTACACAAAATAGCATGAATAAAGTGTCTAGATGATGTAGATGGCAATGTAGTTGAGCAGTCCTGCACACGATTTTTATGCAATACACACAATATATGTATATATGTGTCATAATAATAACCGTACTCAATGTGATATTGACAACAACATGTGATACGAGGTGTGTTTATTTTTACATACCATGGTTTGCATTTCTTGAAGGATATTTGGCCCAAGTTAAGTTCATTATGTTCATGCCTAAATCTATCATATAACTCTATTTGTGTCATGTCAATAAAATGTTTAATGTGGGGCTCACAATCCCTTGAATCTCTTCTCAATTTTAGTACATATTTTTGGTTCGATGAAGGTCTACTATTGTCATGCCAAAACTCCTACACCAGTCTTGTAGCACATGAATGAGATTCATAACAGATCATGGAAACCTACCAATGAAGGACCATACATCTATTTGACGAGAGTCAAGTTGTTATCTTCTAGAACAATACCTAGGAAGTGCTTTGATATCCAATCCTACAAGTTTGGATGTAGGCTTAATAAGTCGAAGGGCCATGGTGCTTTTGTTCATGATTGATTGTGACAACACATGATGAGCTACATTGCGATCCTTTGAACAATATTTATTCCTAATAATACTAAATGCATCTAGTAAACTTATGACAACATGAGAACTTTGGTTTAGAACTGTTTATCATCTTTATCCTTAAGTTTCTCCTAACAACAGTCATAGACCTAGATTTTAACAACGATATAAATAATCTACATTTATCTCCAGCACATTTAGAATCAAAATAGTTGACAAGTATCAGTTGAGATTGATATGCAATACTGTGTTTAGACAACGTACCTTCACGCAAACCAATGGTACTTTCATTGATCTGTATACGTTTTGGAGTTCTTTGGCATGAATATGCTAACAAAGGTAGGGAGGTTGGAACTGCACCCTGTACCATATCACCCAGTCGGTCTAGTGTTTGAACATGAGCTTCATGTCCTTCCATGTCTTACTATCGGTCGAACATGGAAATTGGAAATCCTCTTGGGTGGCCTGAACAACATTGTCTTCTTCAAGAATACGATTGACATTCAATGTCTCTCCAACTTCGTCATTTGTATGCCCATATCCAAGTAACTTTGCATATGTTTTAGGTGGTCTTGATGTGCACCTACATTTTACTCCTTGATCAATGCCATGTGGTTCTCATTCTTCAACTGATATGGAGACTGAAGTCCCCTCGAGTGAATTCTTTTGTCTTTCTTGATGTGGATTGGTAGGAAGAACTGTGGAATCCTCAACAACCGGAAGTGGTTGAGTGTCCATAGAACGTCTTTGATTGGTCATATCATTTATTTTCTTTTCTATAATTTCTTCAAGGATTTCATTGGGTATCCTCTTCCTTGCTGATTTTCTTGCTCGATTGCGTGAGTTTCCCATCACCACAATGATCAATGATATATGGTTCTCCTCAATGGAAGATTACCCAAGCTTGGTTTCTTTCTTGAATAATTGATTGTCTAGATACTCCACCACACTGACCAATGAAATATATTCTTTGATGCTCCTCAAATGCAAGAAAAAAAATGGCGGTTTTCAATGGGAGACTCCCGAATCTTGGTTTGTTTCTTGCTCAGTTGTGTCTAGATACTCAAATTAAGGGGAATATTGGGAGGAAGGCTTCCTTTGCTAGCTCCTCAAATGTAATAAAAAAAGGCGTAGATGGTTAATGGTACTCTTCAATGGGAGACTCTCCAAGATTGGTTTCTTTCTTTCTCAATTGTGTCTAGATACTCAAGTTAAGGGGGAAGATTGGGAAAAATGTTTCCTTTGCTAGATCCTTAATTGCAAGAAAAACAATGGTAGAGATTATCTGTGGTGCTACTCAATGGGATATTCCCCATGATTGGTTTCTTTCTTGCTCAATTGTGTCTACATACTCCACCACAATGTCCAAGTTAATATTTCCTTTGCTAGCTCCTCAATTGCAAGAAAAACAATGGCGGAGATGCTATATGGTGCTCCTCAATGGGAGATTCCCCAAGCTTGGTTTCTTTCTTGGTCAAATTATTATTTCTTTCTTGATCCTCATTACCATAATCCAAGCAATACTTAAACACTTGCGATGGAGATGCTTGATGTCAAAAACAAAATTTTGTGTGATAATATGGTGAAGAAGAGAATGAACGCACTATTTGCAACCTAAAATTGCGCTCAAAATGTGAAACCTGCATGAAATATGATAGAGTGTTTCTCGGACAAGGATTGCTATTATTTATACTGAAACAAAATGAGCACTCGTTGTTGTTAACAAAAATGAGAGTGCATTTTAACTACATAAAATGAGTTCATGTTGTGCTCGAATAACATTTAGGATCATTTAAGAAGGTAGTTCCATGGCTAAGGGATCATTCAATGTTTAGGGTGAATTAACAAGCGCTCCCTAAGTCTTAGCACCTTAACACCCCCCTCTCTTTAACCTAACTATATTGTTGTAAAACTCAAGGGATGAGAGAGAGAGAGAGAGAGAGAGAGAGAGAGAGAGAGAGGAGGGAGTTAGATTAATGTGGGGGTGTCTAGGTGTTTTAGAGGGGATGTAATAGGGGGGTGGAGGTCGGGGAATATATAAGGGGTGGTGGTTATAGGTTAGGGGGTGTTATTGGTAAGGGGAGACACAGGGATGTGTGTGTGTGTGTGTGTGAGAGAGAGAGAGAG
>LPNX011182968.1:140926-159327 GCA_001517045.1 Pseudotsuga menziesii
TGGCTTCTTTACCTTATTATAAAATTACTAAGATTCCATCGTCATGTAGTGATATGGGAAAACAACATTTATTTAAATGAACTTTATTTTAAAGGAAACATTTTGATGCTACATCCCCATCAAATGTAATTGAAAGAAAAACATGTGTTGGAGAAAAGTAATAGAAAGAAAAACATAATGTTGGACAACAAGGATAATTCAATTCGTTGAAAATGATCCACGTTTGACTGAGGGGCGCACAATAAGGGCATGTCGTGTGTCCTTGCTCCTAAGTGACCATAAGTTTATTGTTCTTATAAGACCTAAATTAAAAGCTTGAAAATGCAAGATAAGCTATTCTGAGTTTCTTTAAGGTTTACCTCAACAAATAAACACCGAGTACCCGTAAGGAATCCACACAATACATGTCCACCAAACCCACGTCCAAGTCCAACAAGCAAGTTTTCCATAAAGAAAGCTTTGGGAAAAACTCGTATCTTAATAAGCCCTGATTACACCAAGGTCCTCATATGGAGTCGCACACTTGAGCAGTGCGGGAGACGCGGATGGGGAAAGGGTCGGTGCAGTGAACTCCACACCCTACCCTTTCGAGATGGATAATAATCACCACTTACGGGGACAGAGCCTCTTCCTGGCTCAAGTTAGTTATTGGAAAAATAAGGGGGCTCTCTAGAGTACTTCGAGTGAATGGCTGGGCTGAGAGAGCGCTAATTTGTGAAATTGTGTAGGTTATCCCAACCCACCCTTCTTATTTTCACAATCTCTTTGGTGGCCGACGTAAATGCGTGTTATCAAATATCCCTCAACCGACACTTGTGACTTAGGGACTGTTCGAGTCTCATCATTATTATATATATACAAACTCAAATATCGTTTGAATATAACAAAGTTTTAGCTTGTACTTTGCATATAGTGATCTGGTTTTGCATTTAACGATCTGACAAAGGAAGGGTTTACTGTGTGATCGAAATTTCTCTCTTCTACTTTCATTGGTTGTGTTTTGCATTCAGCTGTTACCACAAAATGGAAATGGAAATCAAGACTGAAATGGTGGTGCCAGAGAGATATTTGGAAATCATTACCTGCGAGTTTGCTTAAAATCCTGTTCGATTGCCAGTCGACAAAGATCCCAGAGAGATTTGGAAATGTGAAGCATAGAACCCGTATACGAGACAATGGTTCAACGCTAAAACTGCTATTCCCCAAACCGTATTGAGGCGGGAAATGGAAGAATACATTAAACTCCATCACTTTTCCGCGTCTGAGGGTGCATAGTTAGATGTAAATGAGGAATATGCAAAAGTTTTAGAAGAGGGGGAAATGAAGCAATATTTGAAAATATTGGAGAAATCTTTGTTAGAAATATTGACGACCAAAAAACAGTGTACAACAATGTGGAAGAAGATTAATCTATTACGCATGTACTGTCAGTTTCATAGTAGGAACATCGTAACTTTCATATCTTTAGATGGCTTCAAATATTTGAACCAACTCATCCATGAAACAACGATCCTTCTGAATAGCCCCTAGGTAGAAATGGACATTAAATATGCTATCAGCAGTGAAGACTTGAATCATGACATTTCTATTTTGATGAGAACCCGAATCACATACTCAGATTTGGATAGTCTAGTTCTTTTACAAGTATTCGTTAATGTTGTAATTCTGTGCATCGCTCGAGAAATTGATAGATTAGAAGATACGAAAAGTATTTACGGGAAGGTCTTTGCGAGGGACAACTCGTTGAATCCAAAGCAGAGGAGCGGCATAATTGTGAAGCTCTTGAGAAGGGACTTTGTCTTGTCATAGATATACTCATCAAATTAGACCCATCAACTACTGAAATCTTGGAAGGAGCAGTACAAAAATCTTGGAAGGAGATGTGAGTATAGTAGAAGAGGTCGTTAGTATGTTTAAACATTTTACTGGTGAGGATGATGATGGTGATGAGAATGGGCATCAAATTACCAGTGCTACAGTTTTGTGCGAAGAAAGGATGCACAATATTTGAGTGTTTTCACTCAAGAATTGTACAACTTGGATTGGGTGTCAACACAACTATAAGGAATATGGGAGGACCTTCTTTGGACACTCAAGTTTTGCTTGAATTTGTCAAACCGGGAAGTACCAGTTCGTCCTGAATGTGAAGAGTTTTTTGCTAAATGGGCGAATGATTTTAAGCTAGTTGTTTTCCATCACTTGAAGTATAACGCACTACAAGTCCATTAAAAATTCTCAGTGGAATGTGTGACCTATTATCCATTTATGAAACCTGGATCATTCGATCTCTTTTCTTGTTTTTATTTATTTTATAGGGAGAAATATATTATTATTATTATTATTATTTACTTTTAACTTATGTGAGTGGACATGAATTTTTGTAGATAATTATTTTTATTTAGTTTAATTTTTTATTTTATGAAATAACATAAATCTTTTATTATTTTTTATTAGTTATTACCAAGTCGACCAAATAGAATGGCTCCATACTATCCTTAATGAAGTAATTCATTGTGAACTAAATGACTCTATATAGCACTCATGTTTCTATGTGTGAGTCGACATGATTTTTTAAATTTTTTTTATAATGTAAATAATTATTTTTATTTAATTTTAATTTTTTATTTTATTAAATAACATAAATTTTTTATTATTTTTTATTAGCAATTACCAAATCCACCAAAGAGAATGGCTCCATACTACCCTTAATGAAGTAATTCATTGTGAACTAAATGATTCCATATAGCACCCATGTAGATTTACCTTTGTGTATATTGACATTGGTTCAATGGAACTTCCACTAAAACCATTATTAATTAAATATGAAAGAGACTCTTAGTGCTTACTTTAGCCCATATAATTCCTTTTTCAACCTATACACTTTGTTTTCATGTCCACTAACTTTATAATGAGGTGGTTGTTGGACATACACTTGTTCTTCCAAAAATCTATTTAAAAATGTTGATTTCACGTGGATTTGATACACTTTGTAGTTATTTTGAGCTGCAATTGATAACACAAGTCAAATTGTATCAAGTCTTGCTATAGGTGCACATGTTTCATTGTAGTCAATTTCAAGTTGTTGACTAAATCCTTATGCAATAAGCCCCATCTTATGCTTTACAACTTCTCCACCTACATTTAGCTTTGACTTATAAATCCACATGACACGTATATAGTCTTTGTATTTTGGTAAATTACTCAACTCCAAAGTATTATTTCTTTTAATTTCTACAATTTATTCATCCCTAGAATCAACCCAAACTTCTTCCTATACTATATCAATATGTTGATCTAGTATGGCAATAACACATTAGAAAATGCATTTAAATCACATCTTCCTATGTCAAAGAGAAAAGGTAGAAGAAAGACAAGAGGCATAGGAAGAGGTGACAGTTTTTGTAATGTACTGTTTGTGTAAACTAGGTACACTATCCAAAATATTTCAAATAGGCTTCAAAATATATACATTGAAAACATTCTTTCTCAACACTCCCCTTGACAATGGATTTCACAATGACTCCATGGTTATGAGACAACCGGGGAAGCTCAAGGGACGTAATAACAGGTTTTGGTAGGATTCAAAAAACGATATATGTGGATTCTTAATATGGTGTGGCTAAGGACATTCACAAATATATTAGATACATCCTCCTTCAATACTTTATCCAATTTCAAAACTAGGAAAAAGCAGTAAATTAGTCTTTCCTTGTTTTGTTCCAAACACCATCGAACCTTTCCAAATTTATTATGGAGTGAACATACGGGATTTAAAACATCCTAAAACACCTCATACACTCAATTCTTGAATTATAAAACTCATTTTGACATGTTATTCAAGTTTGCACAATTTTTGCCAATTTCTAGCTTTGGACTAGTGAAACCCAAGTTGATCTAAATGCACCCAAATGAATTCAAATTATGTATGGAAGGGATTGATGAGTACTAGTACATCCTAATGCATATTATGGATGCTTATAAACTTTCCAAATACGTTTGCAAATTTATTTCCCAACAAATAAACACCATCAATAATCTCCATTGAGAGGTATGAATGGCCTCACCATCAACCAACTTGGAAAGGAATCAAGTAGAAAGAGTAAACATTCATTATGCAATGGTCAAGAAAAATTTGTCAAAAATTATAAAAGACAACTAAGAAATGATAAAAATATGTTCTTATTCATCATTACATCATTTTATTAACTTCATTAGGCTTGCTAAGGTTGAATTTCCCTCCATATTCTTCTTCGAACTCATCTTAGTGGTTCAGTAACTCCTATGCCATTTGTCTTCTTATTCAATCTCCAATTCTTTCCCCAGTTCGAATGGCTTCCTGTAACTCCCACGCACACCCTCTTAGAGGATATTTTTAGCTTTGTCAAGTAATATTTGTCATACGTATGCAATCGTGTCTGAATTTCTTCATTTATTGTCATAGAGTGCATTTAATCTCCTTCCAAGTGTCACACATTGTCTTCTTAGTCTCTTCATATTCCATGGGAGTTACTCTCATCTCCTAATTTGAATTCCTTATCTCATGCTAGGATATGTGACACCACATCACCCTCCAAAAATGCTATATTTTCCTTGGGTTCGAATTTGTATAAAGGTCATGCCAAGTGTGTGGGGGGATCTAGACAAGCAAAGAATACCCAAGCTTCCAATTATCTCCATGAACCAATTTCACATTATTTTCTTAAAATTTATTATTTATGTGACCCATTTTAATGTAAATATGGTAAACTAAGGTCCTTTTTCTTGCTACATCTCCCCTTTTACAAAATTTATGTCCTCACCTCAACCTAGGGAACTAGTAGGTTGGTGAAACATTATTTGCAAGAAGTCTTATTTGGATGGGGACATGAAAATCCTCCTCGCCCAATATTTCTTGTCCTCAAGCAATTTCAAGTTTGTATGCTCCAAAAAAATTTCATATTCCCAAGTGGCATCCTAACTTGGTAACTCCTTCCATTGCACCAAGTGCTATATTATGGTTCTAGTACTCTTTAATTTTCTTTAGCTGCGGTTTCAGTAGTGGAACTCATGTACTATAGTTTTTTGTGTCCAAAAGTAAAGAGATGTGGATTTTGCATATTGATATCTCTTGTGAAATCACCACTAAACAACAAATATTAACTAATTCCATAAAAACACATTTTCACAAATAATCTTTACCTCCATATTTTGGAAACCTTTTCTGGACTTTCAACCCATGTTTCTCTCATGTATATTTATTTGAAGTCGGTACCGAGTTACCAAAATTTGATTCTTTTAATATCTTAAGAAAATTTCAGACAGGAGCCACCATGGTTGTTGCTACATTACTCTGATTACAATGACCTTCTCAAGTGGTGACTCAATCTCCCATACTGCTTGTCTCCCCCAAAATTGAAACCAAGCAATGCCAGGATCCCATTGCTTGTATTGCACCCTTCGAAACATACTGAGTACATAATATAGATCATAAAAGTACATAACAACATCATACAAATGTACATCAATAAGGCACCTCATGAAATACTCATGAAAGTTCTTATACATCCAAGTAAGTATATCATCATGTGGCCCATACACACACACATCAAGTATTATATCAAATATTCCCCAATTCCATAGGCGAGGATCCCATGTCCTATAATGATACTCCAAAATAATGTAATATGCATCAAAATAATCAACCATGTGTTCTTTCATCCAAGAAGTGAATGAAGAACCTCCACCAAAATCGAAACCAAATAAGGAACCAATGAAATAGGAAGACTTCAAGTTGCTCAAATAAGTCTCATCAATACACCCATGGATATGTATATCATCAAGAAATAAAAAAGGATGTTAATTCCGATAATAATGTGCTTCAATCATATACCTCTTCACCCAAGTGTTGGATGAAGTTCCTCCAACATTAAATGGACTAAGA
The DNA here is from genome assembly GCA_001517045.1 of Pseudotsuga menziesii. Taxonomy (NCBI): domain Eukaryota; kingdom Viridiplantae; phylum Streptophyta; class Pinopsida; order Pinales; family Pinaceae; genus Pseudotsuga; species Pseudotsuga menziesii. Next base: position 146,847 of record LPNX011182968.1, read on the forward strand.
AAGGAGCAAGGAAAATCATGAGTCTTCAAGTGACTCAAGTGAACATCATATGTGCACCCATGTAGATGTGTATCATCAAAATGTAACAAAGGATTTTGCTGCAAATGTAAAGAATATGGTTCTATAGTCATTTCTTCATCAAAAGGAGAGATAGGAATGTCACACTCCTCTTGTGGCACCCTTAAAAAGAAACCTTTCACCCGTACTTCATTAGGATGAATGCTGAAAAATATGGAAGTGTAGGATCTAGGAGAAAGAACCAACTCACCCAAATGATCATAAAGTGAAAAATTCCCCCCCTATGAAGGCTCCATAGGGGTATTATTATGCATATCCCTCCAAAGTGTGAGACTTTCCTTATATTTTGGTTCCAAGGTAGTGGAATCATGCACTTCTTCCAAAAGGTGTAACCATTATCAAGAGGAAGATCAAGTTCTTCTTCTATCACAACAAGTTATTGGATCTCACCAAGATCACATTCAAACACATCAAGAACCTTCAATTTTCCATGTTCCTCTTGATCCATCATGTCATGAGAATCCTCCAAGCAATTCCCCTTATGACAATCTAAAACATAGGAGGGAGAACATGAAATATATTGCAACCTATAAAGAAGTTTCTTATTTTGAATTTTTAGATTATGAACATCCTCATTATTATTCAAGTATTCTTCATGCAACCATTCATTAATATCAACTATATTGTTTCTATAAAAAATAAAATACATGAAATTACGTTCGATGTTGCACATTGCTCTTTGAATCTTCTCCATGTATTCAAGGAAGGATGTCTCCTCCAATGAAGAATATTTCCAACAATAATTTGAAACCAATGGTTTAGTGTCATGCAGTATGCTAAGGGCTTCATGTATATTCCTTTCAGTCATATTCAAAGACCCTTCAATTAAGTATGGTTTATGAGAGCAATCCTCATCTTCTTATTTTTTCTTAATTTGATCAACTTCTTGAAGCTGAAGTGGTGATGGGGAAGTCAATCTTAGTTCTTCTTTATCTGATACAAGGTCTTCATATTCATGCTTCTGAGAATTTTGTCTTTCAACAACATTCTCAAACATGATCTCTAGGATCAGTAGTTACTCCTTCACATTTCAAGGATCCATCGAGATATTTGATTTGCACAACCCCCATCAATAAGGATTTCATTCTTATCTACACTTCCATCTTCATGTTCTTCTCTACAATCACCTTGAGGTGATTGATGCTCCACTTCATGAGTCATTGCTTCTTCCTTCAATGATGTATCTAGGCTCTTTCCATCTTATTTAGGATGAAATTAATTCGATACCCGCACCATGTGGTCCAAAAACGTGTTTATACTTTCCTCATTTACAAAGAAGGACATATCTCTACTCTTTTCACAAGTAGGCTGATTTTTACTCCTTTCATGCTCCTCCAAACTGGTGGATGGCTTATTTTTCCTTAATGAGTTCACATTTGCAATATTAAGCCTGTATCGAAACACCTAATCAACAAATTCTTCAAAAATAATGCTCTTATGTGTCTCCCATCAAAGCAAGATATGATTGATATTGTTGGGTAAAAGTTTTACATGTTTCTCTCAAGCTTTCTAATTCATTCATATGAGAAGCTCGTGGTGGTTTGGCACATACATCTTAAAGATACACAAGGTCATAATAATAACCCTCATCCCTTATGAAGTTGTAATAAGTGTTGAAATATGGAAACTCTTCCTCATACCATTCACATTCTTCTTCATATTGCACATAATCATCTTTAGAGGATTCATCATAATAGTAAGATATGGCTGCAACATTTTCTTCAATGGATGGTCTTAATGCACAAATGCAACTAAAATTAAATACCAGTCTTGGTTTTGGAATTTAAGAATGGTCATTTGTATTTTGGTGGATTAAATATATTGAAAAGAATGAATATGGTGAGAGGAATACCATGCATTGAGAAACTTGCAAGCTCATGCAGTTAAAAAACATGTCACCTCTTTCCTATGTGTCTTGTCTTTCTTCTACATTTGTTATTTGACATAGAAACATGTGATTTAAATGTATTTTCTAATGTGTTATCATCATACTAGAACATGCTTGACTCATGGGACGCTAGTGAACTTGAAAATTCCTCAAGTGACAATTGAGTTGGGTCCTTATCTTCCTTTACGAATACCACCATAGATTCAAACATTTTTGGCATACTCCTAAGCAGATTTTCTACAATTTTTATTATTATTATCAAGGATGTCTCTACCTTGCAACCTTAGTTGAATTACTACATTATTTACATGACCCATAAAATATTCAAGTGTGTATGATTATTTCATTATTAAACTCTCAAAATCTCTTCTTAAACTACACAATTTAATAGTTTTTACGCTATTTATTCCCTAATAGATAAATAGTTTCTAGAATTTCCCAAGTTTCCTTATAGGTTTGCACTATGGGATTTTTTGCAAAATTACAGGTTAGACTACCTACTAAATATAAGAAGGTATTTCACATCCTTCTTCTATTTTTATCCAATTATCTTTATCTACAATGGTCAACACCATTTTTGTTGTTATATTGGCATGGTTAGAATACCCATCAGCTACAAAAATCTAGATACCTTGAGAATGAAGCAAGGTTCTCAGTTTTATAGCCCAAAAGTCATAATCATCTTTCCCAACGAGCATGGGAATTTGTGGTTGAGAAAAACTACTTCAAGCAATATTGACATGGGATCAAAATACGCTAAAGACAAAGCTTTGTACAAGACTTGGTTTTCATGGTTAATTAAGCAATTTTTCTAGATTCATTGATAAACTGATATTCTTTATTACCAAAAAAATTGCACATACCTCTCACTCCCAATTTCAATGTTAATAATTTTTTTAACCAAATGTTGTGTATTACAACCAACATTCAACCTCTATTTTTAAATTCTACAATTCTTCCAACTTATGACACACCAAGGCATCTATATGATGCTCTCTTCTTTTTGAAAATTCAATGGAAACCCTTATGCATACATCCTTGCACAATAGATGTCACCAATTTTTTTTTTTTCTAGAATAGTTTATAACACATAGGAACCATTCCTCCTACTTTACCAACTCTTCTATATTGTTTCTTGCATACATAGACTCAAACAATTATAAGCCACTTCAAGCTATCAGTTATATGCCACAAATTATTTACATAATATTACATAATAAACACTAAAGAGCGAGAGATCTTCAAGTGCATAAGTCATCCTCTTCACTCAAGTCACATACAACCTCAGATGGTGTAAGTTACAAACTTATCCATCCACATGAGCATACATTCAACCATTGACAAGGTTCTCTTTTTCCCAAATGGTGTCTCCTTTCCTTCATGGAACCCTAGCAGTATTCTCAGCTCACAAGAGACATATTTCTTCATGCATGCCCATCAACACTATCTCACAACTTCGACCAACAATAGAATTTCAACAACAATCCTACATGCCCGTTGCATGTTCCTTTATCTGTAAAACTAAGCTTACATGATGGACATGCAATATATTTCAATGCTTTGATACCATATGAGAGCATAGAGGTGTGCATGAAACAATCAATGTGCAATGTAAATAAAAATAAAGAATGAACTCCAAAAATATATGTGCAATGCAAAGAAGAATAAATTAGAATGAACTCCAAAAGAAAAAAACAGGCATCACCAAAATTTTACTAAATATAAAATGTTTATATAAATAAGGACAATTGCTAAAGGCAACAAGTCCCTTCCTTATGCAATTGACTCCTTAGCCCTTAGTTTTAAGGTATTTGAACACATTTTTGTCTATAGAGTTCAGATGTTGCATGCTTCTTTCTTTGTTTCTATTGGTGCTCCTATCCTTGCTTCTGCAAGAACTGGTTTTGTATTTAAAATATCTGGGAAAGGTGATGAAAGGTGACGTCCTGGTGTGAATAATGCAGATGTGCTTGCACCATGTCCATTGATGTTTGTTTTATGGATTTATTCACGTGCATGGTGAACTATAGGAAGGATTTAGGAATGAAAGCTAGAAATTCATAGAAACTGATGGATGAGTTGATTCAATGGAGGACCTAGTAGCTTCCCTTGCTTTACAATTGTTGGATTACATGGATGGGATGGTAGGGGCCACTTAAAAACCTAATGAAAGGAAAAAGGTAGATAAGGAAATATATAATAGTATGGGAATCAAGAACTAGCAGCAGAAAAACAACAAGCGGTGAATAATCTAAGCCTGGCAGCAATAAATCAAAGCAAAGGCACATAAGAGAATCCAGATGTTGTGGGGAAACCCACTTTGGAGAATCGAAAGAAAGAATAACAACTATCTAGAAAAGGGAGTAGCAACAGTCTGGATCTTATCAAAAAGAAAAGGAAAGGTAGTAGTAGAGTTGTTCTTTTAATGTGCTTAGTTAATTTTCGCGGTTATAAAGAAGCAATACTTTGTCCAAGTCTGTGTAAATAGTAGGATAAATTATTGGTGGAAGGAATAAAGGTCAAGCATGCGGAGATGGGCTCTATAAAATCTTAGAATCCTCTTGAGTGACACACTTCTTATCGATATTATTTAGGAAGAATACGATTATTCGAATGACTCCTTATGAGATTTCTTGAAAACCACCCCTACAAAGGCAATTAAAGAGTAATTCATGTTCCAGCCACCCGATGGTGTGTTATTAAATAGGTGTATAGAGTCTATTTCCATGATGATATTGAAACCAACACTAGCATGAAGGTAAGAAAAATCACCCTAGCAATCATATCTAACTCAGGCATGCATCCATCGTTAAAGTGATTAATGTTTGAAACATTTATCACTTCGGGCGTTCTTATAATTGAGGTGGGAAAATTTTGTCAAAATTGTCATTAATGAAACTGATAATTATCATTTTAATAGTAGTTATCAAGTTAGGAAAGTCCAAAAAAAAAGGTAGTGGAGTTTGAAAGTTTCATATCCAATCACACAGATAAGTAATAAAATAATTTTATTTAATTGAATAGTTTCTTTATAGTCTTTTCTATTTGATTTATGTGCATTAATTGTTGGATGATAATATAAATGAAGAAGGAGAAGTATATATAATATAATAATAACAGTGATTTGACTAAACAAGAAAAACATTAGTCCCAATTTGTTAGTTCATCTTAACCAACTACATGGAAATATGTACTCCATTACGATAGACTTAGTCTCAATTAATAGAAACTTGTGCACATTAATGCAAGATTATATGACACTTCTCTTTGGATGGGATAGCTGGAATTTGTTGAATCAATTCTTCTCTAATCATTCCTAAATCTAGCTCGACATTTATGCAATTTGCATCAATTAATAGATACTCGATTGGCACATTCAATGGATATAGGTAAGGTTGTAGAAGATAACAACATGATCAGTCATGACTCTCTTCCCCATTACCAGTCAAGATGATAAGAGTTTAGGTATGTTCCTCAGCCACATTAGTACCTTTTGTCAATCAACAGGAAAATATAGATAAATCTATAAAGCATAAATTGCTCAATGGGTGGCCATCTACGGATATCACCATCCTTAATATTTTCACCATGTTGAATTCATTTGATGGTATATTGTTTTAGCCGCACAGAATTATTCCTTCTCTTAAGGTCCATTTGGGAGGGAAGACCATCATGATCAAGGTTGAGGTGATTGATGCGCCTCTTGATTACAATCTTTTACTGGGTCAGAATTGGATGTATAGTATGCAAGCCATAGCCTCTTTTCTATTTTGAGTTGTATACTTTCCATTTAATGGGAATATTGTTACGATTGATCAGATATCTTTCAAAAATCCAAGTGTTAATGCATCGTTCGAGAGCTTCTATCCCAATTATTGACCATTCTCAGCCGACATTTGGGAGTGTGGGTGTAGGTATGTATCCATCCCTTATGGGGACATTTAATTGTCCTACACCCATCCTTATGATGGGATCTAGTTTTGATGGGCTTTCATCTTCATTGAATTCGGTGTCTTTTTGCACTACCCATATGGAAGATCCTTGGATTCTTCCTACACCGAGTCCTTCGAAACCTATCGAAACGGATGTGCCGTTGCCTACAGCAATGATAGTATATCAAGCGAATCTTGATTGTGTTGTAGAGCCTAGTCCTTCCTCTTCACGAACAGAGGAGGAGGACCCGTATGTGATACTTGCATGGGCAGTTGAGTCCTCTCATGCACATGATTTCCTTGATAGTGTTTTTCCATCAGATGAATCTATTATTGAGGCCATGTCAGTGGGGTTGAGCCACCTTGGGAAGAGTTACATCATAGATCTTATTTTCTTCCTGAGCTTGACCGTTTGGAGTGTGAGGACTTTAGGGAGAATCTTAGTGAGAAGATTGGTAGCCCTGTGGTTCCATTAGGCTCTCCTGGTTAGATGGCTGATGGGAACATGGCAGATATATCACCTACTATTCCTATCAATATCTCTTGCAATCCTAGCAAGATTGAGAATGTCTATATTGGGGAAGAATGTTCCCATGCTGAGATTCATGATTATACTGAGTTGTTTAAAGAGTTTTGTGACATCTTTGCTTGGTCATACGAGGAAATGCCAGGTATCGACCCTCGTATGCTCGAACATGAAATAATACCTATCCAAATGTGAAGCCTGTTCGACAACATTTGCATGCAGTGAATCCTAGAAAAGCACCCGCGATCAAGGCTGAGATAGAAAAGCTGTTAAAAGCCGGTTTTATCTATCCCTTCGCTTGATGGAATGGGTTTCAAACCCCGTTCCGGTTGATAAGAAACAAGGAACAATCCATATATGCACTGATTTCCATGATTTAAATTGTGCTTGTCCTAAGGATAATTTTTTCACACCATTTATTGATCAAATTTTGGATGAGTGTGCAGGAAGCAAGGTATTTTCCTTTATGGATGGCTTTTCCAGATATAATCAGATTCAGATGAAACCCAGGGATCAACACAAAACTGCATTTATTTGTCATTGGGGTACGTTTGCATATCGGAAGACGCCTTTCGGTCTTAAAAATGCCAGAGCCACATTTCAATGGGCTATGACCTTGATTTTTCATGATCTCAAATCAATTATTGAAGTCCTTTTGGATGTCCTTACTCCTCATTCTTAGCTGAGAGTGCGTCATCCCTACCATTTGAGATTAGTATTCGAAAGATGCTGCCACTACCTGGTTAGGTTAAATCCACATAAGTGCATCTTTTGTGTGAAGTCTAGTCGCTTGCTAGGATTCATTGTTTCCAAGGAGGGTATAAGAGTCGATCCCTTAAAGGTGGAGGCAATACTTCAATTGTCTCCCCCGTGAAATATTAGACATCTTCAATGTTTTCAAGGCATGGAAAATTTCTTACAGATATTCATGGTTAACTTTGTCAATTTGACTAAAGGATTTATGCATCTTTTAAAGAAGGAAACTACCTTTTGCTGGGATGAGCAAGCCCAAGAGTCATTTGATGCTCTTAAGCAAACCTTAGGATCAGCCCCGATGCTTAGTCCACTCGACTATAGCCATGAATTTTTGATTTATGTGGCTGTGTCCATGGAGACAATTGGTATGGTTTTGGTTTAGGAGGACGAGGAGCTCCATGAGCATGTCATATATTATTTGAGGCAGAACCTTATGGATGTATAAATCCATTATTCCCATGTGGAGAAACTTTCCTTAGCTACCATTCATGCGGTTCAGAGATTGAGACACTACATTATCCTTCGCCAGACCTTGGTGGTAGCTCATGTCAATCCATTTCAGTTCATCCTCACTAGAATGATGATCGAGGAAAATTATAATAAAAGGATTGTTATTTTGCAAGAATTCGATCTCGAGTTTGTTTCGGTGAAATCGAAGAAATCGTTAATTTTTGCAAAGCTCATTTTTGATTTCCCAAGTGAGGAGGAGGAGGAGGTTTATGCGGATACGTTTGTTGATGATTATATTTTCCTTATGTCGACTTTGGATCCATGGTATGGGGATATCATCATATATTTACAAACGTTAAAGGTCCCTACTCACCTGTCATGGGATGAGCGAGGATGATTATGTCACGTATCTAAGAAATACCTTATAGTGGATAACACTTTGTACCGCTGTGGGGTAGATTCAATTTTACGTCGTTGTTTAACCCATGAAGAGGATGAGGTTGTGTTGAATGATTTCCCAGAGGGGCATGTGGTGGTCATTTATTTGGGATTTCTACAGCCCAAAAAATCTTGAGAGTGGGATATTTTTGGCTTTCGATCTTTAAAGATTGTGTTAATGCGGTCAATAAGTGTCACCCTTACCAGGTGTTTGCACGCAATATGTGCTCACATCCTGCCCTGTTACATCCGATTATCACCGCCAGTCCCTTCACCAAGTGGGGGATTGACTTCATGGATTGCAAAACCAGCTTCGGCTAGGGGCCATCATCATATTATAGTGGCTATTGATTATTTCATGAAATGGGATGAGGCTATGCCCACAATAAAATCCTATGGTGAGATAGCCGTGCATTTCGTATTCAACCAAATTATTACTCGGTTCGGTATTCTGAAAGAGCTTGTCACTGACCATGGTAGGCACTTTCAGAATCGAATGATGGAAGAGTTGGCCTCGAAGCTAGGGTATAAGCAGGAGAACTCCTCTTCTTATCACCCTTAGGCAAATGGACAGGTTGAAGCAGTGAACAAACAATTTAAGTCCATTCTCCAACGAACCATCGCACAAAGCAAAACAAATTGGCATATCATGTTATATCCTTCTTTGTGGGCCTATAGGACCGTGGTTAAGATTGCCATTGGTTTTTCTCCATATCAGCTTGTACATGGAGTGGAGTTTGTCTTGTCGGTTGAATGCGAAATCCCTTCATTGAATCTAGCCATAGAGCTTTTACTAGACACTTCCGCATTGGAGGAATGTTTGGTCCACTTAGATGAGCTTGAGGAGTAGCGCCGAGATGCCTTAGTAGCTCTAGAAGTAAATAAGTGTCGCATTAAGGTCCAATATGATAAGTTTGTCCATTTGAGGAGGTTTAGTGAAGGAGATTTGGTCCTTTTGTGGGATCAAGCTAAAGAACCCTTGGGGGCAGGGAAGTTTAACCCCATGTGGCATGGTCCTTACGTGGTCAAATGTGTTTTAGAGAAGGGCATCTATGAGCTGGTGGTTTATGAAAGGGAAGGCTTGGCGAAGCCTAGAAATGGGCTCTATCTTAAAAAATTCTATGCATGATCTTCAGCCAGGGCTGATTATTGTCTATTATTGTACAATTTTTTGCATAGTTAGGTTTTCTTATGCTGATCGGGTTTATTGATTAGCTTTCATTTCTTATGGAAGATATCAATGGATTCTTTTGCTTACATAGGATTTGCTGATGGTGCTAGCTACCACACTCAACACTCAGCCTCTACTGCTTGGGTGATTTATACTCCTACAGGTCAGGTATTGTCTTTAGGAGGCATATGTTTATACTCCTATGGGTCAGGTATCATCTTCATGAGGTGTATTTGAGTGGTGCATAGTTTTGTGCGAAGAAAGGATGCACAATATTTGAGTGCTTTCACTCGAGAATTGCACAACTTGGATTGGGTGTCAGCACAACTATAAGGAATATGGGAGGACCTTCTTTGGACACTCAAGTTTTGCTTGAATTTGTCAAACCGGGAAGTACCAGTTCATCCTGAATGTGAAGAGTTTTTTGCTAAATGGGTGAGTGATTTTAAGCTACTTGTTTTCCATCACTTGAAGTATAACACACTACAAGTCCATTAAAAATTCTCAGTGGATTATGTGACCTATTATCCATTTATGAAACCTGAATCATTCGATCTCTTTTCTTGCTTTTATTTATTTTACAGGGCGAAATATATTTTTATTATTATTTTTATTTACTTTTAACTTGTGTGAGTGGACATGACTTTTTTATTATTTTTTTAATGTAAATAATTATTTTTATTTTATGAAATAACATAAATCTTTTATTATTTTTTATTAGCTATTACCAAGCCCACCAAATAGAATGGCTCCATACTACCCTTAATGAAGTAATTCATTGTGAACTAAATGATTCTATATAGCACCCATGTTTATATGTGTGAGTCGACATGATTTATTTTTATTTTTTTAATGTAAATAATTATTTTTATTTAATTTTAATTTTTTATTTTATGAAATAACATAAATTTTTTATTATTTTTTATTAGCAATTACCAAATCCACCAAATAGAATGGCTCCATACTACCCTTAATGAAGTAATTCATTGTGAACTAAATGATTCCATATAACACCCATGTAGATTTACCTTTGTGTATATTGACATTGGTTCAATGGAACTTCCACTAAAGCCATTACTAATTAAATATGCAAGAGACTCTTAGTGCTTGCTTTAGCCCATATAATTCCTTTTTCAACCTATGCACTTTGTTTTCATGTCCACTAAATTTATAATGAGGTGGTTGTTGGACATACACTTGTTCTTCCAAAAATCTATTTAAAAATGTTGATTTCACGTCAATTTGATACACTTTGTAGTTATTTTGAGCTGCAATTGATAATACAAGTCAAATTGTATCAAGTCTTGCTATAGGTGCACATGTTTCATTATAGTCAATTTCAAGTTGTTGACTAAATCCTTATGCAATAAGCCCCATCTTATGCTTTACAACTTCTCCACCTACATTTGGCTTTGAATTATAAATCCACCTGACACATATATAGTCTTTGTATTTTGGTAAATTACTCAATTGCAAAGTATTATTTCTTTTAATTTCTACAATTTCCTCATCCTAGAATCAACCCAAACTTCTTCCTATACTAGATCAATATGTTGATCTAGTATGGCAATAACACATTAGCCTAATGCATTTAAATCACATCTTCCTATGTCAAAGAGAAAAGCTATAAGAAATATAAGAGGCATAGGAAGAGGTGACAGTTTTTGTAATGTACCGTTTGCGTAAACTAGGTACACTATCCAAAATATTTAAAATAGGATTCAAAATGTATACATTGAAAACATTCTTTCTCAACACTCTCCTTGACAATGGATTTCACAATGACTCCATGGTTATGAGACAACCGAGGAAGCTCAAGGGAAGTGATATTAGGACGGATTTAGGAATGAAAGATAGAAATTCATAGAAACTGATGGATGAGTTGATTCAATGGAGGAACTAGTAGCTTCCCTTGCTTTACAATTGTTGGATTACATGGATGGGATGGTAGGGGCCACTTAAAAACCTAATGAAAGGAAAAAGGTAGATAAGGAAATAAATAATAGTATGGGAATAAAGAACTAGTAGCAAAAAAACAACAAGTGGTGAATAATCTAAGCCTGGCAGCAATAAATCAAAGCAAAGGCACATAAGAGAATCCAGATGTTGTGGGGAAACCCACTCTAGAGAAGAGAGAGGATGGAAGGAAAGAATAAAAACTCTCTAGAAAAGGGAGTAGCAATAGTCTAGATCTTATCAGAAAGAAAAGGAAAGGTCGTAGTAGAGTTGTTCTTTTAATGTGCTTAGTTAATTTTCTAGGTTATAATGAAGCAATTCTTTGTCCAAGTCTATGTAAATAGTAGGATAAATTATTGGTGGAAGAAATACTAGTCCAGAATGCGGAGATGGGATCTATAAACGATTAGAATCCTCTTGAGTGACACACTTCTTATCGATCTTATTTATCAAGAATATGATTATCCGAATGATTTAGTCTTCTTATGAGATTTCTTGAAAACCACCCCTACAAAGGCGATTAAAGAGTAATTCCTGTTCCAGCCACCCGATGGTGTGTTATTAAATAGGTGTATAGAGTCTAGGTCCATGATGATATTGAAACCAACACTAGTATGAAGGTAAGAAAAATCACCCTAGCAATAATATCCAACTCAGGAAAGCATCCATCGTTAAAGCGATTAATGTTTGAAACATTTATCACTTCGGGCATTCTTATAATTGAGGTGGGAAAATTCTGTCAAAATTGTCATTAATGAAATTGATAATTATCATTTTAATAGTATTTATCAAGTTAGGAAAGTCCAAAAAAAAAGGCATTGGAGCTTGAAAGTTTCATATCCAATCACACAGAAAAGTAATAAAATAATTTTATTTAATTGAATAGTTTCTTTATAGTCTTTTCTATTTGATTTATGTGCGGTAATTGTTGGATGATAATATAAATGAAAAAGGAGAAGTATATATAATATAATAATATATACATCTTTTTGTATCTTTTTGTGGTCCCCGATGGTCCTACCGGGAGAACCACTTGTATTACATTGTACCCTGATGCTCCTAATCGGAAGAACTAATGAGAGTCATGAGGTAGTCCCCTCTAATTGTAAAGGTGGGTCATCAGTACCCCAGTGTGGTTACTTGAGCCTACATGTGTAACTTGAGCCTACATGAGTTAACTTAAGCCGACATGTCAAATGAGTTAACTTAAGTGAACGAATGAATATAAATAGAGGTGTAGTGCTCCTCATTTGAGACACACACTCTCACTTGTATAGCGCATTAGT
>LPNX011182968.1:159591-173933 GCA_001517045.1 Pseudotsuga menziesii
TTTAACATATCTCTGTGTGTTTTTACTCAAATTTCGATTGGGAGAGCTCGTTGGATGCAGAATTAAATTCCGAATCCAACGAGTACCCACTCGGCATACTTTTGACGGACCCCGCTACCCCAAAAACAAGAAATACCTGAAAAAATGAAATGATGATGTCATCATTCTATTTTTTCAGGTATTTCTTGTTTTTGGGGTAGTGGAGTCCGTAAAAAGTATGCCAAGTGGGTACTCGTTGGATGTGGAATTTAATTCCGCATCCAACGAGCTCTCTCGATCGAAATTTGAGTAAAAACACAGGGAGATATGTCAAAAATACAAACAAAAAAGTAGTTTTTTTCTTTTCTTCCTCCAAAATTAATAAATATTATTTTATTATTTTAACTATTATTTTATTAATTCATTTTAGGAGGCCCATTTTGAGTTGAAATTTCCTCTAATGTATATGCTTTTTGTTATGAAAAATGAAATGAAATACTAATGTCTTAGCTAAGCATATGAAAATTTAACATGGTATCAGAGCTAACCTGAGAAGAAGACATTGTGCAGCTACAGAAGCTAGGGCTTCTTACTTTTTGGGTCTCTCTCCACAATCCATCAGCAAAAGTATGCTAGGATGACTCTCCATTGAAGGGTGCATCTTTCTGTCGAAGCGGAATTCAATTCCGAGCATTTCCAGTTTTCGATGTGGAAATTAGGGCTTTCTACAGAAGATGAATTTTTGAGTGATACCAGCATATGATTGTTCTCCTCATCAAAACTGAAGTTTATAGACCTGGATCAAGAAATTTGGTTGGGTGAAACTCTGGGAAAGTCAAACCCTAGTTTGACCCCAAGCTAGAAAAACCCTAAATACTAAAAATGCTACGTTTTGGTACATTCGCTATATTCCGAGATTTGTCAAGGATCAGGAGCTGAAAATTTCAGGGGCCGAAGATAAAATCCTGATGAATACTTTGTCCAAAATTCATCTTCATATTCACTATATTCCAGGAGATATGTTCTCTCCAGGTTAGGGTTTCAGCCTCTTCCAGAATTCATCCCTAAATAGGACACCTGGGGATAATTGCAATATCTTGGGCTACAGAGGTCCAAATGGAATTCCTGAGGATGTTCCAGAAATGGAAAAGACTGAAATTTTGGTGTTTTGAATATCAGACTCAGAAGATGAACCAGTGACACGTGGCATGCTGTACAACTTCGCTATTTTGAACAGTCCTGTAACAGGTCACCTTGGGAAAAATATCATAAATCCAAAATAGTGAAACCAATTCTGATGAAACCTGTGGTGTTGGATTAGGGACATGAGAGGTTACCTCAGTACAAAATTTCAGACACAGAGGAGTAGAAATTTCGGATATATCATAGAAATAGTAACAGTAATTGCTGCAGAAGAAATTGGAAAATTAGGGCTTCCTGTTCCGGGAGCTTCCCTCCACTGTTTTCAGAAATGGAGTACATTGGTCAACTCCATTTGAAGAGTTCTATCTGTATATCCAATCAGATATGAAAGATTCCAATTTTTGAAATTAGGGTTTCTGTGACAAACCCTAGATCAGCCAGCTCCGGAACCAAGATGGACACCTCAAATCGGTAACATCTAATCCTTTGCTATGCTCGTTTGAGGTTCTCATTTCAAAGTGATCTATCACATCAACTTAATGATAGGCTTGGTGAATTTGAAAAATTCCAAGCTTAGAAGTATATGATCTCTCTGAAGAAAATGGATTGGACACCTACATGAGCATAGAGGTTCTAGTTTTAGAGGGAGATGAGGCTAGAAGCCTTTCACAAGAGGAACTTGGTCAAAGCCCAGAAGATCATTGATGATTCAATCACAAATAAACCTGTTCTACAAGTGTGTTCCCTAAAGACATCAATGAGGTTTGATTCCTTGACCAAGCTATTTGAAGGGAATAACATAGATCGAAATATGACCTTAAGAAACCAGCTGAAAAATGTGAAGATCCAGAATGCAGAGACCATGCAGTCATAAGGATCTGTCATATCAAATAACAACTTCAAGCAGGGAAAGAAGAAGTGAAGAATGAAGAAGTGGTGATGGCCACCTTGAATGGCCTCCCAAGATCATGGAATTCATTCATTCAAGGAATGTGTTCCAGAAGGAAGTGATTACTTTCAGCAGACTTTGGGAAGAAGAAGAAGCTCGTCTCTGAAGATCAAGCTCTCTTCTTCCAAAGAATATCCCTCAATCAATGAGGAATATGAAGATCTCAACTCTTGAAGAAATTCTTATCCACCTCGGCATTTGGATAAGAAACGATGCTATCATGAATGAAGAAGACGATGAAGCTGAAGACTCAATAAGGAGTATACCCATGAAACAAATAAAGATAAGTATTCAATTGTCATTTCATGATATTGTTTTGTTATACATTTGATTATATTCAGTTGATATGTTATGCATGATAGATTGTTTGCATTAATGACTGTATACTACTAATATGCATGTAAGTAGCTCGTGGTGCTCTCCATTGCTAATTATCAAACCTCTTTGCTGACATATTGGATTAGTGCACAATCTCAATAATGTCATGATGGAGATGGAAGGCATCTAGAAAGTTTAAGTATGGATGAATGTTGTATTGACTAAATAGTTGCATGATGCATAAGAATTTGTCATTATACATATGTTTTATGAAATAGTTGTAACCATGCAACTGGTGCATTTGAATTGTAGGAAAGGTCATGAACAACCTCCTACAAGAAAAGAAGGATGAGACTTGTTCCAAAGAACAAGTGATGACAATTCAAGATTCACTCCAATAAAAATGAATCTGAAGCTCCCAGGGTCAGAGACACCATGATGGAAGAAAGAGCTTCAAAGAATGGTAGATCCACCTTGAAGGATGAAGACCACCATGGGTACAAGAGATAACTCAAGATGAAGAAAAGAATGCTATAAAAGAAGCTATGATCAAAGAATAACAGTTGATCATGAGGAATGATGTATACGATATGATGGAACAAGTGTACAATGTAAGGTTCGTGATTATCCCTAGAAAGAATAGACTATGACATGACATACTCGATTGACCAGTATATATCAAGCATAGAACCACCTATGCAGAATGAAGAGGGAAGATGATACTCCACTTCAGGGGGGGTGACTACAGAAAATTATCTCTGAGTTCGACATGGTACAACATGATGGATAGCTTTGTGATGGATCGAGACTTTACCAAGAGTAAAGTGGGTTCCAACCTTCAAGGTTGAATGCAGAAGACTAGGATATGTTGATGACCTGAGAAGACAAACTCATAGAAGATGTTATGATACTAGAATGATGTTTGGGATATAGTACTCAAACCAGAAAGCAAGAATGTGGTATCTTCCAAATGGATTTGCGAGATAATATATGTTGCTGATAGAAGTAAGGTAAGAGTTGTGGCTAGAGGAAAGAGGGAATTAATTCTGAAGAGACACTTACTCCAGGAAGCAAGGTACACTTCCTTCAAAACTATCATGGTAGTTTCTTCCATGATGAAGTAAAGACAAGCCTTCCTTAATGGTATGATTGAGGAAGAGTTTTACATCGAATAGTCATGGGGATTTGAAGTTGAAGACACAAGGAATCAAGTATGCAAGTTGAAGAAGGCCCTCTATGGCCTGAAGCAAGCTCCCAGAGCTTGGTATGGAAGAATAGATAGTTTCCTGATGAGCATGGGCTTTGCCAAGAGCAAAGTCGATCCTAACCTTTCCTACAATGTTGTAGAAGATGTACCTGTCATTCTATTACTATATGTGGATGACTTATTCTTGACAGGGAATGAGAAACAGATCATGGAAAGCAAGAAGAAACTAGTAGAAGAATTTGAGATGAAAGACCTTGGGTTAATGCATTATTTCCTAGGTCTGGAAGTATGGAAAAGTTCAGAAGGAATCTTTCTCAACCAGGGAAAGTATGTGGTAGAGATATTGAAGAGATTCAATATGTTGGAATGCAAAGTCATGGCCACACCCATGGACTCCAACCTGAAGTTGTTAGCTGATGACTCATCAGAGTTAGTGGATGTGACTCACTACAGATAGATATTTGGGTCATTAATGTACTTAAATAATACCAGACTAGACATTTGTTTTGCTATGAACACCTTAAGTCAATATCTTGTTCAACCAAGACGGGTTCACCTAGTAGCTACAAAACATGTGATGAGATATCTGAAAGGGACCATAGACTTTGGTCTATACTATGATGGTAGCCATGAGTATAGATTGTATGGCTACACAGATGCAGATTGGGCTGGAAGTATCTCAGACAGGAAAAGCACACCAGGTATATGCTTTTGGTCTGCTATGAGTTCATTGTTTAGCAGGAAATAGTCTAGTGTTTCTCTTAGCACGGTTGAAGCAGAATACATAGCAGATTAATCTACTAAGTTGTGAATACATATGGCTTCATAAGATGATATCAGGTCTCTTTGACCTGAAGATGGACACTACAATGATTCTATATGATAACCATAGTTGTGATGACAAAGGACCCTGTGTTCCGACGTAATGTGTAGAAATCCGGTATTTCTACTTACAAGATAAGATGCAGATGATGATAGTGTAGATGCAGATGATGGTGATTCAGTATTTCTATACTGAATATATATAGATGATGATGATTTCAGTATTCCCATACTGAAGATATAGATGATATTTCAAGTATTTACATACTGTAGATACAGATGATGGTGATTCCGTATTCCCATACTGAAGATATAGATGATGATGCTTTTAGTATTCACATACTGGAGATGCAGATGGTGATAGACCAGTATTTAGATACTGAAGATGTAGATGATGATGGTTTGAATGATGATGTACCGACGAAGCCTCTGCCTCGAGTAGAGTTCGAACACTTTCGAGACAAGCTTGGTGTTGTTCAGAAAGACCTTCCTCGAAAGGGGGAGTAGTGATGTTGCAGTGGGATTGTATCATCCCTGGGCATTTTCCCTAAAGTGATCTGGAGACCTCGGTCCTTGAGAATGAAGAGGGATTGTATCATCCCGGGGCATCTGTCCATAATAGATCTGGTGACCTCGGTCATCGAGAACGTGATGGGATTGTATCATCCCTGGACACTTGTCCTAAAGTGATCCGGAGACCTCGGTCCTCGAGAATGAAGAGGGATTGTATCATCCTGGGACATCTGTCCATAATAGATCCGGTGACCTCGGTCATCGAGAACGTGATGGGATTGTATCATCCTTGGACACTTGTCCTAAAGTGATTCAGAGACTTCAGTTTTCAAGAATGTGGCAGGATTGCATCATCCTTGGACGTAAGTCCTAAAGTGATAGGGAGTGATTATCCCGTAATTGTATCCGGTGACTTCGGTCGTCGAAAATGTGGTAGGATTGCATCATCCTTGGACTGAAGTCCTAAAGTGATAGGGAGTGATTATCCTGTAATTGTATCCGGTGACTTCGGTCGTCGAGAATGTGGTAGGATTGCATCATCCTTGGACTGAAGTCCTAAAGTGATAGGGAGTGATTATCCCGTAATTGTATCCGGAGAATTCGGTCGTCGAGAATGTGGTAGGATTGCATCATCCTTGGACTCAAGTCCTAAAGTGATAGGGAGTGATTATCCCGTAATTGTATCCAGTGACTTCGGTCGTCGAGAATGTGGTAGGATTGCATCATCCTTGGACATAGTCCTAAAGTGATAGGGACTGGTTCTCTCGTAATAAATTCGGTAACTTTGGTTGTCGAGAATGTGGTGGGATTGTATCATCCCTAGAATTTAAGTCCAAAAGTGATCCAAAGACTTTTTGTCTTTGAGTTGTGGATTGCAGGTTGTTGCTGATGATGATGTCGTACTGATCGAAAGATCAGAGTATGATGATGATGACATTCTGATCGAAAGATCAGAGTATGTTGATGATGTTTTTGATCGAAAGATCAGAGTATGATGATGATGTTTCTGATCGAAAGATCAGAGTATGATGATGATGTTTCTGATCGAAAGATCAGAATGTGATGATGATTATAATCGACAGATCAGAATATGATGATGATGATGTTGCTGCTGATCGAAAGGGAAAAGTGTTGATGATGATATTGTTGATCGAGAGGTCAAAGTACTGAAGATGTTGCTATTGATCGAAAGGTCAAGATGCTGAAGATGTTGTTGCTAATTGAAAAGTCAAAGTGATGAAAATGTTGCTGATCGAAAGGTCAAAATGCTGAAGATGTTGTTGCTGATTGAAAAAGTCAAAGTGCTGAAGATGTTGCTGATCGAAAGGTCAAAATGCTGAAGATGTTGTTGCTGATTGAAAAAGTCAAAGTGCTGAAGATGTTGCTGATCGAAAGGTCAAAATGCTGAAGATGTTGTTGCTGATCGAACAGTCAAAGTGCTGAAGATGTTTCTGATCGAAAGGTCCAAGTGTTGAAGATGTCATTGCTAATTGAAAGATCAAAATGCTAAAGATGTTGTTGATCAAAGACTAAATATGTTGCTGATGATGAAGACTGAAGATTAAAGATGAAGACTACATGATGTTGAAAAGCTTCCAATGATTTATAGATGTGTTACCTTGCTGATGTTGATGATGTCCCCTATCTCTACTCTTGTTGTTGTTGATGTTGCTGTAGAATACCCTTCTCATTAAGGGGGAGTGTTGAAATATTGTAACTTCGAAGAATATTCTATATGTATCTTTTTGTGGTCCCCGATGGTCCTACCAGGAGAACCACTTGTATTAAATTGTACCTCAATGCTCCTAATCAGAAGAACTAATAAGAGTCATGAGGTAGTCCCCTCTAATTTTAAAGGTGGGTCATCAGCACCCCAGTGTGGTTACTTGAGCCTACATGTGTAACTCAAGCCTACATGAGTTAACTTAAGCTGACATGTCAAATGAGTTAACTTAAGTGAACAAATGAATATAAATAGAGGTGTAGTGCTCCTCATTTGAGACACACACTCTCACTTGTATAGTGCATTAGTGGAGAAGAGAAGTAGCTGGAGAAGGAGGAGGATCAGTCTTTGATCTCCTTGCTGGTTTTATCTTTTACCTTTTTGGGGCATCTATATTGAGGAAGATTTTGCTGGGTTTTTCCCAGGATAAATCTTTGTGTTCCTTTTGTATGGTTGTTCTTGTCTATCTCTCAGTGATCCTATTTATATGCTTTTTGTTATGAAAAATGAAATGAAATACTAGTGTCTTAGCTAAGCATATGAAAATTTAACATGGTTGAGCCACCTTGGGAAGAGTTACATCATAGATCTTATTTTCTTCCCGATCTTGACCGTTTGGAGTGTGAAGACTTTAGGGAGAGTCTTAGTGAGAATATTGGGAGCCCTGTGGTTCCATTAAGCTCTCCTAGTCAGATATATCACCTACTATTCCTATCAATATCTCTCATGATCCTGGCAGGATTGAGAATGTCTATATTGGGCAGAATGTTCCGATGCTGAGATTCAGGAGTATACCGAGTTGTTTAAAGAGTTTAGTGACATATTTGCTTGGTCATATGAGGAAATGCCAAGTATCAACCCTTGTATTGTTTAACATGAAATTAAGACCTATCCCAATGCGAATCCTATTCAACAACATTTGCATGCGGTAAATCCTAGAAAAGCACCCACGATTAAGGATGAGATAGAAAAGCTGTTAACAGCCAGTTTTATCTGTCCCATTCCCTTGATAGAATGGGTTTCAAACCCCATTCCAGTTGTTAAGAAACAAGGAATGATCCGTATATGCACTGATTTCCGCAATTTAAATCGTGCTTGTCGTAAGGATAATTTTCCCACACCATTTATTGATCAAATTTTGGATGAGTGTGCAGGAAACGAGGTATTTTCTTTTATGGACGGCTTTTCTGGATATAATCAGATTAAGATGAAACTCAGGGATCAACATAAAATTTCATTTATTTGTCCTTGGGGTACATTTGCATATCGGAATATGCCTTTCGTTCATAAAAATGTTGGAGCCACATTTCAGCGGGCTATGAACTTGATTTTTCATGATCTCAAATTGGTTATTGAAGTCTTTTTGGATGACCTTGCTGATCATTCTCGGCCGAGAGTGCGTTATCCATACCATTTGATATTAGTATTCGAAATATGCTGCCACTACCTGGTTAGGTTAAATCCACATAAGTGCATCTTTTGCGTGAATTTTGGTTGCTTGATAGGATTCATTGTTTCCAAGGAGGGTATAAGATTCGATCCCTTAAAGGTGGAGGCAATACTTCAATTGTCTCCCGTGCGGAATATTAGACATCTTCAATGTTTGCAAGGCATGGAAAATTTCTTACGGAGATTCGTGGTTAACTTTGCCAATTTGACTAAAGTCTTTATGCATATTTTAAAGAAGGACACTACCTTTTGCTGGAATGAGCAATCCCAAGAGTCCTTTGGTGCTCTTAAGCAAGCCTTAGCATCGACCCCCATGCTTAGTCCACCCGACTATAGCCATGACTTTCTGATTTATGTGACCACGTCCATGGAGACGATTGGTATGGTTTTGGTTTAGGAGGTTGAGGAGGTCCATGAGCATGTCATATATTATTTGAGATGAGACCTTATAGATGTAGAAATCCATTATTCCCATGTGGAGAAACTTGCCTTAGCTACCATTCATGTGGTTTAGAGATTGAGACACTACATTCTCCTTCTCTAGACCTTAGTGGTATCTCATGTCAATCCATTTCAGTTCATCGTTACTAGAAGGATGATTGAGGGAAATTATAATAAATGTATTGTTATTTTGCAAGAATTCGATCTCGAGTTTGGTTTGGAGAAATCGTAGAAATCGTTAATTTTTGCAAAGCTCATTTCTGATGTCCCAAGTGAGGAGGAGGAGGAGGTTTATGAGGATATGTTTGTCAATGAGCATATTTTCCTTATCTAAACTTTGGATCCATGGTATGGGGATATCTTCATATATTTACAAATGTTAAAGGTCCCTACTCACCTGTCACGGGATGAGCGACGACGATTACATCACGTATCTAAGAAATACCTTATAGTGGATAACATTTTGTACTCATCAGGTTAAGACTGCCACCAGTTTTTCTCCATATCAGCTTGTACATGGAGTGGAGTCTATCTTGTCGATTGAATGTGAAATCCATTCATTGAAGCTAGCCATAGAGCTTTTACTAGACACTTCCGCATTGAAGGAACGTTTGGTCCACTTAAATCAACTTGATGAGCAGCGCCGAGACGCCTTAGTGGCTCTAGAAGTAAATAAGCGTTGCGTTAAGGTCCAATATGATAAGTCTGTCTATCCGAGGAGGTTTAGTGAAGGAGATTTGGTCCTTTTGTGGGATCAAGCTAAAGAACCCTTGGGGGTAGGGAAGTTTAATCCCATGTGGTATGGTGCTTACGTGGTCAAATGTGTGTTAGAGAAGGGTGCATATGAGCTGGTGGATTATGAAGGGACAACCTTGGTGAAGCCTAGAAATGGGCTCTATCTTAAAAAATACTATGCAGGATCTTCAGCCAGGGCTGATTATTGTATATTATTGTACAGTTTTTTGCATAGTTAGGTTTTCTTATGCTGATCAGGTTTGTTGATTATAATATAATACATGGTAGTACAAAATATAATACATGGTAGTACAAAAATGAATCACTCTCAGGTCTTTAAGCCTATGGAGGAGGGGGGTTCTGATTGTGGTAGCACACCACGACTCTATCTAGTCATCGGAATAAGTGAACCCATGCTTGTGGTACACCAACCACCTGACGCTGCATGGCCTCAGGAAAGTCCTCGTCTTGCACCATGGGTACCCAGTGTGTCAATCGTACAAATTTTGTGTGGATGCTTTGGAGCGTCCACTCCGCATCCACACCCATGATATCATGTCCTCTTCCCCTCATTCTATGACGAGGGAAGCTTCCAAGCCGCTGTGGTTCAACATCTGCATACATATGATAGATTGTCACTATGTGTCGTCACACTAAAACATGTCTTTTGAGTCGATATATCAAAAAACACAAAAAACTTTAATAATTCAAAAAAATGAAAAGGAGGGTTTGGGATTCGCTACCAATATCACCATATGTTGCTCGTGGTGGAAGGGGCATGTCAGGATCTCACTGAAAATCTATCCTTGCATAGGGATAATCATTGATGGCAACAATATGCAGCTGCCACCATGGAAAGAAGTCAGCTGGGTAGGGGTTAGACACCCTACCTCCACCCAGTTTGTGCATAGCATCTGCCCAACATCGTTGGGAGGTATCTCAAACCCCATGAGGAGGAATGTCAACTCTAGGGATTAGCCCAAAAACATGCTCAAAGAAGAACGTTCTCAGTATACTGTTGAAACCAAAGTTTCGTACCCTACCCATCTTGTAGTCATTGAGCTACTGCTTCATGTTACTCAAGAGTGCAGTGCTGCAGTCATACACTATATGTCTCATGCACTCCACTACATAGAACATCAATGGTCGCGAGGCCTGGTGGAGTGATGCTAGACCAGATATCCTGCCGAGTGCCAATAGTATGGCCTTCAGTCCTAGCACCTGGATGGAGTTTGTCGGGATTTGACTCCCAACCTTTTCTGTGTCCATAAAATAGTACACTACAATGTACTCATCGATGGTAAGGCCACCTCTCCCCGTTGGGACAATCCAATAATGAAATATATGTCCTTCACCTCTATAGTGAGGGACATCCCGTTGATATGAAAGGAATTTGAGTCTAGATCCCAATAGTCTACTAGCATCTGTAGGAGTCTTGGTTTGGCCCTCAGGCTTCCAAGACACCAAAAATTATCTATCCCACATGCATGTAGAGCTTGTTGAGCCATTAAATCACCTTGAACAACCTCTTCTACATCTCCATGTTCCCTCTCCCTCGATTCTAGAACCATCCTGCACATTAAAAATAATTTTTGGTCAATATATACCTTAAAAAACCATGTGCGTGACTGCATACACGACTGTTTGCAAAATAATAGTGTATGTACATGGGTTTGGGAGGTTTTTCCATGTATATCCAGCCCTATATGTGGAAAAAGCCTCAATTTATGCGTGGGCCGAAACGACCAATTTAGAATGGTCTAAAATTAAAATTTGACCATGGAAATTGAAAAAAATTGCATGAAAATGGAAGAGGAGGACATGAGAAGTTACCTAGAACAAACGGTGTCGAATTTCACTGGACAAAGCTCCCAGAAATTGTGTTTGAAGTTCTGAGCTCAAATGGGTAAAAATTAAAATGATATGTAATTTTTGAATTTTTTACTATTTATAGAAATTTTTTGAAATTTTTGAAATTTTTTACCCCCTTTCTATAGTTTTGGATCGTTTTGGACTAATCTGATGATGTAGGAGTTTGTTTTGAGCACCATTTCGACCATTATTTTGACCCATTCGTGTCACTCTTGGGTATTATGTCTAAACTGGCATATAGGTTAGATTTCACATCCGTGTGCACTTTGCATGAACTTATGACCATTTCATTATAACCTTAGGTACAAACCCATTCTATCTTGTCACGGAACCTTCTTTCTATTTTAGAAGTGACATGATGTGAATAGTAGAGCTTGACCATACATGGGTGGCCTAGTTAGCTCCTTTGTTGCATTTGGTGCTCATGCCAACATTTTTTCCTTTAGGGTGTGGGAGTCCTTTGTATAGTATCGCCATGTCCTTGTGCAAGAGCTTCATACTCCTTTTGATCTTTTTGCTGGCCTTTGTCCCTAGGAATCCCTTATGTCAAGTTGTAATTGCATTATCATGAGTTTTGCTTGCCTTATTGAGCCTTATGCTGACTTCCCTGACTTTGATTATCAACTATATAGCCCGATCTTGTCTCATGTCTAGACACACATAGCCATTTTACATATCCTTTGCATCTTGATTCCCCATTTTTTATCGGGAGGGGATTTTCCCCCAAGTGTCATTATGCTACACATGTGTCCTTGCATTGAGCATAGGTATGTTCAGCTACTTGGAACTAGTTTGTTTGCCCATTGACACTCGTCTCCTCCTAGTCTGTAACTATAAAGACCTTTTATTCTTTTTCAAACTTTTCAAAATATTTGAAAAAGTCCAAAAAAAAAATCAAAAAACCAAAAAGCCAGACAAGAAAAGATGTTATCTTTGGCAGCAGTCAAGTTGTGTCTCTTTCAAATAGAGCACTACATATCACATTCGTTGGTTGGGTTAATAGTTTGAATTTAGGAGTTGTACTCATTTCTCCACGTTTATCTCCACTAATTGGTTAAGCTTCCAGTCCCTATGGAGCCTCTGTCGATGCCTCCTATGTCACAGAGATGTCCCAGTTTTGTACATTGAGTCTATGCTACCTACATTCAGTCACCATTCTCCTTTATGCTCTTTTTCGAAGGAAGTTGAAACCTGAGTCAGCCATTCCTCAGTTCTCTTGACTTTGCATTTCGACCATTCTCGGTACTGATACTAGTTTGTGCACTTTACGATCGAGTCCTTCCACATTATATAGCATTGCTGGGTACCTCGTGTTGGATGATGAGTGATGCATTAATCCCCTCCTTCCAGTGGATTTCATCCCATTGACTTCAGATCATTTATTATGGGATAGGAATCTAAAGTCATTTTTGAGTGCCTTGAGACTTGCAGTCATCAGTGGTAGGTTCTCTGGGCCATCGACAGTTTTGGGAATACATCAATGTCCCCTGATTGATGGATCCTTTCAAGTGTTTGACCTCAACACATTTATTCACACTTGTTAGTTTTCACTCTAGTACCTTGATTCCCATTTCCATTATCGGTGGGTAACCTTGCATTTGTTAACGGTATACATCAATGACTGGTAATCAGACGATGGACTACTATGTTCGACCTCGACACCTCTATTCACATAGTAGGACATGTACTCGTAGTGGATTGTGTAGAAGACCTTCCAATTTGGTGGCATTTCATATATTATACCTCCTTGATCGTGCCAATGTTCATGAGATTTCAGCTCTCATGACTTGATTCCAGTGCATGTCAGATATTTCGAACCATTATGGAAATCTTGATCCATTATATATCTTCAGCCTTCATGGAGATCATGATCCTTTGTATATATTCATCAAGGATACTCTGATCTATCTATATTTTACGTGGCGATGACCACACATGTCATATTTTGTATCATGCCTATTCATGGCCATTGTACTCTTATGTATCCGAGACTGCTATATCTACTTGCAGTTATGTGCAGAGTTTGATCATTGTATTGTACTATTGGATGGATGGTTCTTCCACCTAGTTCTTTATCACTCAACTTCTAGGATGGACATATAATGTATTTCGGCCATCGTATCACCCCTATGACCTCACACATTAGGGGGCATCTATTACAGTTGATTTTACCACACATGGTGGATCACACCTTTATGGCCTTCCCTATCCCTCTACAGTCTCTTTAGACCCCATGGACCATTTTTGTACCTTTGATGTTTCCAAGATCATCCCTAAAAACATGCATTATTTTCTATACACAACTTTTAAACGTATTCTCGTGTATATACATAGATTTGACCCTTAAACCCGTGTACATCAGGATGTGCACAAAAGGCCAAATAGTTTTGGAGTTTTCCTTGATGTGGATCCAAGTCACTTTTATCTTGGGCTTCCATATGCCTTGAGATTGCTTGGGTTTGACCTTCCATTACCCCATTGAAGCACTATATAAGAAACCCTTTGGATACATTGAAGAAGGAGGAATTGAAGAGCAAGAAAACTATAGCCCATTCTTAGCAGAGCTTATACTTGAGTCTGCATCCCTTTGTCCCTTGGAGTACTTTGTGTTCTTTCCAAGCTTTCCTTTGCTTGTGAGCTCTCTATCGAGATATGGAGGATTGAAGTGGTGGAGGTCCAGGTAGAGGACTTAGTTTCTCTGATTCGCAGACATACCGACAAAGGTTGTCACTATTGTAATCTCTAATTTATATGAATAGAAATATATTTTCCTGTCTAATAATGTGTATTTAAATGAGTATTGAATCCATGGATGATTTTAAATGCTTATATGTTATTTATTATATATTCTAGAGTAGGTATAACACAATTATATAGCATGCTTTCCTTGTTTGCTGAATGTTGAGAGAGCAAATTATCAATACAAGCGAGAGTAGAAAAGCTCAACGGGGATCTATATCAACCATCCAGAATAAGGTATATTTAGAGATCCTTTAGTGTTAGATGTTTGGTTTCTCTTGCATATAGGAAAGGATTGATTTTTGCGGTTACCCTACCTGTTTTGGTACCCAAAGCCATAGGAAGTTTTCTCCGTAACATTAGTGGTAGGGGGGAAATAGGGATGTGTGTGTGTGTGTGTGTGTGTGAGAGAGAGAGAGAGAGAGAGAGAGAGAGAGAGAGAGAGAGAGAGA
>LPNX011182968.1:179759-193697 GCA_001517045.1 Pseudotsuga menziesii
ACGAAGTCTTCTAGGAAACCATACTTACCCAGACACACTGGCAAGCTAAGGAAATCTGAAATCTCCAGGTTCTTTGAAAAGTATAGGTCAATGAAAACTGCCACTGGATCCTTAAAAGGAAGATAAGTAACATGCTGCTCCTCGGAAAACAACTGCACATCTATGGCAGCCTCATGCTCAGCCATGATTGTTTCTCTACAAGAGGACTGATCATCTTCTTGTCTTCTTGAAATTAGTGATTGATCATCAAAGATGGTAACTTCCTCCTCAGACAAATGTACACAAGATGGTGACAGAATAGGTTTTATATCATATGAATTTTGATCAGCTGAAAATATGTAGTTACCTATATCATCATTAGTTACCATAGGCTCTTCTTGATTTGCAAACTGGTCATAAACTTCATAGCCATACCTGTCTCTAGAATACTCTGCACATACTGAAGAAACTGATTCTGAATCTGAAATGTACTTACCCTCAGGCTGCTGGTCCAAATCTGTTTCATACCCACAGCTTTCATACTCAGAATCTGAAATGTCATGACTGTCTTCTTGCACATATGTTTGCAGATTTTCAGAGTCAGCCTGCATTCTGATCCACCTAGATGCACAGATGTTTTCCTCTACCTTTTGCGCATCTTCAAACAACTGGGTTAATGATGAAGACTCCCTTTCTAGCAGAAGAAGGGCGAGTTCTGAATGAAGACACATAACATAGTGTATCATAGCAGCTGTTTCTGTAGGTCTGATCTCCAAGGGCATGTCATGATACCTGCAGTTAAACTTTCGATTGAAAATAGGCAAAGTTTGGCTCCGCTCTCTCTTCAAAGCATAAAAGTCAGCAAGGTAAGAATCAAAAGATTTGTATTTGCCCCAATACTTCAGGAAAGCATTAGAGAACTCGGTCCAAGAGCCAATTGAATCAGCTCTTAGGATTTTAAACCAAATAGCAACATCTTTGATCAAAGACTTGGAGAAATATCTCATGACCACATCTTCATGGGTAAGTTGAAAACGATCAACAAAATCCAAAAAGGATTCCACGTGTTCCTCAGCTGAAGTTTGATTCTCTCCAGAAAACCAAGGGAGATATTCATAACAATCATCGGGATAAGGATGAAGAAGAAGGGGCAGCTTTAAAGGCTTGAACATCTTCATCCGGATCTTAACTTGAAAGGCTGTGGGCTGATCATGAGAGTTAACGGGTTCATGACAAGATACAGAAATTATAACAAGAGGGGCTGAGATCTGTACAGGGTCTGAAACAATTTCTATACTTTCAAGGTCACATGGCTGATCAGATTCTGAAGGCAACTAAATACAGTGGTCATCTTTGCAAATGGGCTGAGGTAAAACTACCGAATCTACATCTACAATGCAGGTCTCCAGGATTTCCTCTTCTAAAGATGAATATATACAAGAAGGATGATGATTTTCTGAATATACAAAACAGAAAATAATTATCTTTACATGCAAAGGGAAAAGAATGAAAGAGGTAATAAAGAACAACAAAAGTTCATGAAGCAAACTAATGAACTGATACCTGGACTTTGATTTGAGCTTCTTCATATTTTATCAATAGGATCCTCCCCAGTGGAGTCTTTGAACGTGGAGTCACCAGATAGATGCTTACAACCAATATAATGTTCAGCCTTTGTCTATCATCAAAAACTGAAACTATGTCATCTCCCAGGGAAGCTTGCTTCACTCTCCGTTCCCCGGCAATGGCGCCAATTTGTTATCACTCCAGGAAACTACCTAGGGTTATAAGCTAGGTATGCCTGGTAACTTAAGAAATTATGTTTTTGTGTTTTTGTAAAGGTGGATCAATGGGACAACTCAATCCGAGTATGGCATTCAGACATTCAGAATGGTAAACAAATAAAATAGTGCTCTCAAGAGTTGATTAATCAGCAGATAACTTTAAAGATGGATGAAGAAAAGAATGTAACTAAACCAGTACAGAGTAGGGTTCAAGAGACATCCAAGAAACTAATATCAGGCTATGAGCTAAACAATGGAAAAGAAACCATTCAAAGCTAGACAACACAGATAATAGTGAAAAGGAATATGGAAAGATGACATCAAAACTGAAAGAAACTTGTGATCTGTATTAGCATAAAGAATACTGAGTACAATAGCAGATTACTCTATCCAAAATCGAACCCCCTTGCTCAGCCTCAGTACTTAGGCTTTATAGCCTTTACAAAATAGTCTACAGATCCTAAAACATGGATATGTTGAGTTAACTAAAACACTAACTGGACAGCAAATGCAAAAAGATAGGGACTGATCCCTAAAATCAAGGAAATGACAATGAGTTGGTCTTCTTTCTAGTGCTCGATGGTTGATGAAGTGAAGTTAGCCTCCCAAGGCTCGGTGGCTTTGATTAGGTACGTGCAGACTCAACCTAGCTGATGTGGCAGTCGATCCCAGAACTGTTGCCTTAAAAAGATGCTAAAATATAGCAACCAACCCACTTTGACTTTCATTTTTCACAAACCTCCTGTAGATAATGGTAGCATAATTCATAACTTGCTTATTCTGCTCGGCCTCCCGCCATTCCAACTAGAAAATCCGCGATCTGGGCAAAAACTTAAGCGATCTGTGAAAACAGGCTTTCGGCAGCTAAGCCTTCTGCCAGTTTCATGCGTTAGCTGCCGAAATTCAGCCTTTTCGGCAGCTAATGAGCTCTTGGAGGCTCGCCTAAGCTGCCGAAACCTGTAGAATTCCTAAAAAAACTGCCTTTGGAAAAAATCAATTTTCTCAGCCGTCCGATGTCCATTTTGCATGTTCAAATAGTCGATTTTTATCTACAGATCATAAGCTATCTACTGGTGCTTTCAGATTTGAATTTAGGGCTCGGGAAGGCCATCAAAATTTCCCGTCAAAATCACATGATTTCAGCAGAAAATTCCTCCAATCCTTTGTTACAGGTCTGTGTTATTAATATTTCGTCAAGCTCCTTTCATTGGAAGCAGAAGGCATAGATGTTTTAGAAACTGAGACTTGTAATGATACTCACAGCTCCAAGACTAACAAATGGCTTCTTCCAGCTAAAAATCAGGGATAATAATAGACCATTCTTTAAGCACTCGGCTAGGATTCGAAATGGGAAGAAGTTTTTTCAACATACCAAGCATTCGAGTAAACTCGAGCTTATGAGAGAGACTCATCCAGTCATGACATAAGAAAATATTCTGTGGCAGATAATAGAGGAACCTCTTGCCGAAATCACGGAGTTTAAATTAAATGTTGACTCCCCCTTTCTCTCTGAATCCCACTCTGATGAAAACCACCTGTGAACTGATGCTCTGCTCTGATGAAAACCACCTGGCTGAAACAGGAACTTCAACTGCGCGAAAACATGAAAACACTCCGGGACCTTGGATTTATTTGGAACGTTTGAGAAATTAGATGCCAATTCAAATGAGCCCAGCAAGAGACCATGCTCCATTATGATGTTATCCATCTTGTACGTGATCCTCAGAATGTCATCATGTGAATTGTATACGATTATGAGGTCGATCTCATGAAAGTGAGTGTCATTTGTACGATCTGAAGAGAAATGACCATCATACCTCATGTTGTCATTTTTGGCAGCTAAAGTAATTTTGACAGACCGTCTTAGCTGCCGAAATAGGCCTGTTTCGGCAGCTAACTAAACTTCCACAGACTTAGTTAAATCCGAAAGCTGAAAATTTTGATTTTGAAGGCCAAGACTCATAGAAATAATTTTTTTTACCCATTCTATCATCCAAAATGACGGTGGTCAATTTGGGAGATAACATAAGGGTATTTTTTTATCACAACATAATCAGGTCACTCGACCAAAACCAAGGGATGGACTTCCATCATCATATATAGATCGAAAAGTAAGTAAGACTAATCCGTCAACACACATAAACAAAAAATATAGATTTTAACGCATAAAAATCAACACTCCACAATATTTTATCATTAGATATTAGACAAACTCATAAATATTTAGTCATAGTAGACACAGATATCAAAGACACATATTTAACATGGAAACCCATATGGGAAAAACCATAAAGGCGCTTTTCATCGGGCATGAGTGATATTTTAAATGTCTTTGGTCTACGCACATATCTTGTAGACCTCTCTCAAGATATTCTTTACAATATATGAGGCATTTGTCTCTCTCATTCTCTCATGTATTGCTAGCTCTCTAGTCTTGTTTGATCCTTTTTCCACTCCTTGGTCATCCACAAAAAGCTTGGATCAACCTTATATTCTTTTTACAATTCTTGTTTTACCCTTCTAATAATTCCCAACTGATAGTTGATGGGTTGTTTTATGACTCAAAACATCTCGTTACATTAATATAGGTGCTATCGGCCAATTTACAATCACACCCATTCCCAAAATAACTATTAATATAACTTAACTAACTCTTATAGAAAATTGGTCAAACTCTCGATTTTGATTTTCTGTTTTCCTCTTCCATCATGACCCTTTCTATTGCATCCTTGCTCGTCTTATGACTGGATTCTTCGTCTTTTCCAACAAAACACTTTTGTATTTTCCTAGGGTCAACACTTGTGCACTATATTTCCATCACTTGGTGGGATTTTTACACTAGAGGTCCATAACTTAATTGCATACAAGCACCTTTATTATGTATACTTCTTCAAACCATCACCAAGTTCAATAATCTCTTTTGACAGTTGGTGGGACTTTCTGAGATTTGCGCACATATTATCTATATACGTCTTCAAACTAGAATTGCACACATATTTTCTATATACTTCTTCAAGCAGGATATAAGACTTCAATTCTATAAAAAATATCTTTGACATCAATGATAACACAAAGCTGAACACCTTCATAACTTCAAAAATTCACTTGACAACATGGCAATTAAATCACTTTGACATCACATACCATTGGAGTTTACATTGATTTCAATTAAGTTGTATGAAATATCATCTAATATGGCCATAGATTCCAAAACTACATCGTTAAGTGCATATTTTGTAGATTGGATGGCCATTAAATAGTTGCTAACATGAGTGAGTAACTGGTATGCATTTTAAGTGGTAAGAAACACTAAAGAATACTTGAAGATAAAAAAGGCATAAGAGAAATATTCTATGTAGTGTTATGCATTCTTCATATTCTTCTATACAAAAACTAAAATAATATCTTATTTATGTGAACACAATAATTTTTTTATTATAGATCTTATAAAATAATGACATGCATCCATAGAGTTTAAGTACATTACAACTAATTAGGTGACAGTCTTAAAAATGTTATCCATAACTTATGGTAGTAGGTGAAGTTAATTATGTCATTTAATATAATCTTATCAATGCTTTGAGTACATGCATAGATACAAATCATTATGTGCATTAATCTTGTAAATTCTTTTAACATTATTAATTTTCAGAAATTTTATGTTTTTGTTTTGTAAATAAAACATTGTATTACATCAAAAGAGATTAATTACATGACAAATATATCTCTATGACAGTCATACTGATAGAGTTTCAGCAAAAAACCTCAGCTCTCATCAGATACATCCCTACTGCATGGATAGGTAGGTTCCCCAACCCCCCCCCAAAAAAGCACAAGGTTGCATCTACTAGACCCCCCTGATTACAAGTAAAGGTCGACTAGAATGAGATTCCTTTTACAACCCATAATAGAGAAAGAAAATGACAAACAAAACACATTAGAAAACATATATCAGACCCGATTCTGGACAGATTGTCCCTGACTGGGGCACACCGAAGTGGACGCAGTGGGTGGCTTTCCTTGCTGTCCAAGCCCAGAAGAAGTTCCCGCCTACTTGACATGGTGCTCCTTATCAAGGGAAATCCCCCTCTCATGGGGCCTTACAAGATCCTCTTGCATCTTATTCACCAGGTAGAACATAATTCCCAAATAGGATTCCATCACATCTATTTTCCAGTGCATCATGTGACACTCACCGTTATGTTCCTTCCAAGCTCTAGTAGGCTCCTCATTTCCTTCTCGCTTTTCTTCCACGGAAATTCAGGAATGTCCAACCAATTGCATGAAGACCCAATACATCATCAACAAATAATCATATATCGATGCTTGGCCCACCATGTTTCCTGGGTCAACCACCTAGTCTGCTACCTCCTTGCGAAGATCCTCGACAGGAATCATCTTAACCTCCTCCCACAGATCCCCGACTACCTTATGAATTTACAAGCATATGGCCAGAGGTACATGTTCTTTGGAAAACTCTGTAGCCTCTTGGGCTTGTAGGTGGTCCCTCGAGGCTTGGTGTCTCTCCTCCTTCTTACTTATGACCCCCTTTCCCTTCCTGTCTGGGACACTGGAGGCCTCTCCCAACCCCGCCTCACTTCTCAGGGAGCACTTGGGAGCCATGAGCTCAGAGCCACCAAGAATTCCTCCACAGAAAACAAGAAGAAGTTCCCCTATCCTATAGGCTTGCCACTTAGTAGGCATAGAACACATCTCCAAATCGAATAGGATTACGACACCTCGTTGAAAAAAAATGGAAGGTGGTGGATCTTGCCTCAGATAAATGGAGAGGGAATCCATTATTTCCAAAACTACCTTGTACCCTGCATACAACACCCTAATCATGCTCCCATCGCCCTTCGTACCAAGTACAGTAATAACCATCCTTTTGGAATTAAAGGCCAAATCTCTTTACTGATCCCTGCCTTCCTCACCCATACTATCACGCTTAAGACCGTACCCAGACATGACATCCCTAGCCTAGACTAACCCGCCATGGGAATTTAACCACGTGATCCTGCATGTCATGACGCAGGGATTTACTGGGCCTTGTACCAGGGATTTCTCCTTGCTACAAGGGCAGGAATGGCTCCCTTCTGTCTATAGGATAGAAGGGTAGGTTCCTGCATGTGGAAAATGCAGAAAGAAATCAGAGTAAACAAAAAGGAAAGACAGAAAGAAAATAATGGCTATGAGCCCCTCTGCAAACACTGTTAGGGCTTCGCCTTAGAAACCTGGAAACAATCTATTAAGTAAAAACAAACTTGCAAATAAACAAGGGTTAGAAAACAACTAAGCTATACAAATGCATGAAAAAAAACAAGATTATACCTCCTTTGGTGAAATAGCCACCATGCCCTGGCTCGAAGGAAGCACCTCCCTATCTCACTTAGTAATGGAAGAGGAGCTATGGCTCAATGAGGGAAATGAGTGGAAGAGAGAGGGATGTGGGTGGATTGAGAGGCAAAGATGTCTCAAGGCATCCACAGGTAGCATAACAGTATGCAAGAGAGGTGTGTTTTAGAGTGACCCCCACCCCTCCTTTTATAGCTTTTTGGGGGACTTTTAGGGTTTTAAGCCCTTGGTCAGGGATTTAGCCCCTTTTTGGGGATTTTAGGCCCTTCTTCCCTAATTTTAACTCCTTTTAGGGTATTAGGCTCCTTTCAGGGGTTTCAGCCCCTTTTTGGAGGCTTTAGCCCCTATGAGAGTTATTTAGGCTCCTTTTTGGGGTTTTTAAACCCTTTTACTCATTTGTAAGCCTTTTTGAGGGTGTAGGGGTCTAATGGGGTGTTACGAGGGTTGTGAATGGGTGTCCTTGGGTGGTGTAGGCCATGTAGATCTGAGTGAAGGATTTTTTGGGTTAATAGGTCTACTCTCACCCTCTCTCATCACCATCATTTCCGTCCTCTATACGTTCCACCTGTGGTCTAACCTCATAGACATGCGTGACCACCTGGTGGCATTGTTGGGTCTATTATTCATAGTGGAAATCATCTGGAGTACACCTCCAATTCCCTCTCCCACCATCCACACCAGCATTTATCAAGTCAGACACCTTGTTGGCTTTACGACGGATGTGGCAGAAGGACACCACTAAGTTTTCTCCACCTGTGTACTAGAGGGTGTCTAGAAGGCTAACCAAGCACCAGCTAGATGAGATATTCTCGCTTTTCTTCCCATTTTCCAATCCCCTGGCCATATGAATCAAGATGTTACTGTCTCCTTCAATGATCGTAGGTAGCCAACCTCCATTGACAAGGTATTCGAAACTCCATATCGGGCCCTCTAATTTAGCAGATTTATTGCTGTTAATTCCAATAGCTCCCAGATACACCAAGAGAATCCTGCCATTAGAGTCCCTGCAAACTCTTCCATAGTCTGCTGGCCCCAGGTTTCCCCATCAAAATTGATCTTGAACACCTAGGGCAGGGGTGGAGACCAAGAAGACAGACTAGAAGGATTGCAGATTGTGTCTTTGTGCCTAAGACCATCCATCCAGGATCTATCTAAACCACATATTGTAGCAACATATATTTCCTACCTTGGGATGATCTTATCCTCATCACTCCATTTCTTGCTGCGAATCATGGACAAAATGTTTTCTTGCAGAGCCTTCCAAACATCATTAACATTATGCCTTCTATCCAGGAAGATCCTTCCATTCCATTCCTTCCATATGTACCACATTTCCATTCCTGGAAAAGCCTCCCACATGGTGCAAATAATCCGATTTTTAAAGGCTTTAGAGTGTCAGTCCTTCATAGTTTGAGTCGGATGCCCTCTCCTTCGATCGCTTCTTCTAAATCTCAAATCCCCTTTGTCCCAGATGGATGAAACAAAGGGGAAACTATCCAGAAGGTGACCTATGCTTTCCTCTTCTCGGAGATGAAGTGGGCACTAAGAAGGGCCCTAGAGCCCCCGTTTCTAAAGGTTTTCCCCTGTGAGGATTTGACGTTTAGATACTAGCCAAGAGAACGTAGCCACCTTTGGCCACAAGTTAGTATCCTAGATATTCTTCCAAAATCCATCCCCCTCCTCATTAATGCATACCCTAATGTTTTAAGCTTCCTTTATGCTGAATGATCCCTTCTTAGAATAACCCCATCATAAAATATCTACCGTCCCTAACCTGGATGAATCGATGCTGAAGTTCCTCTTGTAAAGACCTCAGTTCATCATCATTGGTGATATTAAGCCCTACCTAATAATTCCACTGCCACTGACCCTCCAGTCCTTGATCTCCCCAATAATGGTTTACCTTAACCCTTCCTTCCTCAATTCCTCTTTCATGCAAATGTCTCCATCCTGGAACAAATCCCAGATTAGGCAACTGATTCAATGAATCCTCCCAAAATTTAGCACTCTCCCCATTCCTTATTTCCTAGAAATAGTGTTTCTGCACCAACCTTCTCCCACCCATAGCTTTTGGCCAAATGGGAGAGCCAAGTTGGTCATCATTGAGTTGGACCAGTTGATCCTTGGGATTATCTCTGGCATACTTGATGTGCCATAACCTATCCCAAGGTTCAGCTGAGTAATTGGACCACCTCTACCAAACTTTTGTACCCTGTACTTCAGCCATAACATTAGGGTCCCTAAGCCCCAAACCTCCCTGCTCCTTGGGTCAGCAGATGCCTTCCTATCTTATCAGGGAAAATTTGTCTTTCGCCTCCCTACCATCCCAAAGGAAATTTCTTTGTACACTTCTTATTTCACAAAGAAAAGACTTAGGAGTCTATAGGATTGAGAAGAGATAGATTGGCATTGCCTAAAGAACTGCTTTTACTATAACCAACCTACTGGGGAGGTTTAAAGGTCGAAGAACCCAACTAGAGAGCCATTGTTTCATTCTGTCAAGGAGTTCCCACCATGAGACTTTTCTCAACTCCCCTACCACAAGGGGTGCTCCCAAGTATTTTGAAGGAATCACCCCTAGATAGAAACCCAAGATCCTATCAATATCCCTCTGGACATTTGGTGCAGTATTCATAAAAAGGACTTTGGATTTATTGGGATTGATTGCCAAGCCTAAAGCCTTAGCAAAGAGGTTTAGACTCTTTTTGAAGCTTTGATCTTCTTGGATTGAAGGGTGCCCCATGAGCATGGTGTCATCTATGAACTACTGGTGTGTCTAGGGGTCCATTCCATCATGGACCTTGAGCCCCCGTAACTCCCCATTTCCTGCTTGAGACTGAATACGGTGACTCAAACCTTCTGCCATCAGAATGAGGAGAAAAGGATACGGAGGATCCCCTTGTGTGATGCCTCGGGAGGGTTGAAACACTTTATTTGGGGATTTATTCAATAGGATATTGAAGAAAGGAGTTATTACCAGGCCCATAACCCACTCCACCCCTTGAGGACTGAAGCCAAAGGCCTCAAGCATCTTGTCCATGTACTTCCATCTTAGTTTTTCATAGGCCTTTGCAATATCAAGTTTGATCATCATGACTGGTCATATGGTACTTTTTAGGGAATGAAGCACCTCATGGACAAGGATGAAGCCATCCAAAATATTCCTTCCTTCCACAAACCCTGACTAT
Organism: Pseudotsuga menziesii; assembly: GCA_001517045.1. Lineage (NCBI taxonomy): Eukaryota > Viridiplantae > Streptophyta > Pinopsida > Pinales > Pinaceae > Pseudotsuga > Pseudotsuga menziesii. The sequence continues at coordinate 190,066 of LPNX011182968.1, forward strand.
TCAGGGCTGATAAGGCCACAGGGACTTCACTTAGTGAACCTCTCACATAGCATGTGTGATTGTGGGATATTAAAAAATACCCTTAATTTCTAGAGATATTGCCCCAAAGTATTTTTGTTGAAACCCCCTCCCAATACTTAAAACCTCTTCCCACCCCTTTTTATACCTCAATCCTTATAAACCACCCTACCCACCCCAACCTTAAACCCCTCATCCCCCCCAATACCTGCAATATATTGGTTCAATTTTTGATAATTTTAAAACCCACAATATGAACTAACGTGATAGGATATTGGTCAATAAGTGAAGCCCCCATGGATAAGGCTAGGGAGGAGTGGTTTCAAACGGTTTTCTATTACCTTAGAATTAATCTTGTAAATAACATTGCAAAGGGCTATGGGTCTGAATTTATCACGGCTGTATGCACCTACCTATTTAGGGATTAGAGTGAGATTAGTTGCATTGAAAGATTTGAGGACTCCTCTCTTACTCCTGGATTCTTCAACAATCTCCAGGACCTCCTCCTTGACCAAATCCCAGAAATGGTGGAAGAAATTCAAGGTGAAGCTATCCAGCCCAGGGGCTTTCCCAAGAGCCATTTGGTGGATAACTTCCTCAACCTCCTGCATAGCAACTATTGTAAGGATCATTTCATTGTTCTCTTTGGTCATGGTCCTAGGGATTAGATCAGTAATCCTTGTTATGGCTCTCCTTCTATCACCTCCATTCTTGTTGAGGATATCAGAGAAGTGCTGGGTACGCTCCTCCTCTATTTCCCTTCAAGTATCCACCCTACTTCCATCTTACTTCTTGAGCTTGTGGATTCTTGAGCTATTTCTATTCTGGAGGACCGAGTTGTGGAAGAATTTAGTATTCCTTTTCCCCTCCTTAAGCCATTTAACCCTATACTTGTGTTGCCAGAAAACCCCCTCATGCCTTTCCCTGGCCTCTAGCTGACATAAAAGATCCTTCTCCTTGAGATTCATGTTCTCATCCCACCCCTCATCCATCCCCTTCTTATTGATAAGTTCAATTTAACTTATCAAACTTTTTTGTCCTTAAAGATATTTCCAAACTCTTCCCTATTCTACGTGTGAATTTTGGCCTTAAGGGCTTTGAGTTTTTGTTGGAAACAATACATTACTAACCCATGGGGGGGACCATTTCTTGGCACCACTAGGTGACCAACTCTTTAAAGTCCTTATGATATAGCCATAATTGCTTAAATCTAAATGGTTTGCTCAGGGTATCATTTGGCCAATCCCAATTGAGGCAGATAAGCCAACGATCTGAGCCGGATGCAAGGAGAATGTTAGCCCTTATTTCCCTCGTACCTTGTACAATTTTTTTAGAGACCATGAATCTATCAAGTCATGAGGCAACCATGTGTTCACCTCCACATTTTTTATTCCAGGTGAACCAACCATTCCCTGTCTCCATATCTATCATAGGGCTTTGGGTCAAGAAATTGTAGAAAGCCTCCTGATACTTGTCCAGGGATCGTATGCCCCATTTCTTCTACCCTAGATTGGAGATAAGATTAAAGTCCCCTCCTATTACTCAGTTCCCTTTCTCTGTTAGACCCTTGACCCATCCTAAGAAATACAAGAAAGTCCATTTATGAGGAAAGGCACTAGGGCCATAGATATTCATTAGGGATCCTTTAGTTCCTAACTTTAGCAGTTGGAACTCTGTAATTAGCACGAATAGGTTAGCTCACTAATCTATGATATCCACAATGTTTGGTTTCCATAGGATCACAATCCCACCAGCCATTCCAGCAGCATCAAGAGCCATGGATCTACTACCCTTCCAGATCTGCTCCCTGATTTTTTCCATTATTTAAGAATTGCACTTAGTTTCTTAAAGGAAAAGAATATCTGGTTTCTCTTGCTTAATTTTCCTAGTTACAGTCTTCCACCTTCTGGGATGATTACACCCCCTTATATTCCAAGATATTATCTTCATTGACAAAATTTATTAACCTCAGAAAAGGCCACCCTAATTGTGGGGTACTGACCTGATTCGATGAGTTTAACACCTACCTCTACTATGCGTTGCTTGTTTGTTTTCCTTCCCCTTTGCATTTCTTCTTCTTGGTATTTCCTCTTGCTGTGTTTTTGTGGGTCTGGCTCAATCCCAAGGTTTTGGTGTGCTCATGTTTTGAGAATTTCCTCTTGGAGAAGCTCTAATTTCCTTCTGGAGACATAACCATTTCCCTTCTTCCCGTGTTCTGCTTCGATTACATCTAGATTCAACTCCCCCAACTCCATTTCTTCAGCCTTGTCCTCCTTAGTTCCTTCCATCGGAGTTTAGTGCTCCTCTTCCTTCTTCGTCTCCTTGATTTTTTTGATTAGTTTCCCCTAATCTCCCTTATCCTCATAGGTTCCTCCTTCACGTCCCCCCTTTCCAAGGATACCAAAGGGATTGTTGGAGCTAGGGTTTTTAACCACAGGGTATTTCCTTGTCTTAGAGGGGCCTCCTCCTTTGCCTCTTCTTCTGTTCTATACTTGAGTGAATCCTTCTCTATTAGTCTCGCCACCCTGCTGCTGATTAGGGTTGGTCGATTAGTTGGCCATATTTGGGAAATCCCTCCCTAGGCGACCATATTCATGACAGTGTCGAAAATGAAAATGCAATTGTTCATAGTCTATGGGTTGAATCCATTCCTCATCCTCCTAGTTTAGGCTGATCACTTCTGGGAATTCCTTTGATAGATCCAGATAAACACAAATGCGAGCAAAAGGTGTGTATCGTTGGGATTTTGTTTTCTCAACCACCTTCACAAATTCTCCTAGGATATTACCAATATCCTTCAGGGTATCCATATCCCAATACTCACTGGGTAATGAGAAAATACGGGTCCAAATCGGGGAAACCGTCGAATCTTCAGTTTTTGTATTGACTCATTCTTTCCAAGGTCTAAGATATAACCCAGCGAAGAAAAAGAAATATGGGCCTCCCTCCAGGATTCTATCCTTGTCTTCTTGATTGAGAAAGATGATTGTGAAGAAACCTTTAGACTCTAGTTGTAAATCATAGTGTCCTTTAGGGTTTGAAATTGTCTTAATCCACCAGACCAGATCCCCACAAATTCCCCAATGACGGTTGTCTCCTTCCATAACTCAATCTTGCTTCTTACCACCTCAAATATTATTTGGATGGTCGAAATAGACTGGGTCTTCGACAAACATCCTCCGAGACCAGACTTTCTTTTCATGCCTTCTCCATCCTTCTTTCTGTTTTCATTCCACATTTCCCCACCCTTGGGCCCCAGGCCTCATGGGTCTAGACCTTCCATCGGATCAAACCCAGGGGATTTTTAGTCCCCCTCAGCTCTCCTCCCTCTTGCTAACCTGTGTGGCTAGCCTTAGTTCACGAACACAGAAAAACCCTTGTCAAGTCGCTCCGCTCTCCTTAAGGTATGTTGTCTCAAAAAAATTAAAATTACTGCTTTTCAGAAATTTTGTGTTAACATGTACCTACTAAAGATGGTATTTTAAACATTACTTTTCATTAATTTAATTAAATAAAATTTAATGTATTCTCATACCTAATGCAAAATGGTTGCTTCAAAATTAATAGTTTGTATATACCTTAGAAAGTACAATAGGAACATAGTCATATATATA
>LPNX011182968.1:196545-207411 GCA_001517045.1 Pseudotsuga menziesii
GCTTGATTGCAGGTACACAGGTGGACTGTCAAAGCCTCGTATTCCAGATATCTACAGCGTCTAGGGAGAGTCTTCAACCTCTTTCCTCTATTTGTTCTGGATCTAAACCATTCAAAATAGTAGAACACCTTGTTGTCCGCAGGACGTGAAATATTCCAGCTAACAAATCTTGCGACTCCGCCTCTTCGTATGATTTAGTCTCTAAGGCCTAAAAAAGTGTAAAATCATACCTTAGAGAACTCAATCCAAGTCATGATTGGCTTGAGTGATCCTTTTTCATAAATAGTCCAATTCGAACCGAAAAAGAGATAACCTACCATCGGATGGACGACTCTTCAAATACTTTAACGAGCATGAAGAGGACAAGATTGCTTGACGATATTGAAGACAAGATTTGTTAGTTGGAATATTTCACCTCCTGTAGATAGTAAGGTGTTCCACTGGTCTGAATGGTTTAGATCCAGAACAAATAGAGGACATAGGTTGAAGACTCTCCCTAGACGCTATAGATATCTGGAATATGAGGCTTTGATAGTCCACCTGTGTACCTGCAATTAAGCTCAACATGAAACAGATCAAGGAAACCAGAATATGATCTACTAATCTATGCTAGTGACTAAGAAATCTAGCAACATATATGTGAAATCACAACAAAAACAACATATGTGGGACATAAATCAACTTGCATTAAAGAATATGAAGAATTTTACAACCAAGCCTTAGTGTTGACATGCATCTCCATGAAACCAGACCTTCTCATCCCCAAAATATCCGACTCTATCTATCTATGCTCTCTCCAAATGATCTTGGGCCAATGGTCAATCTAATAGCATAACAATACCTCCAGTGTTCTCCCATCAACCATGGCTATGAGCTCTTATTTATAGGGATTTAATGGATAGAGTAGGTTGATAAATTAGTGGGTGAGGTGGCCTCTAAGATCCTAGGATGAGGGATCTCGAACTCAACCAACCCACAGAAGTAGGGATAAGGTAGGACATGAGGCTTATCATCTAGAAGCCTCGAGAAACTTCTCTTTTTCCCTTTTTACCCAGGGTACTGCGTTTCTCCTTCTATGACAGAGCGGTTCTGGTAATAACCTCTTATGGACCAAGGACAATAAGCGGTGGCATAGCTTATGGGAAACAAATGATGTGCGGTACGAACAACAGTACCGCTCCTGGATAAAGGGGCATGCATGATGCTGGAAATTTGTATGAAAGATTGATGAAAACCCATTTAGTTTTCACTCTAGAAGCTGGGATTCAGGGCAATTAGGTATGCCAAATGTCTTATCACATGATGGTGATAGGATTTTGGTATAACAGGATGCAAGCATGAGTCTTAGAGGGATACGATAAATGAGAGCTTTGAGAACAAGTCGTTGCCAAGAGATGAAAATGTTGACTTGATTGGAGCATGTTTTCAAGTAGGCATCTGTAGTACATCAGTATGTTGACTCATAGACACAAGTAACCAAACTCATAGTTGCATACCAATACAAGCAAGATCCATGAGAGGAATAAACAAGCATGGCTACTAGAATACAATGTAGATCCATGTGATAGAGAAATCAAACTTGGACATAGCTACCAGACATACAACGTAGATCTATGTCATACAGATGCAAATTTGAGCATAGCCATGACCATACAAATGTGGATCCATGCTGGATATACAAAAATCCATCGCAACCTGGGGAAAAAGCAATGAGCGCTTTTAAACAAATAACCAGGGTATTGATCTCATCTTCCACAAAGTACGATTCTATCCATGTGATTACAATGATCTGAATTAGAACATGGTAGAAACCACTTGATTATCGGTTAATGATGTGAACCATTAACAAGTGTGAGGGAGATCACCATTAATGTTAATGATTCCCAAGGTATGTTAGTACAATCTACTGAGTGTGAATAGATGTCTTGATGTAAAACACCCAGTTGATTCTAACGATCAAAGGTCAATGATCTGAACTTATGTTGATAGCAAGAGAAACTGTCATTAAGGCATATAGATCTCAAGGTACTAAATATTGTTTCTAAGACTATTTCTCGGATAATGAGCTGATGTCAACGGGAATGGTCTCATCGAAGGAAGGCCATGATGAGTCCCACATCAACGACATGAAACTTAGAACATAGTTCTTGAATGATTGTGAATGTAGTAACCATATGACTGACTCAAAGATACTGACACAAAGACTGTGTAGACTGCAGAGGTAAAACTTCTTCAAATTCCCCTTGAACATCAGGTGGCACGACAAAATGACTTTGCAGCATGACTAGACAGGACAAACACACAATGCGATAATGGACAATGCATTCTTTTGAAAAGACTCAAAGGATTGACATGACTCATGAAAGTGGATCGTCATGGAGATCAGCCGAATACCCAATTGACTGACATGATTGTGCAGAAAAGTGTCATCTTCAAAGGTAACGACAAAAAACTGCCATTATTTACAAAATGATTCCCTTCCCATTTCCCCCATCATGGTTGATCAGAGCCTCTTTTTGGTTTTATGAGTTCAAAGAGGGTAACAAACACTTGATATAGCTTGTTAGAAGACAAGTCCAGTCTCATATGTTTTACGAACCTGAGAGAGGAGGGGTTCATTCCCAAAACGGGCCTCTCAATGTTTAATTTAACAAGTCCACTAAAAGAAAACTCGGTATCGTTCATGTTTAGAGAGTCTGATTGAATATGGAAGAAGACTCCAAAGGTGTCCTTTTTCGTATGATTTAGTCTCTAAGGCTCGAAAAAGTGTAAAATCATATCTTAGAGAACTCTTCTAGTCATGATTGGCTAGAGTGACCCTTTTTCGTAAATAGTCCGATCCAAACCGAAAAAGAGATAACCTACAGTTAGATAGACGACTCTTCAAATACTTTAATGAAAGTGAAGAAGACAAGATCGCTCGACGATCTTTTCGTATTTAGGGAGCCTGAAAAGGGTTTAAAGAGAACTCCATAGGGTTTCTTTGCACAATATCATATTTTACAAGCCTGGAAAGAATCAGAAACAGACTCGACAACTTTTTCATGTTTAAGGAGCCTGAAAAATAGGTGAAAAGAGGACTCCATGACGCTTCTTTGCATAATGTTGTATTTTACAAGCCTTGGAAAGAAACTTGAAATGGACTCGGAACTTTGATACTAGATTTTAACGAGCATGAAAAAGTGTTGTAGTAAACGCTCGATGAAATTTTTTGTTTTGTGAAAGTATGAAAAAGCCATAAACAAACTTTCCAAAGCTTCTTACTAAAGTTCTCTTATCCTGCAGATGACTCATAAATGTTAGTTTTTCAACATTAAGATAGCATTATTAGGATCTTTAACTAAGAGAATAACAAGCACAACAATCAAACACAAGAGACAATGAAGACAGTGTTTTTCCTTGGGGAAACCATAAATGGAGAAAACCCCACAACTTCCTCAGAGATAGAATCAACACCAAAATAGAAAATCCCAATACAGTAAGTGATCTCCTGAAAGCAGTAACCTTCTTCTTATCTAGCCCCAGTGTCTTCTCCTTCCTCAACTATGTGCTACAATTGAGTGTGTATGAGTTGTGTGATAAATAGAGACTCTAGTTCTCTATTTATACTAATCCCGTCATGACTAAAACCCTACTAGGGCATACCTCTACTAAGAGAGTCTAAGAACCCTAGTGCCCCGAAACTGCGGGGACTTTAACCCTTAGACAATCGAAGGGTTACCCACTATGATTTTACATGAATTGTTTACATTATAGATCCTATCGATCAAAATATTAGGGCATGACAACATGACTTAATTACATAATATATACATCCCAGAATAAACATTGGGTTACAAGACATAAGATACATAGATGAATACATTCTAAAGTTACAAATACATCAAAACTCCCTCTTAACTAGGAAATTATTATTATTTTGACACAATTTTCAGCACTGGTCTTCTTCTCTGCATCAACTAGATCATCTCCTCATCTTCATATTCAAGTCTTCTTAGTCTTCTTCATATTCTTCATCTTCTTCGTCTTCGAGTATTTAAGTCATCTTCTTCTTCTTTATCACAATATCTGCATCATTATGACTACTGGCTCATCACTGCTGGATCATCACTCGATATGGATCATCATCAAGTCTAGATAATCTCATTTGGATCACTTTATTTGGATCATCGAGTCTGGATCATGATCACAACTGTATCGTCACTTGATCGGGATCGTCATCAAGTCTGGATCATCTCATCTGGATCACTTGATCTGGATCATCATCAAGTATGGATCATCTCATCTACATCATTTGATTTGGATCATCATCAAGTCTATATCATCAGCTGCTATCTCATAATGGTGCTATCTCGATTCTTCTCGTCACAGGAAGTTCTGTAGAGTCAATCTTGTAGGCCTACCCTTCATGTAGGTCTTCATCAACACTTATATCTGACACTTAAGTCAGAATGGCCCACCTAGGTCTTACATCTGACCTCATCTTGTCAGAAAGGAACGCCCAACACTCACATCTAACCTCATCTTGTCAGAAAGGATCAATACTTATATCCAACCATGTGCAAGCACACCACATCGAAAAGGCTCTACACTTACATCCAACCTCATCCTGTTAGAAAGGCACAACACTTACAATCAACCATGCTCAAAAGCATTGCATCGAAAAGGATCAACACTTACAATCCGACCATGCACAAAGCACCACATCAGAAAGGGCTCAGCACTTACAATATGACCATGCATGAAGCACCACATTAGAAAGGGCTCAGCACTTACAATCTGACCATGCACGAAGCACTGCATCAGAAATGGCTCTGCACTTACAATCCAACCATGCACGAAGCACCACATGAGAAAGGGCATGCAATCACATCTGATCATGGAGGAACTAATCCTACCATCGCATCAGAATGGCCCCCAGTCCTAGACTGAGCTACCTGGTAACTGACCAGGTGCCTCCATTCCTAGAATGGTAGTTTCCCTTGCATCTGACCTACTCATCAGAATGGCCAACACTCACATCTGACATGGGAGGAACCTTATCGTTTAGCCATGATAGAATGGTTCATCCCTTACATCTGATCAAGTGGGGACATATCCCTCTATCACATCAGAATGGATTCTCAATCCTATACTGATTTTTCCTAGTAATTGACTAGGTGCCTCCATTCCCAGAATGGCAGTTTCCCGTACATCTTTCCTACTTAAAAAAATGGCCAGCACTCATATCTGACATGGAAGGAACCAATTCTCTCACCATGAAATAATGGATCAACCCTTACATCTAACCATGGAAGGAACCAATCCTCTCACCATGTCAGAATGGCTATGGGTCTCATCACTTTCTCTTGGAGGAAACCACAATCTGGAGAACACCAAGCTTCTCCCTGAAGTACTCAAACTTCAGCCTAGCTAATGGCCTCATCAATACATCAGATATATGTTCCTTTGTTGCAACATACTGGAGCTTCACTGCTCCCCTTTGCACCATATCCCTGATATAGTGATACTTGATCTTGATATGCTTCGACTTGTCATGGAACACAGGATTCTCTAACAACTTCATGCAACTCTAGTTGTCACAATGTATACAAGTAGCATCCAACTGGAGATCAAATATATCAGACAGTAGCTTCCACATCCATACTACCTCACAACTAGCTGAACAAGCTGTGACATACTCTGCTTCAGCTGTACTTAGTGCCACATAGGATTTCTTCCTACTAAACCAAGAGATCACACCTGATCCCACACTGAGGAAACATCCTGAAGTGCTCTTCCTATCGATGGCACTGCCTACCCAATATGAATCGACATAACCCTCTAGGTTAATCTTCTAATTTGACTCATACTTGATCCCATAATCAACTATACCCCTCAGGTACCTCAAAATATGCTTTGCGGCAATCAAGTGAACATTGCTTGGATTTGTCAAGAACTGGCTCAAGGTGTTCATAGCAAAGCAAATGCCTGGTCTCGTGTTCGTCAGGTACATCAATGACCTAATCATCCAATGATACAATGTAGCATCAACTGTCTTTGATGAAGCATCACTCAATAGCTTTAGGTTTGACGCCATAGGTGTGGCCATGGCTTTGGAGTCCATCATCCAAAACCTCTTCAGGATCTCTACTGCATACTTCCCTTGTCCAAGGAAGATTTCATCTGCACTCTGCCACACTTCCATGCCTAAGAAATAATGCATCATACCCAAGTCCTTCATTTTGAACTCAGCAACAAGATTTCTCTTCATATCAGCAATCAACCCATCCATACCTTTCACAAATAGATCATCTACATATAGTAGAAGCATCACTGGGTTGCCATCTTCAACCTTGTAGTAAAGGTTGGAATCTGCTTTACTTTTGGTAAAGCCCAAACTGGATATAAAGCTTTCAATTCTACCATACCAAGTCCTGGGTGCCTGTTTCAAACCATACATGGATTTCTTCAATCTGCATACATGAGACTCTCTGTCATGTGTCTCAAAACCGAGTGGTTGTTCTACATACACTTCCTCTTCCACTACACCATTCAAGAAAGAAGTCTTGACATCCATCTGGTGTATCTTCCATTTCATCACTGCAGCTAGAGCAAGTACCGATTTGATGGAAGTGTATCTGGCTATAGGTGCAAAGGTTTCTTCATAATCTATTCCTTTTTTGTAAGAGAAACCTCGAGCCACAAAACATGCTTTATATTTTTCAGTTCTACCATCTGCAACATGCTTGATCTTGTAGATCCATTTGGAAGTTACAATTGACTTCCCTTCTGGTCTTGGGGCAACATCCTAAGTATCATTCTTCATGATCGATTGATATTTTTCGATCATAGCATCCTTCCATTCTTTTCGTTCTGCCGCTTCTTCATAAATGGAAGGTTCTTTATCAATGAAATGACATAGTAAAGCTACATACCCGGAACAGGATCTAGTCCTCTTTCTTTCTCTGTGATTCTCTTCTGGAGCCCCATATCTTTCTGCACCTTAGATAAGTTTTCATACCCAAGCAGGTTTCCTCTTATGAGGATTCTTCTCTAGAGGTGGATCTACAAGTCTTTGTGGTTCTTCAAATTATCGATCTTCTTCTTGAATTTCTTCGTTCATGGTTGTATCATGAATTTTGGGTGCTTCTAATTATTTAGGTTCTTCAGCAGGTCTCTTTTTGGATTTGTTGTAGGCTGTGTCTTCATCAAATTTCACATTCTTGCTAATGTCAATCTTCTTGTATCACAGGAAATATATTCTGTAAGCCTTCGAGCTTTCAGAGTATCCCACAAATATACCCTTCTTTCTTGAAGGATCTAATTTTGTTCTCTTCTCTTTTGGAATGTGTATGTATATAGGACAGCCAAATATTCTGAGATGGCTGACTTCTGGTTTCTTACCAGAGAATACTTCTTTAGGAGTCTTGTTCTCTAGTACTCTATATGGAGTACGGTTCTGTACATACACCGCGGTTCTGGCAGCTTTTGCCCAAAGATGCATAGGAAAATCTTGATCATGAAGCATAACTCTTGCAGATTCCATGATAGTTCTGTTCTTCCATTCTACAATCCCATTCTATTGTGTATTATAAGGAGTGGACAAATACATCTTAATCCCTGATTCTTTACATAGCTCTTTGAATTCATTCAAAGTGAATTCTTCACCATTATTTGATTGAAAAGTCTTGATCTTCTTTTTAGTGTGATTCTCGATCAAGGCTTTGAATTCCTTGAATTTGCTGAATACTTCGTCTTTGTTATTCATGAAGTAAACCCATGTCTTCCTAGAAAAATCATCAATAAAAGAAACATAATATGCATACCCGCTTAGTGAGCTTGATGACATAGGACCGCATACATCGGAGTGGATAATTTCCAAGATTCATTTTGCTTTGCTTTTGCTACTTGGAAATGCCTTCTTTTTCTTTTCTTTCCTTTCGCACATCCTTTGCAGACCCCATCATGTTTTTCTTGTATTTCTAGAAGACCTTCAATAGATTTGCTAGCAAGAGGTAGTGCTCTGTAATGCACATGTGCAAGCCTTCTATGACAAAGTTCACTTTTCTCTACTGTGTCATGGACCAAGGCTTGTTCTGGATGGCCCTTTAATTTGTACAAACCTCCTTCTTGTTCACCAATCACTACCGCATCATCGACTGTCTTTCCTCTCGGCCACATGATGACTTAACCATCTATGAATGCAACCCTCATTCCTTTTGCATCCAATGTTGATATGGAGAGAAGGTTCTTCTTGAGTCCTGGCACAAACAATACTTCTTTCATTGTTAGAGACTTTCCAGAGTCTAGTTTGTAGGAAGATTCCCCACTACTTTTTATTGGATATTGGTTGTCATCTCCTAGCTTCACCTTGTGAGGTGATTCATGTTCTAAGAGTTTCACAAAGGATTCCTTGAATCCAGTCATATGTTTGGAAGCCCCACTGTCTATAAGCCAATCATCACTTCCATGAGTAATGTTACCTGTGAGAGTGGAGATCAAAACATATTCATCCTCACTTGAAGAATTTTCACTTTCATATCTGGTTCTCTTTGATGAAGGTTCATCATCCTCTGCAGCATGAGCATGATGTCTTTTCTTGCTTCCCTTCTTTTTGTGAGAGCTACTTTTGTTCTTAGGAAAATATCTAGCAAAGCTTCCTTTTTCATCACATGTATAGCAAATGTACTTAGACTTATCTCTAGGATTTCTTGAGTTATACCTATGATGAGAGTACTTACTTCTATGATGGCTGGATCTGGATTTATTGGATTGTACTGTGAGAGCTTGATCTTCATTTCCCATCTTCTCTTCCTGAGATGTTATCCGAGATTCTTCTTGAATTCTTCCTACAGTCTGCTGAACTTGACTAACTTATTTCTAGCACAAATCCCTTGAATGAAAGAGTCCCATGTCCTAGGGAGACCATTCAAGGTGGTCCTCACAATTTCTGCATTCTCCACTTCTTCATCTACTGCTTCTAATTGTTCCTTGATATGAGAAACCCTTGTGAAGTAAGATTGGATGATCTCTGCATTCTGGATCTTCACATTCTTCAGTTGATTCCTCAGAGTCATTTTCCAGTTTATGTTCTTCCCTTCAAACAATATGGTTAGGGCATCAAACATAGCTTTAGGTGTCTTGAGAGAGGACACCTTTGGGATGAGGTGATCCTTGATAGAATTAGAAATGATCCTCTTTTCCATAACCATATTCTTCTTATGTAAGTCCTTAGCCTCATCTCCCTCTATAACTGGAACCTCCTCATGGATGTAGGAGTCTAACTCATTTTTTTCCAAAACCAGGGAGATCCTATACTTCCAGGCCCGGAAGTTATCAGCTCCGTCAAGCATTTCATCAAGCTTGGTATGATGAGACATATTAACTAAGAAACTCAAATGGAAATACAAAATATTTAGATCTTACTATTTCAAGATGTCGGATCTAGATTTGAAGCTGAAATCCTGCAGTACTCGATTAGGACAAAATTAGGGTTTTTATTTTTCGAAGTTTCGTCCACCCAAATGCCTTGAAATTTATCCCTAACTTTGATTTTTGGGAGGATATCAATCCAGGCCCGGGCTCACTAAAAAATTCCTCTTCTGTGAAAATCCCTAAATTCCGGTAGCAGTGTCGGGTCCAAAACTAAAAAACCTTAGAATTGGATTCTGCTTCGACAGAAAGATGCCCCTTAAGGAGGAGAGTTGTTCCACCTTAATTTTGCTGAAAATCTGTGGAGGAAGATCCAAAAACAAGGAAGACCTATTTCTCAGAGTTGCAGAGTGTCTTCTTCTCAGGTTAGCTCTGATACCATGTTAGTTTTTCAACATTAAGCTAGCATTATTAGGATCTTTAATTGAGAGAATAACAAGCACAACAATCAAACACAAGAGACAATTAACATAGTGTTTTTCCTTGGGGAAACCATGAATGGAGAAAACCCTGCAACTTCCTCAGAGATAGAATCAACAACAAAATAGAAAATCCCAATATAGTAAGTGATCTCTCGACAACAGTAACCTTCTTCTTATCTAGCTCCAGTGTCTTCTCCTTCCTCAACTATGTGATACACTTGAGTGTGTATGAGTTGTGTGATAAATAGAGACTCCAGTTCTCTATTTATGCTAATCTCAGCATGACTAAAACCCTACTAGGGCTGACCTCTACTAGGAGAGTCTAATAACCCTAATGCCCCGGAACTGCGGGGACTTTAACCCTTAGACAATTGAAGGGTTACCCACTATGACTTGACATGACTTGTTTACATTATAGATCCTCCCGTTCGGAACATCAGGGCATGACAACATGACTCAATTACATAATAGATACATCCCGGAACAAACACCAGGTTACAGGACATAAGATACCATGGGGGCTTCACTTATTGACCAATATCCTATCACGTTAGTTCATATTGTGGGTTTTAAAATTATCAAAAATTGAACCAATATATTGCAGGTATTGGGGGCATGAGGGGTTTAAGGTGGGGGTGGGTAGGGTGGTTTATAAGGATTGAGGTATAAAAATGGGTGGTGAGGAGGTTTTAAGTATTGGGAGGGGGTTTCAACAAAAAGACTTTGGGGCAATATCTCTGGAAATTAAGGATATTCTTTAATATCCCACGATCTCACGTGCTATGTGATAGGTTCACTAAGTGAAGTCCCCATGTAAGATACATAGATGAATACATTCTGAAGTTACAAATACATCAATAAGAAACAAGTGTTAAATGTAATTTAGACCAACATTAAGGGATTATGACAAATGAACTTTGACTAAAATACAATTTTATATCAAAACTATAGTAAGTTGGACCCAAAAATGTCTATATAAGTCAAGTAAATAGTAAAAATCAAAACATTTCACTATTTACCTCTAGCAAAG
>LPNX011182968.1:208843-280718 GCA_001517045.1 Pseudotsuga menziesii
AGAGGTGAAGGAGCACCGGGTTCCTAATGGTGTAGAGATGGTTCAAATGACAAACCACGAGTTGTGAGTCCATCAGGTTTACTAGATCACAGACATCCTGGGAGGTAGCTTCAGTCAAGAGACCGATGACTGCTTTATACTCGGCTATGTTATTAGTAGCGGGACCTATGCAAACCGATCCCGAATTGACCAAATATTCAGCTAGGGAATAGAGAACCCAAGCAACCGAGGCGAGATTCAAGGTGTGGAGGAAAGCACCATCAGCGAAGTTGTAGAAAGCCATCTGCATGACCAAAACATGATATAAATAGATGTGGAAACTAAAACTCAAAACCATCTTGAAAATACTAAAAGCACACTGAAATTCAATCAATATACATATATACAAGATACTATCCAAGAAGACCTAGGTATAGTACCTTTTTAGGTACAACCCATTGTGAGGTTGCCCCAAAGGGATTCCATCATAATCAACGAGCTCGTAAGCTCCTTTCTCTAACACCTTAGAAATAACAAAAGGTCCATACCACATGGACTCGAACTTACCCTTCCCTAGTTTGTCATATCACTAGTCATAAGTCAATACTAGGTCACCCTCACTGAAAACACGAGGCTGGACAAATTTATTGTATTGTGCCTTGATGCATTTCTTATGCACCTCATTATCCAAGGTAGCATCTCTGTGAGTCTCATCAAGGTTGTTCAAATACAGAAATCTCTCTTCCTCTGTGGAAGTGTCTAGGAGAAGTTCGATGGCAAGTTGTAAAGATGGAATATGACATTGGATCGGGAAGACAGCTTTAATTCCATAGACAAGATGGAATGGTGTGAAACCAGTAGCTATTTTCATGGAAGTCTGATAAGCCCAAAGAGCAGAAAAAAGAACGAGGTGCCAATTGGATTTATGATCTCCAACCATTCAACGAAGCATAGTTTTCAAAACTTTGTTAATGGCCTCTACTTGACCATTAGCTTGTGGATAATACGGCATAGAGTTTTCATGGAAAAAACCTAGCTTGTCACTCAGTGCCTCCATCATTTGATTACAGAAATGAGATCTGTGATCAGTGACGATGGACTGCGAAACTCCAAATCTAGATATGATATGATTGAACAAGAAGAGAGCGGCAGTATTACCATATTTTGCATATGTAGGCATGGCCTCAGCCCATTTTGTGAAATAATCCATGGCTATGATGATGTAACCATGCCCTCTGGTTGGGGTAGGCTTACAATGCATGAGGTCAATCCCCCATTTAGCGAATGCGCCAACGGCAATGACGTGGTGAAGCAGAGCAGGATGGGTGCACTTTTAAGGATAAAAATGTTGATAAGGTGGGAATTTCTTAATATCCTCATGATAGTCTTTGAAGACAGAAGGCCAGAAATAGCCAGTGCGAAGGATTTTCGGGGCTATAGCCATCCTAGATAAATGAATTCCACATGCTCCAGAGTGGAAATTTTTCAACACGTGTTCAACCTCCTCATGGGTGAGGCATCGCCGAAGAATGGAGTCAATACCATGTCTATACAAGGTATCATTCAAGATAAGATAGTACTTCGTCTGGTGATGGATACAACGATGATCATCACGAGATAAATGTGGCTAAAAATGCTGGGTCTGGAGATAAATCAACAAATATCCATACCAAGGATCAGTAGTGCTAATCATGAATAGGAATTCATCCGAAAATGAATCACTGGGATCAGATTCCATTGTAGCACAGGGAATATCACACATAAGCTCTGCAAAAACCAAGGATTTCTTTGATGTGGCCTTGGCAAACTCCAGATCGAACTCTTGAAGGATGACGATCCAGCGGGAGTATTCTCCCCCGAGTACCTGACGAGTTAAAATGTAATACATCGGGTTTTGGTATGCCAATAAGGTGGTAGTGTGGATCAGAATGTAGTGATGAAACTTTTGCACAACAATGACCGTAGCTAATGCTAACTTCTCCACATGTGAATAACGGGTTTCAGAATCAATAAGATTCTTACTGGCATAATAAATCACATGCTCCTGACCGTGGAGATTGTCCTGCACTAAAACCATGGCGATGGTAGTAGCGGAGGAAGCAATATACAAGAGAAATTCCTTTGAATAATCCGGGGGGTGTATCACGGGTGAATGAGTCAGAGTGTGCTTAATATTATCAAAGGCACATTGGGCCTCATCATCCCAGAAGAATCGGGTGTTCTTCTTGAGGAGACACATATAACCGTGTGTTTTCTCTGCAAAATTGCACACAAAATGGAAGAGAAAGTTTTACTTCCCCTGCAAAATTTGGATTTCAAGGAGGTTGGTTGGGGATGGTAGATTAATGAAAGCGGCAATATTCAAAAGATTGATCCAGATGCCATCTTTGGATACCACAAATCGAAGAAGATGTCTCGTCTTAATGCAAAAAACACATTTATGTGGATTGAGCCTTGTATTATAATGACGACATCTCAGGAATATGTCTCTAAGATGACCAGGGTGGTCCTCCCGTCATTATGAATGAGCAGGGAGGTCATCAAGGTATGGTTCAACAACATGTTTAATGTCGTGAAATGCATAGGACATCGCACGCTAGAACGTGGCTCCAACATTTTTTAATCCGAAAGGTAACTTCTTATACGCAAAGGTTCCCCATGGGAAAATGAATGCCATCTTATGTTGATCGGAGGGCAATATCTCAATCTGATTGTAGCTAGAGAAGCCATCCATGAATGAAAAGATGACGCCTCCAGCACAGTTGTTGATAATCTGATTGATATGCGGGGTAGGAAAGT
The DNA here is from genome assembly GCA_001517045.1 of Pseudotsuga menziesii. NCBI lineage: Eukaryota > Viridiplantae > Streptophyta > Pinopsida > Pinales > Pinaceae > Pseudotsuga > Pseudotsuga menziesii. The sequence continues at coordinate 211,622 of LPNX011182968.1, forward strand.
TGTCCTTGGGACAAGCTTTATTCAAATCCCTAAAGTCAATGCAGAATCTAATGGTGCCGTGCTTTTTATTGATAGGGACAATGCTTGATACCCATTCTGTCAGAGGTACAGGATAAATAAAACTAGCTTTCAGAAGTTTCTCAATCTCAGCTTTAATAGTTGCAGCCTTTCAAGGATGGACTTGCCTAAGTTTCTGCTTGACAGGTTTAACCGTGGGATAAGTTTTAATCTCATGGACCACAATGGAAGGGTCAATCCCCAACATGTCTTCATAGGACCACGCAAAAATATCATGGAATTTCTTGAAAAGTGCCTTATATGTTTCAGATTCATCTGCGGAGCAGTTCTTCCCAACATGAACATGATCGATAACATCAGGCTTGGCTGATATGTCAATTGGGTTCGTCTGAGTAATGTTTCAAAGGTTTCCCTCAAACTCTGTATCTTGCAACAATATAGGACTTAGCGGAACGTTGACAATATCAGTAGGAAACAAGGATGCAAAATCATGGCTGCCGGAACTGGTGTTGGGGAGGAACATGGATCTATGGTGGCGATCCTCGCAAATGGGCTCATTCATGTTCATGATCTCTATAATGGGCTCATCGAAGGGAAAAGTCTCGGAGAGTCAGTCTAGAACCGAAAGAGAAGGTTTTAACCAGTATGGTAAATGGTAAGGATCCAAAGCCACTAGATGAAGGTCATTAGTGTGATCATCGAAAAATGTTTGAATGGTGTCATACATAGCTTCATGAGGACTCAAAGAGGTGGAATCAACAACATTTTTTCCCTTAGGCTCATAATCAAATGAGGCGATCATATGTACTTTCACGGTATCCGTGCTAGGAGGAGTAGATGGGAAAATCCCCATAAGGGATGAATCCTTTAGCATGCCTACCCTAATCAACTGGTAAGGAGGAGGGGACTGACCTAACATGAGGATGTTATTAGCCATGGAGGTAGTAACATCTAGCATACAGAAATCAAGCTAATCAATTGTAACAATTCTCCCTAGATGTGGGAATTGGACCGTTTGAAATACTGTTGAAGCAACAACAGTCATGGCATAGAACCAATTCCTTCCTAGAAGGAGGTTGTAATCTAAAGGGGCATCTACCACTTCTACTTGGATGGAAAGGGTTTTTCCCCCCAGCTCAACCGCGAGGGCTGATATGAGACCATGGGGTTGGAAACCCCGTCCATCAAAGGCTTTAAGGGTCATAGGTGATGTAACAAGCTCGGGAGAGCCAAGAGCTTTCCAACAAGTCAGAGATAACACCGAGGTCAAAGTTTCTTCATCTAGTACTATTCGAAAGACTTTCTTTCCCACTACTTTCATAATGATATGAAAAGAAAGCTTATGTGGTAATCTAGGTTTATAATTCTCAAATGTTGAAATGAATCAAGTTAGTGTTATTCGGGTCTAAAGCTCCTAAAGTGGTCAACAAGTTCTTGCGCTGTGTGGGGCAACTTTGGAGTACTTCTAGGGTAGACATGGCACAAGGTGCCTGAGCGAGATATTCAACCACATTATATAATTGAGCACCTCAGGCATTGGGATTAAAGACAGCCTTCCGAAGAGTACTCTTAGGTGGGCGCAAAATCATGTTGAGAGTAGGCTTCTCGATAGATAAAGGGATAGTACATGAGGATTCCAGAGAACTAGTAGAGGGAGCTGTCCCTAAAGAAAATTGATCTTCTTTCTTATCTGGGTTTATCATAATTCTGACTTTGAGTTTGCAGATGGATGGTATCTGAAGACATCATATGAATTTCCTCTGATGAACTAGAGTTACCTTGGTTAGACAAGTGGTATACCAGTTGTTGTTGAGAGGGAAAGGGATCCATAAGTATTGCAGGTGTGGGTTAGACTTTAGAAACTGGGAGATTTCATCCCGATGGGGACACTCCTTTGAAAAATGGTCACCACCACATAATAGACAGGGATATTTAGCCTTCCTTTTCCCTTTGTTGTTGTCATTATTGGTTGGTCATGGAGTCTCTTGTTGGTTTCCAGGTTTTTTATTTCTATTTTTACCTTTCTTTTTATTACCTGAGGTTTGAGTACTTTAAATGGAAGTGACCTCGGTGGAAACCATAGGAGTCGAAGGAGTAGTGGTTTGGGTTTGTTTGGCAGGTTTCACTGCGGACGGGGACTGGATTGAACCAACAATCCCATCAATAGGTACTTCTGCTTGTGGCTTGGCAGGGTCAGTGCTGGGGTGAGGAGCTTGAGGAATTAGGTCATAAAGAGTTCCAGACTGGGAATAGACCAAGTCTAGGTACTAAGCCCAACTAATAGCCTGCTCTTCAGTAATGGCACCGCCCATAACCACATCTCAAGAAATAGGAGGCAACAAGGACTTAGTGAACCAATCAGCTAGCAACTGATCCAGAATAAGGGCCTTAATAAGCCTTCTCCGCCTTCTCCATTCATGAATATGATCTGAAATGTGGGTGGAGTTGTTCTTTCACAAAGAATTTAAAAGATCAGTGCCAGTTTCATAACGAATATGGAGCTGAAAGTGTGTAAGGAAAATGGTTGCCAACAAGCAAAAATCCACAAATGAATGTTGTGGGAGTTTAGTGTACCACTTCGCGGCTGTACTGGTCAAATTTCATTGAAAGAGTCATAACCGGAAGGAATCGTCCATGAGGGAGTTCAAAGAACACCATAAATGAACATTCATAACATGGTTCTTTGGATCGTCTCCCTGCTTCCCATCAAATTTCAGAATATCCGATGGTAACTTTACCGGAATGGGAGGCCACAAGGGATTGTGTTGAATGGGATCATTAATAAACTTGGATAGATCATGCAAGTCCAAAGTTGCTAGGAAAGGTAACTGTCAGTTGGGTTGCACATACTAGTAATATTGATATGGAATATAATTACCAGTAGGACCATAGGTAGAATGATAAACAGGTTGCTGTGAGGAAGAACCACCGAAAGATCTTCCCACGTGGGCTTGATTTCCAGAATTAGGATCATGAGGACCACCAGGGACTCTAAGAGGAGGACCTCTAGGGCCATTGGGACCACCAGGACTACCAGGACCACTAGGAGGCGGACCACCAGACCCTCCAGAGCCTCCATGAGGTGGTAAACCTCCAGAGCCACCAGAACCACTATGTGGAGGGCCACCAAACCCTCCAGATCCAAAAGGAGGAAAGACACCAGGTCCCCCAGGATCACTAGGACCACTAGGACCATAAGGAGGAAAGTTTCCAGATCCTCCGGGACCATTAGGTCCCCTAGGGGGAGGATCTCCATAAGGTGTTCCTCCCGTACCTCCTGTAGTATGTATAGGTATCCCTCCCATAGCTGGCATGCAAGACCAGTTGGGTTTCCCCCATGGCATAAAAGTGTTACTAGGATATGGAATTCCAGTATAAGGCATTCCTGTAGTATTAGATGGGTGATTACCTACAGGTATTTGATAACCATAACCTCCAGAAGACTGAAAGATTACAGGTTGTGCCCCCAAGGGATGACCTAAACTAGATGGGGGATTTACCACATTAGTATGGGTGGGAGGGACAAAAAATGTAGATGATTCTATTTTAGAGGTTTGCCCTTGACTAGGTAAAATTATAGCATCAGATAATGTAGGTCGTGATGGGGGTTTCCCCTCGGCATTAGAAGGTACTAACGAAACAAGAATTGAAGGTTGGGCCCTAGGTGTATAAGCCCTAGGAATATTTGGAATAGACATAACATGAGAGGTGAGAGGGGTGGTAAATTGACCTGGGTTGTGGGTTGTTAATGGATGATCTATATTCAGTTCAATGGGCCTTAGAATCGGCCAGTGAATGATATCCCACAGGAAGAGATGTGGAACGTACTAGTGTAGATCTTAACAGGTCATCGATATACTTTTCTACCTCCCGTGCTCAGAGAATAGCAGCACAGTATTTCCTGCATTCTTCTTCATCATCAGGAGAACTTACACGAGTGCCAAATGAGGCAATGTCTTGTCCTATAGGTGTCTCCCAAAAAGCAGCATTGGGACCAAAGTCCGGATGGGTTGTATCATCAACATGACCTTCTGAGGGAAAATGGAACGATGAATTTCCCTGAGAGGGTTGTTGGACCAAGGGAGGTGAGTGTGAAGAATATGGTACTCCACTTTCCACCACCACATTATCTCCCACTTGGGAGGTGGTAGAAGCTCCTTGGTCGATAGCTTCCATTGGATTTTCTCCTGAAACAAGAATAAAATCGGGTGGCAAGCCCCGTACTCTCCTGGATTGTCTTAACTCAGCCAATTTGTATAGTTCCTATCTAACCTAGGGTCTGAAAATCTAGAAAAGACACACCAAAATACTTCCCTACACAAACTATAGGTCAAAACAAGAAGACTTAAAATGATAGGAGGAGTTCAAAAGTCAGGTCTCTCACTAGGATTGTCAAGAAGGTTCCACTCGCGATATACCTCGAGGGTACATGCATAGTAATCTCCCTGAATTCTATTTTTGGTGTATGGCTCCAAACAAGATGGCCAAAGGGATTTTCTCAGATAGATAAGGTACCCTAGTGGGGTCTCCTGATATGCTCAAGGTACGTGGGAGCTTGAATCGGTAGTAGTGCTGTCTAATGCATAACCGTACACAAGGGGCCTTCCAATATATAATTAAGTATGTGAAGTACCTTTCTATATACCTCAAGGGTATGTGAAAGGCTGTTCGATATATCGACAGTACGTGGAAGAACCGCGCGAGTCCTAGAATGTAATGCTGACAAATAACGATAGCTCCTATGTTTTACGACACCCAAACACGTCTCTAACCTATCACTCAAGTTACTACGTAAATTTTAACCTACAACTACCGTTAATTTTAACTTGTACGGTTAGGTGAATGCATGATGTTTTGATAGAAAAGTAAAACCATGCAATATTCTTGTGCAGATGTTCACTTTACCATTCAGTATGCCTACTTACGGGAGGGAAGATAGTCTTTTCTTTTTGTTGCAAAACCAAAAATCATTCCAATCAACAGTCATGAACATCAAATCAAAGACAAGCAAACATTTTTCCCAACCGATTTCTTCTTTTCGAAAGAAAATGAGAAGGGTGGGAATCTCTTTTCCTAAAAGAACAACACAAAGCACACCTATATGCCAATGCACTCTAACTTTTCAATTTTCTCAAAAACATAAGAAAATCTAACTTAAAACTACCATTTTTTTTATATTTTGATCGAGATAGTCCTAAATGAATGAGAGACGAAAGATCATAAAGGTTCTGGAAGGTTAGAAAGCCAATCAAAAAACCCAAATCCAACGCTCAATGATGATGTCCTAGTCTCAGTCAAAACTTTTCTTTTTTGAAGGAAGGAAAAATAAGTTTAATATGCAAGTAAGAAATGAAACCTAGAAGCTAATATAGTGTTCTTCTTTCAGTATATGCAATGAAAAGAGATTTCAATGAGCACCCTAAACTTTTCAGAAAATAAGAAATCCTTCTTAAAGCACAACCAACAAGCATAGAAGCAGATGAACAATAAAAAATATTTAAAAAAACTTTTGAAATTCCACTCAAATCAATCTTAAACCATTAAATCAGCAAGCCACACACATCAGATTTAGTAACACAAGCCTGATAACAGAACTGAAAGCAATCAAAATCCAAATTTTTTCAAAGAAAAATGAGGAAAAAAATGTTTTGGAGTGATGCCTACCCGACACCGCACTTCGTAGGTGTTGACAGAGCGTTTCAAAGACAACACCCCTCCTTGCAAACAGGTTACAGGCAGTGGCACCACTTACTGTCCACTTTGTTTAGGCGGTGGCACCGCTCCTCGTACATAGCATAGGCACAGTTCCCTGTAGATGACCAAAACAAAAAAAAGAACGATGGATCAAGTCAGAAAATACTAGATCAAGGAAAATACTGTTGAATTGAGTATGGAAATAGAGAATAAAAGACCGAAATGACTTAGATTTGAACAGATTTGGAAATTTCAAACCCAAATAATGCAAGTTAGAAAGTAGATTTGACTAAAGAGAGTTGAAGAAAATGGATCCTGGATTCGGACAAGAGTTGTAGACTAAGGAAGATTAGAACAACTAATACACTAATTCCCCAGTAGATTCGCTAGATTTGTTAGCTGGAATATTTAACCTCCTGCAAACAGCAGGGTGTTCCACTAGTCTAAATGGTTCAGATCCAGAACAAATAGAGGATAGAGGTTGAAAAATCTCCCCAGACACTGTAGATATCTGGAATACTAGGCTTTGATAGTCCACTTGTGTACCTGCAATCAAGCTCAACACGAAACAGATCAAAGCAACTAGAATATTATCTACTAATCTATGCTAGTGACTAAGGAATCTAGCAACATATATGTGAAATCACAACAATAACAACATATGTGGGACAAAAATCAACTTGCATTAAAGAATATGAAGAAGTTTACAACCAAGCCTTAGCGTTGACATGCATCTCCATGAAACCAGACCTTCTCATCCCCAAAAGCTCTAAATCTATCTCTCTATGCTCTCTCCAAATGATCTTAGGCCAATGGTCAATCCAACAATATAACAATACCTCCAGTGTTCTCCCCTCAACCATGGCTATGAGCTCTTATTTATAGGGCTTTAATGGATAGAGTAGTTTGAGAAATTAGTGGGTGAGGTGGCCTCTAAGATCCTAGGATGAGGTATCTCGAGCTCAACCAACCCATAGTAGTAGGGATAAGGCAGGGCACGAGGCTTATCATCTAGAAGCCTCAAGAAACTTCTATTTTTCCCTTTTTACCTAGGGTACCGGGTTTCTCCTTCTATGACAGAGTGGTTCTGGTAATAACTGCTTATGGACCAAGGACAATAAGCGGTGGCACCACTTATGGGAAATAGATGATGTGCAGTGCGAACATGGGTGCCGCTCCTAGATAAAGGGGCATGTGCGGTGCTGGGAATTTGTATGAAATATTGATGAAAAACCATTTAGTTTCCACTCCAGAAGCTGGGATTTAGGAGAAGTAGGTATGTAAAATGTCTTATCACATGATGGTGACAGGATTTTGGTATAACACCACTTAATGTCTTACTTACCTTATTATTAAATTACTAAGATTCCATCATTATGTAGTGATATGGGAAAACAACATTTATTTAAATAAACTTTATTTTAAAACAAACATTTTGATGATACATCCCCATCAAATGTAATTGAAAGAAAAAAATATATGTTGGACAAATGTAATTGAAAGAAAAACATATATGTTGGACAAGAAGGATAATTCAATTCGTTGAAAATGATCCACATTTGACTGAGGGGTGCACAATAAGGGAATGTCGTGTGTCCTTGCTCCTCAGTGAGCATTAGTTTATTGTTCTTATGAGACCTAAATTGAAAGCTTGAAAATGTAAGATAAGCTGTTCATAGTTTCCTTAAGGTTTACCTCGACAAATAAACACCGAGTACGCATAAGGAATCCACACAATACATGTCCACCAAACCCACGTCCAAGTCCAACAAGCAAGTTTTCCATAAAGAAATCTTTGGGAAAAACTCCTATCTTTACGTCGTAAGGCATTTTTCTCCTAGGTCAGGTTTTCAAAATGCCTGTACTTTGATGGTCGTCCCTCCAATCGTTCTTTTTCTTACAAGTGTCTTACACGTTGCCTCACCTGTCCTTTTAGGGTTGTTTAGCTATTCATGTGTCTTTGTAGACCAAGTATGCCGAGAACTTGTCCTGCTGAAATACCAGGGACACAGAGAACTTGTCCTGGGGCTCCGCAATCCACGTTAAGATGTGGTACCAGAAATTTTTATGCATCACGACGTTCTAGAGTTTGCAGACCAGGGACATTGATTATTTGGATACCCAATTGCTGATTGCTTGTTCCTACTTTGATATCTGGTTTTCCCTCTTTCGAATGATTTATGCCCTCTCTTTAATCCCTGTTATAGCGGATTTCACCACTCTAGGTGAATCACACTTTGTATGGCCTTCCCCTGTCCTGCTGCAGACTCTTTAGACCCCATGGACCATTTTTTGTCCTTTGATGTTTCCTTGATCATCCCTAAAAACATATGAAAAATGATATACACAGCTTTTAACCTCATAATCACGTACATACACAGGTTTGACCCATATAACCGCATACATCGAGATGTGTGCATAATCCAAATCCTTTTGGAGTTTTCCTTGACATGGATCTGACTCATTTGACTCCTGGCCTTCCATATGCCTTGAGATCGCACGGATTCGACCTTTCATTATCCTTTTGAAAGCTATATAAGGAACCCCTTGGTACATTGAAGGCAAGAAGAGAGAATTGAGAGCAAAGAAACCATAGTCCATTGTTGCCGGAACTTATACTTGAGTCTGCATCCCTTTGTCCCTTGGAGCACTTTGGTGTTCTTTCCAAGCTTGTATTTTGCTTGTGAGCTTGCTATCGAGAGATGGAGGATTGAAGTGGTGGAGGCCCAAGTGGGGGATTCAGTTTCTCCGGTTCGCAGACGTGCCGTCAGAGGTTGTATCTATCTTGTAATCTCTGATTTATATTAATAGAAATATATTTTCCTGTCCAATGATGTGTATTTGAATGAATATTTTATCCATGGGAATATGTCAAATGCTTTTACATTATTGATTATATATGCTAGAATAGATCTAACACCATGATATATAGCATGCTTGTATTGTTTACTTATTGTTAAGGAAGTATTCTATCAATTCAAGCTGAAGATTGGAAAGCTCAACGAGGATCTACTTCAACCATCTGGAATAAGGTACGAGGTCTGATCCTTTAGTGTTAGACATTTTATTTCTATTGCATATTGGAAAGGATTGATTTCTGGAGTCAAGTTGTCTGTTGTGGTACCCCAAGCTATAGGAATTTCTCTCCGTAACAGAATTGGTGACTTCGATGGGGATTTCCTAGTAGTTGTCCTTTGGAGGTGAATTTCTTGGCATTCAATGTATTTGAATTGCTCTCTCTCTCTTGTTTCTGTGTCGGGTCTGGGGGCATGTATGCCTGGTAGAGTCTGATTGGTGTGAAGTTTGTCTCAGCCTGCTTGTTTGCCTTGTTTTTATGCACCTTTTCTTCCTGTACGCGGGTTTTTGACTTACAGTTGCGTATACACGTGGATTCCTCTGCGATTTCCACATATACACATGGGTTTACTGCGAACAGTAGCGTATACCCTTGGTTTTTCCTTTTTGTGGAAGATAATTGGTTGCTGGGTGAATGTTGTTAGTTGCCGAGTCTCCTTTGGCACTACTTGAGTCTATTTAGACCTCTGTTTCTGACCAGAAACGGTTTTTTTAGCCTAAATTTATTTTTAGGAAAGTTCTTGTCATGGCATTTTCAATTTTTTGTTTGAGATTAGTGCATTAGAGTTCTTTTACCTTAGTGCTTTGCTTGAATGTTGTTTATGTGTGCTTACAGATTCTGGGGGTTGTAGAATCATCATTTTGCTTTTTACATCTCTTTTATTTTCAAAAAATCCAAAAACATTTGCTTATCATCATGCATTGCATTTTGCACTTTGCATTGTACTTGCACTAGATCTAGATTTGCTTTGGAGTACTAGTTAGGGCTTCATATAGGAAATATTTGCAATCATTTGAAGAAGAATTGTGCATTTCACGTAGTAGCATACCCTGTTTTCATGGACACAATGCATTTGCATTGATTGTTAGGTGTGCATTTTACTTCTTGTTGCGTCATAACACCACTAGTTGCATGACCATATCGTATTTTTGAGTAATAAAGCCAACTAAACTCAACGTTAAATATAATGAATTACACTCTTTTCTTTTCTAGGGTGCACCAACAAGCTTAGGTTTTAGGATCTTGGAATAGTTCATTGTAAGTTAATTCTCCAAGATCACTAAACAACAACATCTAGGTGTTTGTCCAGGTGAGTGTGTGAAATCCTTGGTACAAAAATTGTTCTCAGGATCCTCCTCTCAAACGGGAGTTAAGCACGAGACAGTGTGAGCGGTTATTGATTGGGATGACCCCTAGTCATAATTGAGTAGCACCGGAGATATTTCCAGGATTGTATTCGTATTTGGGGGGCTCTTTCAAGAGTTTTGGGCTTTGCTACCCTACCCATACGGTCAATCCCGCCTGCGACTGTCCACCTGATCATTGATTACATTGAGGTGACCTTAGTGGCCTTACCTAGGATATTGAGGGGGTACTTGTAGAGGTTATTCTGCGGGTGTCCCGGCCAAGTTGGGGTCGGACAGCACAGTCTCTTTGAGCATTGAAGCTGAGGGCCACAATAATTGGTTACATACCTCTGCTTGTTGTGTATGGGAGTCTCAAGCCTCTCCTAGGCGAGACATACCTGCTTCATTCAGGAGCTCACATATCCAGCCCTTGTTTTCTTGCATTTGGATTTAAATTTTATTAGTGATTGCTTTGTGCACGCTAGTTGGCCTAGGGTTTATGTAAATAGAGAGTCTTTGCTATTTTTTGAGTCATTGTGGATTCGAGTGCGGTTCCTCGCGGTTCTCGTCGGTTAGCAGGACTTCCACCTTCTACTTCTCCTCCTCCTTTGGGAGAGAGACCTAGACAGTCTAGGCGGACTATGTCACACATTGATTCACACACCATGGGAGATCGTTTAGAGGATATTTCTGAGTCACCTCCTCCCATTCGTGTTGACGATGGGGAATTTACGCCTACTTATGATCCTTCACCCGACTTAGCTAAGTTAGGTCCTCTGATTTCTGAGATAAGAGCCTTGCACGATAGACCTACTCACTCTAGGGCTGATTCCCCTTTGACACGTTACCGGTATGGCATGCCGGAATACGCTGAGACTCATTTTGAACCCGCCACCACTGGCTATGGTAGTTATGGTATGGATGGTTTTCCTATCCATGATTTGACATTTCATGTCGAATCTAAGTTCTAGCCTAACACTATGCCTGGGGGCACTCTCATTCCTTACCATGCGGAGAGGTTTGGGAGCACTAGTCACATTGCACCTTCCGTCCCAGTGGTGGAAGATACATCTTATATCCCTCCTAGGTATAGAGTTAGCGATCCTATTAGGATACCCGATCTAAGACGAGTGACGATAGGCGGTAATACTTATATTATTACTCAGGTTCCTTCGTCCTCGACCTCGAGTTCTTCAAATGTACATCCTCCACCTTATTCACGTGGTCCTTCGAGTCGGCACATGGCTACTAGTCAGGTCTGTACTGCAGTTACTAGACCAATTCTGTCTCAAGTTTACATACCACCCGTTGTTTCAAGAGGCTATGTTCACACTTCTAGAGGTCAGGTTACTGCTTCCGCGGCATATATCCCTACTTCCGGTATGTATGTTCCTACTTCCGGAACCTATCTTCCTACTTATGGAGTGTCCCATGGGGTATCGCATGCGATGCCTATGGACCTTATTATGGGATGCAGTATGGATAGGTTTCTTCACCTTATGAAGGTGGGTATTCACAACCTGCTTACTCTCCTAATAGTATGGATTTGTAGCCCCTACTAGTCAGGGTCCACCATATTATGGTACTTCCATGCCACCCTATACGGGTTAGACAGGAGGAGGACACTATGGCCAAGGCCATGGTGGTGCTCAACCCTATATGAACCAGGGAGCGGTCCATAGACCTCATCATCCTAGGCTCCCTTTTCTCATGATGCTTAACCTTCCTGACTTATCGAGACTTACGAACGATCCTGTGGCTCATGACCTGGCTTGGTTGGCTGTCCCTACCAAGATTCCTTCGGACAGACCTAAGTTCAAAGGAAAACTGGGAGAGGATCTGAGTGAACACGTTACTACGTTTCACCTTTGGTTCTCTTTGAATTCGTTACATCAGGATTCAGTCCATTTGAGACTATTTCAATGCACTCTCACAGGGCTTGCTGCGAAATGGTATATAGAGCTAGCTAAGGGAGCTTTCTCTTTGTTCGACGACCTTGCGATGACTTTTCTTAATCACTTCGAGCTACCAGTGCACTATGATGTTGGTACTGAACTCTTATAGGAATTTTGGCAAGATAAAGCCACCCATATTTTTGATCATATTCAAGAGTGGTGTAGACGAAAGAGATTAATTAAAGCTTTTATACCACCAGAGTTCCTTCTTGAGTGGTTCCTCAAGTCGTTATTGCCATATATAGCGAAGGATGTTTCCACATCCGGAGTGCAAAATGAGAAACAAGCGATCTTTAGGGTGCAGGAACTTGAATTGATCTATGCTCAGTCTGGTTTATTGTATGATATTATTCCCAACGCTCCCCGTTCCGGTTTCGATCCCAAGGTCAAACCTGGACCACATGCCGATGGCATTGTGGGTTGTGCAAGTGCGAAACCTACGGATTCGGTAGCAAAACAAGTTATTCATTTGTCGCTCAACCAATCTACTTCGGGACAAGCTACAGCTTCGTCTCAACCCACCCAAATGGTGAATGTACTTACTGTGCAATCGTCAGACTAGAAGGGTAATCAACAGCCCAGACGGAATAGAAGAAAGGGTAAGAATAATAATCGAAAGGGTGGGAATAAGAATGAGAATGCTACCAATAATGACAAGAACGGTAAGAATGCTGGGGGGGACAAGCAAGTGAAACGTAAGGTTAAATTCCCTTGCAAGCTATGTAAGGATGATCACCTCACTTACTTTGCCCTCGGATTGAAGAAGCTTCGATATTCTTAGCACAAGGCCCATCTATGCTAACGAACCCTTTACCGCATAACCAGAATATGAACTTGAAGTCCCATGACCAGTATAGTGATGATGATCCACCAGAGGATAGTGGTCATGGGTGCATTAACATGGTCCGTGCTACCAAGGTTGTGACTCATGCGAAAGATTATAGTTCGTCACAACCCATCCCAGGAAAAGAACCTGATCCATCAGGAACTCCTTTGTGCATTGAGAAACCTGCAGATAAACCTGAGGCTGCACCTCACATTCCTAAGGGAGTCCTTAAGCGTTCGGGGCATAATCCAAATGCCCGAGTCACCCATAATTATTCAGTTATCAAGGATTTGGGCCATACTACTTGTGCGATGTCTGCATTGGAAGTGCTTCAGAGTTGTCCTTCGCAAAGGAAGGCTTTGCTTTCTGCTCTTGGTGTGAACGGTGATGATTCTTCCTCAATGATTAAATTTGAAACCGCAGGACATCAGCCTCGCTTTCCCTACTATGTGTCCCTTTTGGTGCATGTAGAATGTCTTGGTATGATCGTCAAATGCACTGTGATTGACGAGGGTACTGCTGCTTCTGTGATGTCTTTGTCCTGTTGGAAGGGTCTCGGTTCTCCTGAGCTGTCGAAATCAGCGACTATGTTAACTGCCTTTGATGGGAGATCTTTTAGGCTACATGGTATCCTTCCTTCCCTTAAAGTCCGTTTTGGGGGGAAGACCATTGCGATAGAGGTTGAGGTGGTTGATGCGCCCCTTGACTACAATCTCTTGCTGGGTAGGAACTGGATGTATAGTATGCAAGTCATTGCTTCTTCCTTGTTTTGCGTTGTATGCTTTCCACATAACGGGAAGATTGTAACGATTGATCAAATGACATTCAAGAATCCTTATGTTACTACATCTTCAGGAGCTTCGATACCGATCGTTGATCACTCTTAGCCGGCAACTGGGAGTGTGGGTGTAGGCATGTATCCGTCCCTTATGGGAAGATTTAGTTGTCCTGCACCGATCCTCATGATAGGATCTTGTTTCGATGAGGCTTCGACTTCTACCACCTCGGTATATTTTCGCACGACTCATATTGAAGACCCTTGGATTCTTCCTACACCGAGTACTTCGAGTGAGCCTGTCGAGACCAACATGCCGTTACCTGCAGCCATGATTGCTTATCAAGCTAATCTCAAAAATGTTGCAGAGCCTTGTTCTTCCTCTTCGTGGATGGAGGAGGAAGACCCCTATGTGCTACTGGCATGGACAGTACAGTCTTCTCATGCCCATGACTACCTTGATACGGTTTTCCCTTCAGATGAAGCGATTATTGAGTCTATGTCGGGTGTTGAGCCACCATGGGAGGAACTTCATCATAAATCATACTTCCTTCCACCGCTTTACTGTTTGGAGCATGAGGATTATAGGGAGATTCTTAGTTAGAGAGTTGGTAGTCCTATGGTTCCATTGAGCTCTCCTGGTTCGATGGCTAATGGAAACATGGTGAACATATCTTCCACGATTCCTATCAACATCTCTCACATTCCTGGCATTGTTGAGAATGTCTATATTGGGGCAGAATGTTCCCATGCTGAGATTCTCGAATATACCGAGCTATTCAAGGAATTTCGTGATATTTTTGCTTGGTCTTATGACGAGATGCCAGGTATTGACCCTCGGATTGTGAAACATGAGATTAAGACTTACCCCAACGCTAAGCCCGTTCGACAACGTTTATGCGCCATGGATCCTAGGAAAGCACCCGCCATTAAGGCTGAGATAGAGAAGATGTTGAAAGCTGGTTTCATCTATCCCGTTCCCTTGACGAAATGGGTTTGAAACCCCGTTCCGGTGGATAAGAAGCAAGGAGCGATCTGAATATGCATTGATTTCCACGATTTAAATCGTGCCTGTCCTAAGGATAAATTCCCCACACCATTTATAAATCAAATTTTGGATGAGTGTGCGGGTAGTGAGGTGTTCTCCTTTATGGAAATATTTTTCGGGTATAATTAGATCCAGATTAAACTTGAGGACCAACACAAGACTGCATTTATTTGTCCTTGGGGAACGTTTGCATATCAGAAAATGCCTTTCGGCCTTAAAAACACTAGAGCTACATTTCAGCGGGCGATGACCTTCATTTTCCACGATCTCAAGTCTATTATCAAAGTATTTTGGATGATCTCACTGCTCATTCTCGTATGAGAATGCATCATCCCTATCACTTGAGATTGGTATTCGAAAGATGTTGGAACTATTCAGTTAGATTAAATCCTCATAAGTGCATATTTTTCATGAAGTTAGGTCGTTTATTAGGATTCATCATTTCAAAGGAGGGTATAAGAGTCGACCCTTTGAAGGTTGAGCCAATACTTCAGTTGTCTCCCCCAAATAATATTCGTCATCTTTAGTGTTTGCAAGGTATGGAAAAATTCTTACGAATATTTGTGGCCAATTTTGCCAATTTGACTAGAGGATTTATGCGTCTCTTGAAGAAGGATACTCCCTTTGAATGGGATGAGCGAGCCCAGGAGTCCTTTGATGCACTCAAGCGAGCCCTAGCATCGGCCCTGGTGATTAGTCCTTCGGATTATAGCCGAGATTTTTTATTATATGTGGTCGCGTCTTTAGAGACGATTGGTATGGTTTTGGTTCAAGAAGATAAGGAGCTCCAAGAGCATGCCATATATTATCTGAGCTGAAACCTTATTGACACAGAGATTCGTTATTCTCATGTCGAGAAGCTTGCTTTAGCTACCGTATATGCGGTTCAGCGTTTGAGACATTATATTCTCCTTCACTAGACCTTGGTTGTGGCCCATGTCAATCCGTTTTAGTTCGTCCTCACACGAAGGATGATTGGGGAAAGTATAATAAATGGATTGTCATTCTGCAAGAATTCAATCTCGAATTTGTTTCGGCAAAGTCAAAGAAGTCGTTAATTTTTGCAGAACTTATATTGGATTTTTCGAGCGAGGCCGAGGAGTTGGTTTGTGAAGATACGTTTGTTGATGAACACATCTTCTTAATCTCAACATATGACCCATGGTATGGAGATATCATAGTATATCTGCAAACACAGAGGACCCCTACTCGCCTCTCACGAGATGAACGATGACGATTACATCACGTCTCTAAGAACTACCTTATAGTGGACAATACTTTGTACCACCATGGGGTAGATTCCATTTTACGGCATTGTTTAACTCATGACGAGGCTAAAGTTATGTTGAATGATTACCATGGAGGGGCGTGTGGTGGTCATTTATGAGGGGCTTTCTACAACTCAAAATATTTTGAGAGTGGGTTATTTATGGCCGTCGATCTTTAAAGATTGTGTTGATGCAGTCAAGAGGTGCCACCCTTTCTAGGTGTTCGCATGTAATATGCGCTCGAAACCTGCCCCGTTACATCCCATTATCACTGCCAGTCCCTCCACTAAGTGGGGGCTTGAATTTATGGATTGAAACCCAGCTTCAACTGGGGGGAACCATCACATTATAGTGGCTGTTGATTATTTCACGAAATGGGTTGAGGCAATGCCTACAGTAAAATTTGATAGTGAGGCAGCCGCTCACTTCGTATTCAACCAAATCATTACTCGGTTCGGGATTCTGAAAGATCTTGTCACTGACCATGGCTCACACTTTTAGAACCGTATGATGGAAGAGTTGGCATCCAAGTTAGGGTATAAGAAAGAGCACTCATGTTCTTACTACCCCCAAGCGAATGGACAGGTAGAGGTAGTGAATAAATCACTCAAATCCATTCTCCAATGAACCATCGCACAAAGCAAGACGAATTGGAATATTATGTTATACCCTGTTTTGTGGGCATATCGAACCGCGGTTAAGACTGCCACTAGTTTTTCTCCATATCAGCTTGTACATGGAGTGGAGTCGATATTGCCGGTTGAATGCGAGATACCTTCGTTGAAGCTAGTTGTGGAACTCTTACCATGCACTTCACCTTTGGAGGAGCGTTTGGTTCACCTTGAGCAACTTGATGAGCAGTGTCGAGATGCCTTGGTGGCTCTAGAGGTTAATAAACATCGCGTTAAGGTCCAATACGATAATTATATCCGTCCAAGAGTGTTTAGTGAAGGATAATTGGTCCTTTTGTGGGATCAATCGAAAGAACCCTTGGGGGCATGAAAATTTAATCCTATGTGGCGTGGACCTTACGTGTTCAAGCATATATTAGAGAAGGGTGCCTATGAGTTAGTCGATTACGAAGGCACAGCTTTGGCGGAGCCTAGAAATGGGATCTATCTCAAAAAATACTATGCATGATCTTTAGCCAAGGATGCTTGTTGTATATTATTGTACAACTTTGCATAGTTAGGTCTTTTCTTATCGTGATGGGGTTTGTGATTAGTTTTCGTTTATTTTGGCAGATTTCAATGGAATCTTCCACCTACATAGGATTTGTGGATGGTGCAAGCCGTCACACTCAACACTCAGCCTCTGCTACTTGGGTGATTTATACTCCTATGGGTCAGGTACTGTCTTCAGGAGGTGTATCTCTACAGCCATCTTCCAACAATGTTACTGAATATAGCACTGTTATTGAGCTTCTATGGGATGCCATTTTACATGGCGTTCTATCTCTTGAGGTACATCTTGATTTGGAGTTAGTAGTGTCACAGCTCAATGTTTTGTACCATGTTAGAGATCCGATGTTATTGAGAAGGTTCTTACGTGTGACATTGTTAGAACGACAATTTGACCATATAACATATATACACATTCCAATAGATAATAATCAAGTTGCTGACTCATATGCTAACTACGTGTTATATTGGCATTTGTTTCATTCATAATAAATTAATCACAAACATTTTTACACATGTAAATAAATAAATCGATCACCATAAAACTTTTTTATATACATCAAAAAAGTGGTAACACATAGTGTCATATACAAAAGTGGGGATTTTAAAGCCACCATCATATAATACACGGTCGTATAAAACATATACACTCCCAGGTTTCCAATCCTGTGGAGGAAGAGGGTTGTGATCATGGTACGTCACCACGGCTCTAGCTAGCCATCGAAATAAATGCACCCATGCACGTGGTACACCCACCACCTATCGCTGCATGGCCTCAGGAAAGTCCTCGACTTGCGCCATGGGAACTATATGAGTTAGTCTCACAAAGTTGGTATGAATGCTCTGGAGCGTTTGCTCCGCATCCACACCTATGATGTCATCTCCTCTTCCCCTCTATCTGTGACACGGGAATCCCTCTGGTCACCGTGGTCCCACATCTGCACATAAATGGTAGATCTCACTATGTGTTGTCGCGCAAAAACATGTCTTTTTGATTCCACATAATCAAGAAAATACAAAAAAATTAAATAACTCAAAAATTTTAAAAAGAGTGAGAGTCGAGATTCAGTACCTATCTCACCATATGCTGATCCTGGTGGCAATGGCATGTCTAGATCCCCCGAAAGTCTATCCCTCCATAGGGGTAGTCATCTATGGCAACTATCTGTCATTGCCAACATGGAAAGAAGTCAGCTGGATATGGGTTGGCCACCCTACCACCCCTCAATCTGCACATAGCATCTACCCAACGCCGTTGGGCTGGATCTCGAACCCCATGGAGAGGAACGTCCACTCTAGGGATCAATCCTGGAACACACTCAAAATGCTACTGAACCCGAAGTTTCGTATCCTGCTTGCCTTACACTCACTGAACTGGTGTTTCATGTTACTCAGTAGTGTGGTACTCCAATCATATATGGTCGGTCTCATACACTCCACCGCATAGAACATCAGTGGCCACGAGGCTTGATGGAGTGATGCTAAGCCTGCTATCCTTCCCAGCATCAGTAGTATGGCCTTTAGGCCCAGCACCTGTATAAAATTGGTGGGGACTTGGCTCCCCACCTTCTCAGTATCTGGGTAGCAGTACATAGCTATGTACTTGTCGATAGTAAGGACACCTCCTGGCCCGCCTTAGGAAGGAAGGTTCACCACCTCCCCTCATCTAGATAGCCCTGTGATAAAGTATATGTCCTCCACCTCTATGGTGAGGGACATCCCATCAATACAGAAGGACTTCGAGTCTGTATCCCAATAGTCTACCAGCATCTGTAGCAGTCTTGGTTTTGCCCTCAAACCTCCAAGACACCAAAACTTGTAGAGTCCGCAGTCACGAAGAGCTTGTTGAGCCATTATGTCGACCCTTACTTCTTCCTCTACTTCACCATGCTCGCACTCTCTCCACTCTAGCACCATCCTGCAAGAGAAATTGCCAAATTGTCCATTAGGTTACTCAAAAAACACATGCGTGGCCTCATACGCGACTATTTTGCAAACAACCGCGTATGTCCACAGTTTTTAGCCCCTTTTACACGTATAGCCAGCCCTATACGTGGAAAAAGCTTCGATATCCGTGTGGGCCGCAATGCTCATGTATATATGGCCTTAAAAAATTCATTTAACCATGAGAAATTAGAAAAATTATATCAAAATGCAAGAGGAGAGCATGAGTAAATACCTAGAAGAAACGGTTGTGTATTCCGCCGGCTAGATCTCCTGGAATTTGCAGTTGAAAATCATAGCTCAAATGGGTAAAAGTTTCAAATGATTTATATTTTTTACTATTTATAGAAATTTTTTCAAATAT
Source organism: Pseudotsuga menziesii (assembly GCA_001517045.1). Classification (NCBI taxonomy): domain Eukaryota; kingdom Viridiplantae; phylum Streptophyta; class Pinopsida; order Pinales; family Pinaceae; genus Pseudotsuga; species Pseudotsuga menziesii. The sequence continues at coordinate 230,898 of LPNX011182968.1, forward strand.
TTGAAAATTTTTACCCCTTTCTATATTTTCAACATTTTCTAACCATTTTGGACCATTTTTGACATAATTTGTGATGTAGAAGACCATTTGCAGTGTCGTTTCAGCCTTTGGATTGACCTGTTCGTACTGATCTCAGGTATCATGTCTAAACTGGCATATAGGTTAGGTTCACCACCGTTTACATTTTGCATGACCTTATGCCCAGATCATCATGTCCTTAGGTACGAACCCACTCTATTATGTCAAAGAACCTTCTTGCTGCTTTAGAAGTGGCATGATATGAGTGGTAGAGATTCACCTTACATGGGTACCCTAGTTAGCGCCTTATTTGCATTTGGTGCCCATGCCGACGTTTCTCCTTTAGGGTGTGGGAGTCTGTTGTATAGTATTTCCATGACATTTCACAAGAGCCTCATACTCCTCTTGATCTTATGCTGGCCTATTTCCCTCAGGACTCCCCTATGTCAAGTTGTGAATGCATTATCATGAGCTTTTCCTGCCTTATTGAGATTTATGCTGGATCCCTTGACATTGCGTTTTATCCATATAGCCCGAGCTTGTCTCATGTCTATCCATGCAGAGCCATTTTTTATATCCTTCGCAGCTTGATTTCCCTTTTTACTGGGAGGGGATTTTCCCCTGAGTGTTGATATCCTACACATGTATCCTTCCATTGAGCATAGGTATGTTCCACTGCTTGGAACTAGTTTGTTTTCCCTTATGACACTCGTATCCTTCTAGTTTGTAACTATAAAGCTAGTTTATTCTTTTTTCAAGCTTTTCAAATAACTGAAAAAGTCCAAAAAATAAAAAAACTAAAAATCCGGACAAGGAAAGATGTTATCTTTGGCAGTTGTCGATTCGTGTCGCCTTCGAATAGAGCACTGTATATCACATCCATTGGTTGGGTTATAGTTTGACTTTAGGAGCTGTACTCGTTTATCTGAGTTTATCTCCACCAACTGGTTAAGCTTCCAGTCCCTATGGAGCCTCTGTTGATGCCTCCTGTGTCACAGAGATGTCCCAGTTTGTATATCGAGTCTATGCTACCTTCATTCAGTCACCATATGTCGTTATGCTCTTGTTCGAAGGAAGTTGAAACCTGTGTCGGCCATTCCTCAGTTATCTTGGCTTTGCATGTCAGCCATTCCTAGTATAGTTATTGGTTCGTGCAGCTTATGATTGAGTCCTTCCACATTATACAGCTTTGCTGAGTACCTCATGTTGGATTATGGGGGATTCCTTAATGCCCTCCTTCCAGCGGATTTCATCCCATTGACTTTAGATCATTTATTCTGGGATTGGAATCTAGAGTCCTTTTGAGTGCCTTGAGACTTGCAGTCATCAGTGGCAGGTTCTCTTGCCATCGACAGTCTTTTGGGAATACATCAATGTCCCCTGATCGATGGATCCTCTCAAGTGTTCGACCTCAACACATTTATTCACACTTGTTAGTTTTCACTCTAGTACCTTGATTCCCATTTTCATTATTGGTGGGTGATCTCGCGTCTGTTAACGGTATACATCAATGACCAGTAATCAGACAATGGACTACTATGTTCGACCTCGTCTCCTCTATTTGCATAGTAGGACATGTACTCGTAGCAGTTTGTGTAGAAGACTTTCCAGATTGGTGGCATCTCTTATATGCTACCTTCTTGATCGTGCCAGTGTTCATGAGATTTCAGCTCTCGTGACTTGATTCCAGTGTATGTCAGACATTTCCAACCTCTATGGATATCTTGATCTATTATATATCTTTAGCCATTTTGGAGATCATGGTCCTTTTATTTATCTTCATCATGAAGATTCTGATTTATGTATATTGTACGTGGCGATGACCACATATGTGATATCATGTATTATGCCTATTCATGGCCATTGTACTGTTATATATCCAGGACTGCTATATGTACTTGCAGTTGTATGCAGAGTTGTATTATTGTACTATGCTGATTGGGTGGCTGGTCTTCCATTTGGGATCCTTCATCACTCCACTTTTGGGATGGACTTATAATGTATTTCGGCCATCGTATAACCCCTCTGACCTCACACATTAAGGGGCATCTATTATAGTGGATTTCACCACTCTAGGTGAATCACACTTTGTATGGCCTTCCCCTATCCCGCTACATACTTTTTAGACCCCATGGACCATTTTTTGTCCTTTGATGTTTCCTTGATCATCCCTAAAAACATATGAAAAATGATATACGCGGCTTTTAACCTCATAATCATGTACATACACGGGTTTGACCCATATAATCGCGTACATCGGGATGTGTGCATAATCCAAATCCTTTTGGAGTGTTCCTTGACATGGATCCAACTCATTTGACTCCTGGCCTTCCATATGCCTTGAGATCGCACGGATTCGACCTTTCATTATCCCTTTGAAAGCTATATAAGTAACCCCTTGGTACATTGAAGGCAAGAAGAGAGAATTGAGAGCAAAGAAACTATAGTCCATTGTTGCCGGAACTTATACTTGAGTCTACATCCCTTTGTCCCTTGGAGCACTTTGGTGTTCTTCCCAAGCTTGCCTTTTGCTTGTGAGCTTGCTATCAAGAGATGGAGGATTGAAGTGGTGGAGGCCCAAGTGGGGGATTCAGTTTCTCCGGTTCGCAGACGTGCCGTCAGAGGTTGTATCTATCTTGTAATCTCTGATTTATATTAATATAAATATCTTTTCTTGTCCAATGATGTGTATTTGAATGAATATTTTATCCATGGGAATATGTCAAATGCTTTTATATTATTGATTATATATGCTAGAATAGATCTAACACAATGATATATATCATGCTTGTATTGTTTACTTGTTGTTGAGGAAGTATTCTATCAATTCAAGCTGAAGATTGGAAATCTCAACGGGGATCTACTTCAACCATCCGAAATAAGGTACGAGGTCTGATCATTTAGTGTTAGACATTTTATTTCTATTGCATATTGGAAAGGATTGATTTCTGGAGTCAAGTTGTCTGTTGTGGTACCCCAAGCGATAGGAATTTCTTTTCGTAACAATCCCTGATACCCTTTGCCCTTGAATAAAAACCATAGTTTTTGGCTCATGGTGCCTCCCATAAGCAGGCATTTTGTGGAATGGGGAGCGAAATATGTATCGAAGGATGGTGGAAGTAGAGTGGTTCATTATTATCTCATAGATCGCCATGGGAATGCAAAACTTGTGGTTGTTGGTATAGAGAGGAGCCTGAGACACATGGTTTATGTTGTCTCAAAGGAGTTTACGCATCTAACAAACAATAGCAAGTTGAGTTCCTCCTCTTCAATGAAGTGGAGATCAAGAAGAGAGGTGTTGGATTGGTTGTCCTCTCTATTGCCAAAGTCATGCCCAACATCCTCAGAAGATCACATCACAAATATTACAAGTAGTTACTATTTTCCTTTATATATCTCTGTGTATTTGGGTCCCTGATATTACAGTATTTCTGCTATGCATTTCTTTGATTGCTTCTTTGTGTTTTCTTGAACCTTCTTTGTATTTAGGAAGTCCTACGCATGTGTTGTATTTTGTTTTTGTGTTTTTTTCTTGAAGGGTGAGGGAAAACCTCAAACACTAGGAAAAATAGGTTGATTGGTTTGAAAAACTAGAAAAAAATGCATTTCAAGGCTTGGAGATTGAAAATCCTAATAACCACTGTTCTTTTCATTGGAGTGGGCGGTTTACTATTCCTAAAAACAATATTTTTCGTAGACTGCTACTTGAAGGCTACTAATGGCATTTTTACAGTAGTGTTCAATGTTTTTAACATTTACCAACCCTTTTTTCTAGATCCTGATGAAAATTGGTGTTTTAATGGGATATATGGGTAGATTATATAGTCTGTTTTATAAAAACCTCAAGATAGTATATTCAGAATGCCCCATTTTTTGGTTTGGGCCCGGAAGGAAATATTAAAGGGAATGTTTTTTGCTCCCCATGGGCTTGATAATTTCGTTGATATTAAGAAAACAGAAAAATGTTATTTGGTCATTGAGAAAATTTAAAATGCAGTGTTTTCAATAATTGTGGGCTTGAAAGCTTCATTGATCTAATTTTGAAAAACTTTGGTTCGATCCATCAGAAATTATCGAAGACAATGCGTTGCATTAACGGTGGCCTGGAAATATTGAAGACTCATTAATCTTTAGAAAACGCTCAAAATTGTTTGGGTACTTCAGAAAATCTCAGGGTCAATGTTTATTGTTGTCTATGGGCTTGAAACTTTTATTTTGTTAAGAATATTTACGATCACTATACACTGGCTTCCTGTCCCTCTTATGTGACCTTTTTTCTTCCATTTCATATTCATCCTGATCTCTAGGTTATAGCCTATGTAGTTGGTTATATGGTTTATTCATTACTTTAACATAAACACATAGTAAATGTAATTGAGGTCATTTTTACAGGAGATCATAATGGTCTGTCTATACCAATGGAGAAACGTTTGAACAATTATTCCATTTAGAATTGTTCACAAATATCTACGTTTGTAAATTCTGAAGTCATTACAGTGATGGAAAGCTAAAACAGGTGAAGTGCTAGCATGTTCCATCTTCTCCAACCCCATTGAAGCCAATCTCCAATATGAAGCATTTTAATCAAATGCAGTAATATGACTACTATGTTTGCATTGATCCATACCTTAAGTTTGTAGGTTTGCACTATGCCCGATTAGCTCACCCCATAATTTGAATTATTTCTGCAGGGTTGGATGACACTGCTCTTACATTTTATCCATTGCTCTGTTGTAGAGCAAGAGTTGTGTATTGTTCTTTCCATTATGTTTTTATACCAGTTAATCAATATATACTTTTGAAATTCAGTTAGCTTTAGCAAAAATAATGTGGAGTTGTCTTTGATTTGGTCCGCCTTCCTGTTTAGCTGGACTCAACTTGAGAGGTGGTAGTTTCTGAAAATTGTTACTGTTGTCACTGTTCTGTTAGTCTTTTAAGTTGTGTGTAAGGATGTGACATTGCGTGAGTAGCTGTATTAGTATTCTTTCTTATAAATTATTTTTTGCTATGATTTTTAGTGTGCGGCAATTTATATGAGAATAGACTGAGTTCTAGATTATATGACAGTATGTTGACCTTACTGTTTTAGGTGCCCTTATATGATACGGTGATTTGTAATTCAATTTATCTGCAAATGAGATTAAAGTAACAAGTTTTGGCTCACTAAATGTTTGTGCATTTTTCAGTATAATTGCGTCAAGCATATCTATTAGATATTATGAGTGTATAATGTCTTGATAAGATGTGATTTTCATTTAAATGTTTTCCTTATTTTTTTTTTTTTTCTGGATATCTTCTTCTCCTACTTGTTTTAGCAATGCCAATGTTTGTAAATATTCTTCATATTATCTTTTAGATTACTTCTATTTTGTACATTTTGATATCAAGGAGCTGGTTATTGGATTTCTCCCTATGTTTATGTTATCAATTGTTTTTTTTTTCATTGCAACTTCTCTTAACAATGTATCTCTGTACTATAATTTTTCCTCTAGATATTTGTGTTCATGTTAACACTGTTGTTTTGATTGTGTAGGTTCAAAGATTCACAATGGGAGCTCATCTCATCAAAATGACCACGATAAAAGTGATTCTTCTCAGCATCCACCATTGCCAATGATGATGCAGCAAGTAGTTGCCATGCAACAATTGCAGTTTAAACAGGCATTGCTTATGCAACAGTCAATGGCTACACAGCAGGCTGCCAGCAGGGATGCATCAATGAAGTCTGCAACTGAAATGGCATCTGTGAGGGCTGCAGAAATAAGTAAAACCCTTAAAGTAGATGGAGATGACAATGATGAAAAGGCTTCAATTCGAAAATCAATGTATGTATTTACTTCTTTCTAGTTTTTAAATTTCTATTGAAGCTACCTTCTGCTTATATAGATAAGATCATTATTATTGAAGATGCTTCTTTTATGTGAATAAAATTTTCATGTTGGAGTCACTATCTTCTCACATGAATAAAATTATTATATTTGTGACTTATGTGAAAATTACTAATTGCAAATGACCTGCTGTACATATCTCCTTCTAGGTCATGCGCAAAATCACATTCTAGGTCAAATTCCCCATTTAGATATCGGCATGGTCGACGCTCTTGATCACCGCCAATTAGATATCAACGAGATTTCCATTCCATATCACCAGTGAGAGCTTATCGTAGCCACAGAGGTCATGGTAGGAGTCAAAGTTATTATTATAGAGATGATAGGAATAATTACCAAAAACTATATAGTAGGCGTGATTGGTTAAGATCACGGGATGAGCCTATTAATATACGGAGGAAAGGGAGTAGGAGTAGGAGTAGAAGTAGGACAAGAAAGTCACCTCAGGCAAGCTCAATCTCCCCAAGACATCACAAGGAAAGGAAGAATTCTCCTAATATACACAAGGAAGAACAGAAATACACTCTTCACTCTAGACGCTTAAGGTCTATGTAAAAGGAGTTGAGAGAAAACATTATGGACAGTGAGGATGTGCAAAAAAATCCTCAAGAAAGTTCAAGGAAGCATGTAAAAGAGGTTAACAAGGTAATGGAGAAACATACTGATGTTATTAATGATATAGAAGATATTAAGGAAAAAAATTATAATAAAGACCCTGAGAAACTGGACAATTATAGGAAGAATCTAATAAAAACAGGGAAAGGAACTAACTAGGACATTGCCAGGGAAGAAAGGATAAAAATGTCCAAATCAGTCAATAAAGATGGTTATGGTGACAAAATGAAAGTATCTGAAAAAATTGATGATATATTGATGCAAACGGAGACAAGTGTTGTTGATGAAGAGAATATTAAAGAGAAGAGAAGGCATTCAAAGAAAAGTACGGTAGATGACGAAGGGGAGAATTTTACAGAAAAAAAATCACATAGAAAGGAAAAAAGGGAATATGAGGAAGGATATGAAATGGAAGAAAATAGGTCACATAAGAGGGACAGGAATCCATTGTATAGTGATGCCAAGGAGTTGAAATAAAAAAATCATCGGAGAAACTGTAGCCATACCACCACTACAAACTATCTCCCCCATCTAATCTGCAAATAAATTGTCTGGATGTAAAATCTGCAAATAAATTGTTTGGATGTAAAACCCTTCATGGCAAGATGGAAATGACAGGTATTAATGAATTTTTAATGGATTCAAAAGCCTTGCATTGTTATATAACATGGACAAAGATGCAGAGACGCCAGCCCATGTTTCATTAGACGAAGAGGTTCTTCTGTTTCAACCTAAGATCAATAGAGCTTTCAGATTAGCGGAGCTTTCATCCAACCCATAGTTAGAGCTTTCAAATCAACTGAGCTTTCATCCAACACACAGGTACTTGTGTTGTTGTGCTTCTTTTTATGTCTGGAAATTGCAATGAAATAACTCTTACAAGGTTTATTTCTACACTTTTTTTGAATCTGGTTTAAACCGCTATGACATGGAGTTAGTATTAATGGAAAAATAGTTTATCATTTTATATTCGTCTACTACATCTATTGTTATTATTATTTACTGATATTATATTTGTATCCAGAGTTCTTTTTACTTAGGTTTGGTGATAGATCAAGAGGTGGGGAGAGGGAAGTCTATAAAGTATATAATAGGTAATGTTCTGTGAAGCAAAATCTATTTGAAGTATTGTATATTCTGATCTTCAACAATGATTATGTTTCAACTAAATCCATGGATATAGATTAGGTATAGAAAGTTTGTTTCTAGATAGAGCTTTGATTGCAATTCAAGTCTATTCTTCCAGCATGCTCACATTTTTCCTCATTGTTGACACAATGTCAACAATGTGTCTTCAAGGTCCTTTTATTGTTGACAAAATGGCAAAGATCCTCCTTCAAGTTTTCTGTTAACAGAGACTTTCCTTTTCCTTTGTCTTGGCTTAGGCTACTTTTGAGTGCTTTTGTAAATTTTTCCAGTCTATGAAAATATCAAATTCATATTATGGAGCAATATTATGAACTGATATTAAGATGAAATAGGAAACTAGAAATCCCAAGACCTGGTGGGATGTAGATTGGTGCTTCATGAATTTTCATCATAACAGATTTGAATTTGAACCCATTGCATGTTGTTTCTTCCTTCAAGGAACTGGGGTCCCAATATTTAAACTTTAGGTTAACCATGGTACACTGTTGGAATATCTTGAATATTACCATTTGTTAAAAGTTAAAACCTATCTTGAGCATCACTCATTGGAACTTGGAAGCATTTGTCTCTTGTGTTCACATAACTCCATGCTCAGTATTCTTCCGATGTCAAAAGTCTTCATTTTTGTTGTTTGGAATAGGCATTGAAAATTAAGATCTCTTTTGTAAAGCTACAAACGCAACTAAAGTTTTTGTTAGTAGTTGGATAAAACCAGATTAGCAACACAATTAATGTTATTTATTACCTGGGTTTTGGATTAACTTTTTGTTTTGAAGATATTCCCATTGTTATATGAGGGCATTTTATCATTCAAGCACAAGTCAGGTTAATAGAGTGTTAAACTTAATAGTCTAATGAGTGGGAATGAGCTAATATCAGTTATTATTATTTACTGATATTATATTTGTATCCAGAGTTCTTTTTACTTAGGTTTGGTGATAGATCAAGATGTGGGGAGAGGGAAGTCTATAAAGTATATAATAGGTAATGTTCTGTGAAGCAAAATCTGTTTGAAGTATTGTATATTCTGATCTTCAACAATTATTATGTTTCAACTAAATCCATGGATATAGATTAGGTATAGAAAGTTTGTTTCTAGACAGAGCTTTGATTGCAATTCAAGTCTATTCTTCCAGCATGCTCACTTTTTTTCTCATTGTTGACACAATGTCAACAATGTGTCTTCAAGGTCCTTTTATTGTTGACAAAATGACAAAGATCCTCCTTCAAGATTTCTCTTAACAGAGAATTTCCTTTGCCTTTGTCTTGGGTGAGGCTACTTTTGAGTGCTTCTGTAAAGTTTTCCAGTCTATGAAAATATCAAATTCATATGATGGAGCAATATTATGAACTGATATTAAGATGAAATAGGAAACTAGAAATCCCAAGACCTGGTGCGCTGGAGATTGGTGCTTCATGAATTTTCATCATGATAGATTTGAATCTAGACCCATTGCATGTTGTTTCTGTCTTCAAGGAACTGGGGTCACAATGTTTAAACTTTAGGTTAACCATGGTACACTATTGGAATATCTCGAATATTACCATTTGTTAAAAGTTAAAACCTGTCTTGAGCATGACTCATTGGAACTTGGAAGCATTTGTCTCTTGTGTTCACATAACTCCATGCTCAGTATTCTTCCGATGTCAAAATTCTTCATTTTTTTGTTTGGAATAGGCATTGAAAATTAAATTCTCTTTCGTAAAACTACAAATGCAACTAAAGTTTTTGTTAATAGCTGGATAAAACCAGTCTAGCAACACAATTAATGTTATTTATTACCTGGGTTTTGGATTAAATTTTTGTTTTGAAGATATTCCCATTGTTATATGAGGGCATTTTATCATTCTTGTTATATGAGGGCATTTTATCATTCAAGCACAAGTCAGGTTAATAGAGTGTTAAACTTAATAGTCTAATGAGTGGGAATGAGCTAATATCAGTTATTATTATTTACTGATATTATATTTGTATCCAGAGTTCTTTTTACTTAGGTTTGGTGATAGATCAAGAGGTGGGGAGAGGGTAGTCTATAAAGTATAAAATAGGTAATGTTCTGTGAAGCAAAATCTGTTTGAAGTATTGTATATTCTGATCTTCAATAATGATTATGTTTCAACTAAATCTATGGATATATATTAGGTATAGAAAGTTTGTTTCTAGATAGAGCTTTGATTGCAATTCAAGTCTATTCTTCCAGCATGCTCACATTTTTCCTCATTGTTGACACAATGTCAACAATGTGTCTTCAAGGTCCTTTTATTGTTGACAAAATGGAAAAGATCCTCCTTCAAGATTTATGTTAACAGAGACTTTCCTTTGCCTTTGTCTTGGCTTAGGCTACTTTTGAGTGGTTCTGTAAAGTTTTCCAGTCTGTGAAAATATCAAATTCATATTATGGAGCAATATTATGAGTTGATATTAAGATGCAACAGGAAACTAGAAATCCCAAGACCTGGTGGGATACAGATTGGTGCTTCATGAATTTTCATCATAACAGATTTGAATCTGGACCCATTGCATGTTTTTTCTGTCTTCAAGGAACTAGGGTCACAATGTTTAAACTTTAGATTAACCATGGTACATTGTTAGAATATCTCGAATATTACCATTTGTTAAAAGTTAAAACTTGTCTTGAGCATGACTCATTGGAACTTGGAAGCATTTGTCTCTTGTGTTCACATAACTCCATGCTCAGTATTCTTCCGATGTCAAAAGTCTTGATTTTTTGGTTTGGAATAGGCATTGAAAATTAAATTCTCTTTTGTAAAACTACAAACGCAACTAAAGTTTTTGTTAGTAGCTGGATAAAACCAGTCTAGCAACACAATTAATGTTATTTATTACCTGGGTTTTGGATTAAATTTTTGTTTTGAAGATATTCCCATTGTTATATGAGGGCATTTTATCATTCAAGCACAAGTCAGGTTAATAGAGTGTTAAACTTAATAGTGTAATGAGTGGGAATGAGCTATCTATTTATTAAAATAATTGTAAGTAATTGGTTGTGGGAGTAGCACTAATACAAGAGTTGAATTTTTAGCACTCTGGGCATCATTACGGGTCACCAATGATATTGGGTTACCTTACCTACATATCTTTGGTGACTCCTCAGTGATTATAAATTGGGCAAAGGGAGTATCCACCCTAGATATGGTGAACCTTGAGGCTTGGTGCGACAACACCAGATTGCTCTTGTCCTCATTCACTAGGGTGGATATCAGTCATGTCTATAGGGAACATAACACGAGGGCAGACACCTTATCCAAGAACGGGTTGTGTTTGGATCCTGGTCATCTCTTGCTTACTGAATCTTATGATGAAGAGTTTATTGGGGAAGACTCTATACAATTTTTTTATAATTTTCTCATTCTACTTCAGTTATTGATCACATGGTATTTTTTTGAGCTATTTCTGTTTATGTTGAGCAACAGTTTCTGGAATACTGAGGATCACTTACCTGCTTGGATAAGGTACCTGGGCTCCTATTATGTTCTTTATGGACATATCATGACTAATGTATATTTTATTGCCCACCTATGAGAGGACCATTATATGTATTATACCCAATGAACAGAGGTTTTGATGGATTTACTGTTTGAGTATGAAGCATACTGCACTGGTCTCCTGCTGGTTTCACAAGTGTTTTAGCATTGGATTTGAATGATGAACATAGGTTTTGATGGATTTACTATTTGATTATGAAGCATACTGCATTGGTCTCCTGCTGGCACATTGTGTGTTGAAGCTGCTGGAGATGGATGAAGAATATGTTGGCAACGAGGAGGTATATGCAATCAATTCTTTTAATTGCTTCTATGGTTTCTAATTACAAATGCAAATTTTGATGATGTATTTCAAATCCATGTAGTCCAAGAATAAGATAATTCATTTTTTGGATTGTGATGAGCTAAATATGAATATTGCATTTGGCAGTTCTATTTCTTATCATTATAGTTATTTGGTATTATGTCATATTTGGTAACTGACTTTTTTTAACTATGGGATACATGGGCTATTTTGTTAATTTCAAATTATATATGCCTTCATGTTAGCTTATTTAGAATTATATGGGATTAAAGTTTGTACTGATTTGTATGCCAGGCCGTATGCCAGGCCACTGGCGAGGACTACAGCGTTGAACCAAATGATGCCAGGAGGCCATTTAGAGCTTTGTTGGATGTTGGTCTTCTCAGGACCACCACTGGCAATAGAGTTTTTGGAGCTATGGAGCTCTCAAGGTTGGTAACCTATCCATTGTTTTTTACATTGAATTAAATGTTGTAAAAGTGATTTTTTGTGTTCAATCCCATATCTTATAAATAATAAGGAAAATGGTATTAATTGTGGGGCTACTACTATCATCTATTTGGTAACTCCATTGCTTAACCTATAAATTGATGGTATAATTTTTCTTATGCCTTATCATGTTCCAGTTGTGTGGCATTTTTTGTTGCTCTATTTCCCTGTACTTCCGTTGTCTCCTGAAATTCTTGGGATCATAATTATTTTCTTATGTTTGTTAATTGATTAGTTTTAGATTTTGGTGTATTGATGACAATATCATCTTTTCTGTGGAGGGTTTAGGAATGCTCTCAGGCATAGTTAAAGCAACAATTATATTCTTACGTGGGTTACTCATGGTTATTGAAATATTTGTTCTTTTGAGAGTGCCTTCTAATTTCTTCTATATATTTATTATATATGGTTTGATTTTCCTCTATTAATCTTTTTCTAAATATCAACTTTACTATATTCTTTTGCTGCGTTCATTATTTTGTGTCTAGGGAGCTTTGGATGGAGGATTAGATATTCCTCACAGTGACAAGCATTTTGCTGGTTATAGCAAGGCAAGCAAGAGCCTGGATGCTGAGGTCCATCGAAAATATATATTGGGAGGTCATGTAGCTACATACATGAAGGTCAAAATTTAGCTTTATAATGAATATGATGGTTTTTGTAAATATCTTGATTACAGGTGATGTTCTATGTAATAACTTTTTTTGAATAATTCAATAAAGTACATTGGCATTGAAGCTTTAGGTAGTTCTGAAAATATTTAGAAGTTCATACTACTAGGTAGAAGTGCAACTATTTTTGCTACCCATGTTAGTATGTTCTGGTGATGTTAGTTGAAGTTGATGTTACTTAGAGGTTGAGCTCTGCATCTTGATAACTAGGTTTTTTTTATAGTCTTCCATATCCATTCATTGGTATGTACTGGCATTCTGTGCTAGTTGTAGATGTTGAAAGAAGATGAAATAGAAAAGTATCAATCTTAGTTTACCAAATATATCAAGAGAGGTATAGAGCCTGAAAGCATTGAAGAGTTGTACAAGAGTGTCCATGCTGCTATTCGAGCAGACCCAACAATCAAACACACTGAGAAACATGTCCCTAAAGAGTAGAAGCAATAAGTGTTTTCAGTTGACATGTTTTGAGTACTTTGGAATTATTGAAATATTGTGGAAACTTTAACTTAAGTAGAATTACTTTATTCTTGAGTCATTAACATGTGAAATCTTGTACCTTGATAGTTATTTGACAAAGAAACTAACTTATGAAGAGAGAAAGGCAAAATTGATTGCTCAGTTGAATGCTTTGAATAATGCTGAGGATGATGATGAGGATGATGAATAAATAATTGCAGTTATTGGCTCAGGTATATTTTCTCTTCCTTATTGGTGAATTGCAGGACTTATAGACTAGTAATACATTATGAAGCTTTTGTTTTTTCAGCCAAGTTCTTAAGATTGGCTGGCTAAAAGCTATCCTGGCTATAATGCTGTTTAATTTTGGTAGGATAATGTGTTGCTGAGATAGAGATTGTGAATTCAATTTATAACTTTTTGAGTTATTTTACAAGAAGGCATTCAAGGTTTGGTTTGGTAATTGCTATTGGACATGGTATAAATATTCTTGCCATCAAAATTAGTTATGTGTTAATGTTCGGCAACTTCAAATTTAATCCTAATGAAATGTGGGTAAGCTCCTTGCCAACTTGGTGAATTGAAATTCATGGGTGTGAATTGTCATTTATGTTTTCAGATGGGTTTTCAAGTCTAGTCTCGTCATTGCAAATGAAGATATGCATTGAATGTATATTAGTTTTACACAGTACAATGTAAAATTATGTGTTCCATGTGCCTCGTATTCCTGTAAAAGCTTTTGAAAAAAATGCCTATACTCCAGAGTTGGTATTTGATAAGCTGTTGATCTCTATCCCAAAGCCCAGTTTGCAAATCCCATCCATTGTTTATTTCGGTAAGAGATCCTATTGCCATTTATCCAAGTCAATTTATGATTATGCACCACACTATTTGCTAGAGTATTCACAGAAGAATATGTAGAGATATAGAAATTAATGTGGAAATAAATTCCATCTTAGGATATGCCCTAGCAATAACCTGTATAATACTTCAAATGTACAATAGCGACACACCCAAAAGGTCCCATAGCACTACAAGTGAAAATTCATTATTTGGTTCGAGGGATCTTCTTGGAATTTCCTTCAAACTTCATAATGTCTGGGAAATTTTGTCAAAATAGTAGGCCGTGTTGGAACATGGCACACTAGGTCATTTCATTTATTAGGTAAAGACAATTTGGGTAAATTTAAGGTTGCCAAGAATGATAACTGAGTTGTGACATAAAAATTATAGTTGCTATAATATGCAAAATATGCCTCTGCTCCAGAGTTAGTATTTGATAGCCCAGTTTGCATATTGCATCAATTCTTGATTACAATAAAAGATCCCAATGGCATATATCCATGTCAATTTATTTGCACCATACTATTTGCCATAGAGTATTCACACAAGGATATATAGAGAGATTAACATGGAAAGAACTCCCATCCTAGAATATGCCCTCTAGCAGTATTCTGAAACAACAACAACATTAGCAACAATCACAAGCCCAAGAGGGCTCATGAGGGATGACCATATAGGAATCAGGTATTGGGACTCCCCTCATTTGATCTTGTAAACTCGGGCAATATGCCTTGAAACTGTAACTTCAAATTAATTAAGCTAACTTATTAGGTTATATATATATTTCATGGCTATGAGAACCTTTTCAAGCCGCTTAGTCAGTGTTGTCAACTGCATCACTTGGATACAAAACTTACCATCCCAAGTCAGCCTAAATGTTAAACAAGACCTAATTAACCAGAGTACGACCACCACCACAGTCGTACAAGTTATATATATAATATATATATAACCTTATGAGATATATCAAAAGGAAAACCTTTATAAACCTTTATGCAATCTCCTTTTGTCCTCAAAATATTTAGATTTATGTTTATAACTTAAGGCCTCTCATCAATAACTATTATAACTTTGAATGACTCAATTAGATTTATGTCTATAACTTAAGGCCTCCCATCAACAAAATGCCTTAGACGGATGACAACCGATTGCTAATCCTTGGGCTTAACTTATATATATGCTGATGCTCAAGAGCATGGGATAGTAATCCATTTTAAAACGACTCAGATTATCAAAATTTCAAAGAAAAATAAAGACAAGAGAAACTTTAGAAGAGCAAATGCAATCTAATTACAAAATTTCACAGCGAAAGAGCTGATAGGTGAAGGATTTAACATGCCTACATCTCTACTATTTGCTTTTTTCCATAGGCTTCCAAAAGAATTTTGGATAGTTTCACTGCATTCTCCTGGAAAACTACACTGTTGAAGTCCTTCAACACTTTGGCAGAGAACTCAAAACTAGCTATTTTTCGCTGCTGTCACCATTGCTCACCATCAATGGTGAAAATACCCTTTCCAAGAAGGTCTTCCAAAATATGATGGCTGAACTTTCCCTGTGAATTTTTCAAAACTAAAATATCACAACTTAACATACATAAAGATATGGCTCAAGATATCTGAAGCAATCTATTCTCACTCTTTATATATAACACTAACACAGAAGCAACTGACCTTGTCGTACTTTGCAAAATTGAATCTAAGGATGTGCTCCACATTTGCAGGATCTGTGGTAAAAACATAGATGAAGGTAGGGTAAGCTACTTTGTAAGTTTTGTAGCGTCTGTGATTTTCAAAAAGAAAGTCATGCATTCGTTTAAAATTGATGATGTGACCAACCATGGTTGCAGCGATAGGTGGGCGCATGTCACTTCTCATTTCACTTTGAATAAAAATATCACCAACAGAGCTAGTGCTATTGATGTTGTTACATATTCCAAGCTCTAATCCATTATTTCTTCTATCTTTCCAGATATGATTACGATGAAATGGGTATCAGGAATTCTTTGAAATGTGTTATTTTTGGCAAAACCTCTCAAACTAAAGACGTTGGTTCCATTTACTTACCCTCTACGTGTCATACTTACTTGGAGCTTCTACAAGAGGGTAAAGGTGCCTACGCTCAACCCAAATTAATATATCAGTGCCAAACCACATGTTACAGATTCATTCCTGGGTATGTGAAAAAATGAGTTGTCCAGGGAGGAAGTCGGCGTACCCAGTTAAGTAATTTGTCTATAGGATACCTGGGAAGGCTTAAAGTCTTTTGATTTTTTTAAAAAAGTTCACATAAAAGATACATAATTGTGACAACTTTTCTAAAAAATATTGAAGTGACCGCGTTGAGGTAGAAAAGCTGATTGATTCATGAATCAACATTCTTTTAGATACCGAGAAGGACATTGGCCATGTTAATTAAGCAATAAAGAAGATTAAATTATAAATAAATTCATTTTGAGTGAGAAGGTCTAAGCACGTGGAATTCAAGAAAATTATGCTCTTTAAAATAGATGGCCATTTGAATTGAAAGAAGAGTTTTGAAAACAAAGAATCGATCATGTATACTTCATATCAATTTGGAGCACATGAAGATCAAGATAATGTTCTGTTGCAACGATTTGTATACTTCATATCAATTTGGAGCACATGAAGATCAAGATAATGTTTTGTTGCAATGATTTTTTTTTCTGCATCTTGATATGCTTTTTGCAAGTATGCAAAATTTGCTCCACTTTTGTTGGGAAAATAAGAGGCAAAGCATTACAAAACCTAGGGAATGTGACCTAATTTCTTTTTAAATTTTTGGGCAAATATATGACACAATCAAAAGTAGTGAATCAATTTGTTGATTGCTTGTTACCATTCCTTGATGATTAACAAGTCAGAAGGATTAGGCATTTCATTGAAATACTCTCTTTTGAAAGAGGTTTCCAGCTTTGGCTGACAAAAGTGCTATGAAAATGCTAACTGTGTTCAATTAGTTGCTAATTCTTCCTACATTTAATATTCGAATGCATATTTGTGTTATCTTGGAAGGGATTTTTAAAGTTGACCATTCATTTTCCTTCCTTGCAACATTGGTACTTTATTTGTGATCATAGTCAAGGTACAAGGCCAACTCTACACCATCGGAAAACTTTAGTTCATGAGTTTTTTTTTGAGATTTTCCCCAAAATACTATTCAATATTAGTTTCTCCTTTCCACCAATTTCACCCTCCAACAACAACCTATCAACAACAACTTATCGACGTATTGTTGCACCTTTTTGGGGCAATTGGTAGTAATAAGCCCTGATTACACCAAGGTCCTCATACGGAGTCGCACACTTGAGCAGTGCGGAAGATCCGAATGGGGAATGGGTCGGTGCAGTGAATTCCACACCCTACCTTTTGGAGATGGATAATAATCACCTCATATGGGACCGAGCCTCTTCCTTGCTCCGGTTTAGTCCAGTTAGTTATTGGAAAAAGAGGGAGCTCTCTCTTCTTTCCTTTGGAGTACTTCGAGTGAATGGCTAGGCTAAGAGAGCGCCAATTTGTGAAATTGTGTAGGTGATCCCAACCCACCCTTCTTATTTTCACAATCTCTTTGGTGCCCGACGTAAATGCGTGTGTTATCAAAGATCCCTCAACCTCAACCGACACTCGTGACTTAGTGACTGTTCGAATCTCATCATTATTATATATATACAAACTCAAATATCGTTTGAATATAACAAAGTTTTAGCTTGTACTCTGCATATAGTGATCTGGTTTTCCGGTTAACGATCTGACAGAGGAAAGGTTTACTGTGTGATCGAAATTTCTCTCTTCTACTTTCATTGGTTGTGTTTTGCATTCAGCTGTTACCACAAAATGGAAATGGAAATCAAGACTGAAATGGTGGTGCCAGAGAGATATTTGGACATCATTACCTGCGAGTTTGCTTACGATCCTGTTCGATTGCCGGTCGACCAAGATCCCACCCAGAGTCTCTATGACAGAAAAACTTTAGAGATGATTTGGGAAACCAAGTGTGAAGCACAGAACCCGTATACGAGACAATGGTTCAACGCTAAAACTGCTGTTCCCCAAGCCGTATTGAGGCGGGAAATGGAAGAATACATTAAACTCCATCACTTTTCCGCGTCTGATGTTGCAGAGTTAGATGTAATTGAGGAATATGCAAAAGTTTTAGAAGAGGGGGAAATGAAGCAATATTTGAAAATATTAGAGAAATCTTTGTTAAAAATATTGACGACCAAAAAACAGTGTACAACAATGTGGAAGAAGATTAATCTATTACGCATGTACTGTCAGTTTCATAGTAAGAACATCGAAACTTTCAGATCTTTAGATGGCTTCAAATATTTGAACCAACTCATCCTTCAAACAACGATCCCTCTGAACAGCCTCTCGGTAGAAATGGACATTAAAGAAGCTGCAAGGGATACCTTTAAAGAAATCGCCAGGACGATTGATGTCATAGATCTGAAGCCAGTGGACATAGATAATATAAAAGAAGAAAATAAATTTACCTTCACCATGGGGTATATCTTTATGATATATCATATTTCTCGCCATGCAACAAGTTATATGAAATTCGAATCCCTTGTGTTGCGATTGTTTTGGAAGGTTTTTGATGAGCTGAATGAGCAAGTTCGGCAAATAATTGGAGAATTTCATTATGGATTTTATTTAGACACTATCGGTTCTGTCATTCTTACACTAAAATTTTCTGATGAGAGGAATGCAAACGATATCAGCAGTGAGGACTTGAATCATGGCATTTCTATTTTGAGGAGAACCTGGATCACATACTCAGATTTGGATAGTCCAGTTCTTTTACAAGTACTCGTTAATGCTGTAATTCTGTGCATCGCGAGAGAAATTGGTAGATTAGAAGATACGGAAGGTCTTTGCGAGGGACATCTCGTTGAAGCCAAAGCAGAGGGGCGGCATAATTCTGAAGCTCTTGATAAGGGACTTTGTCTTGTCACAGATATACTCATCAAATTAGACCCATCAGCTACTGAAATCTTGCAAGGAGCTGTGAATATAGTAGAAGAGGTTGTTCGTATGTTTAAACATTTTACTCGTGAGGATGATGAGAATGGGGATCCACAATATTTGAGTGGTGCAGAGTTTTGTGCGAAGAAAGGATGCACAATATTTGAGTGCTTTCACTCGAGAATTGCACAACTTGGATTGGGTGTCAGCACAGCTATAAGGAATATGGGAGGACCTTCTTTGGACACTCAAGTTTTGCTTGAATTTGTCAAACCGGGAAGTACCAGTTCATCCTGAATGTGAAGAGTTTTTTTAGCTAAATGGGTGAGTGATTTTAAGTGACCTAGCTAAGTGACCTATTATCCATCTATGAAACCTGAATCATTCGATCTCTTTTCTTGCTTTTATTTAGTTTACTGGGAGAAATATATTTTTATTTACTTTTTACAGGGGAAAATATATTTTTATTTACTTTTAACTTGTATGAGCGGACATGAATTTCTTATTATTTTTTAATGTAAATAATTATTTTTATTTAGTTTTAATTTTTTATTTTATAAAATAATATAAATTTTTTATTATTTTTTATTAACAATTATCAGTCCACCAAATAGAATGGCTCCATACTACCCTTACGATTTAATGAAGTAATTCATTGTGAACTAAATGATTTCATGTAGCACCCATGTTTTTATGTGTGAGTGGGCATGATTTTTTTTATTTTTTTTAATGTAAATAATTATTTTTATTTAGTTTTAATTTTTTATTTTATGAAATAACATAAATTTTTTATTAGTTATTACCTAGTCCACCAAATAAAATGGCTCCATACTACCCTTATGAAAGTAATTTATTGTGAACTAAATGATTCCATATAGCACCCATGTAGATTTACCTTCGTGTATATTGACATTGGTTCAATGGAACTTCCATTAAAACCATTACTAATTAAATATGCAAGAGACTGAGTGGTCGTTCTAGATACACTTGTTCTTCCAAATATTTATTTAAAAATGTTGATTTCACATAAATTTGATACACTTTCTAGTTATTTTGAGCTGCAATTGATAATACATGTTTCATTATAGTCAATTTCAAGTTGTTGACTAAATCCTTATGGAATAAGCCCCATCTTATGCTTTACAACTTCTCCACCTACATTTAGCTTTGACTTATAAATCCACCTTACATGTATAGTCTTTGTATTTTGGTAAATTACTCAACTCCAAAGTATTATTTCTTTTAATTTCTACAATTTCTTCATCCCTAGAATCAACCCAAACTTCTTCCTATACTAGATTAATATGTTGATCTAGTATGGTGATAACACATTAGAAAATGCATCTAAATCACATGTTCTTATGTCAAAGAGAAAAGGTAGAAGAAAGACAAGAGGCATAGGAAGAGGTGATAGTTCTTCTTTCTTCTTGATTTGATCAACTTCTTGAAGCCGAAGTGGTGATGGGTAAGTCAATCTTAGTTCTTCTTTATCTGATACAAGGTCTTCATATTCATGCTTATGAGAATTTTCTCTTTCAACAACATTCTCAAATATGATCTCTAGGATCAATAGTTACTCCTTCACATTTCAAGGATCCATCAGGATATTTGATTTGCACAACCCCCATCAATAAGGATTGCATTCTTATCTTCACTTCCATCTTCATGTTCTTCTCTACAATCACCTTGAGGTGATTGATGCTCCACTTCATGAGTCTTTGCTTCTTTTTTTAATGATGTATCTAGGCTCTTTCCATCTTCTTTAGGATGAAATTAATTCGACACCCACATCATGTGGTCCAAAAATGTGTTTATACTTTCTTCATTTACAGAGGACATATCTCTACTCTTTTCACAAGTAGGCTGATTTTTACTCCTTTCATGCTCCTCCAAACTGGTCGATGGCTTATTTTTCCTTAATGAGTTCACATCTACAATATTAGGCCTCTACTCTTTTCACAAGTAGGCTGATTTTTACTCCTTTCATGCTCCTCCAAACTGGTCGATGGCTTATTTTTCCTTAATGAGTTCACATCTACAATATTAGGCCTGTATCGAAACATCTAATCAACAAATTCTTCAAAAGTAATGGTCTTATGTGTCTCTCCCATCAAAGAAAGATATGATTGATATTGTTGGGGAAAAGTTTTACATGTTTCTCTCAAGCTTTCTAATTCATTCATATGAGTAGCTCGTGGTGGTTTGGCACATACATCTTAAAGATACACAAGGTCATAATAATAACTCTCATCCCTTATGAAATTGTAAGAAGTGTTGAAATATGGAAACTCTTCCTCATACCATTCACATTATTCTTCATATTGCTCATAATCATCTTTAGAGGAGTCATCATAANTAACTCTCATCCCTCATGAAATTGTAAGAAGTGTTGAAATATGGAAACTCTTCCTCATACCATTCACATTATTCTTCATATTGCTCATAATCATCTTTAGAGGAGTCATCATAATAGTAAGATATGGCTGCAACATTTTCTTCAATGGATGGTCTTAATGCACAAATGCAACTAAAATTAAATACTAGTCTTGGTTTTGGAATTTAAGAATGGTCATTTGTATTTTGGTGGATTAAATCTATTGAAAAGAATGAATATGGTGAGAGGAATACCATGCATTGAGAAACTTGCNACTTGTCTTGGTTTTGGAATTTAAGAATGGTCATTTGTATTTTGGTGGATTAAATCTATTGAAAAGAATGAATATGGTGAGAGGACTACCATGCATTGAGAAACTTGCAAGCTCATGCAGTTAAAAAATATGTCACCTCTTTCCTATTTGTCTTGTCTTTCTTCTACATTTGTTATTTGACATAGAAACATGTGATTTAAATGTATTTTCTAATGTGTTATCATCATACTGGAACATGCTTGACTCATGGGATGCTAGTGAACTTGAAAATTCCTCAAGTGACAATTGAGTTGGGTCCTTATCTTCCTCTACGAATACCACCATAGATTCAAACATTTTTTGCATACTCCTAAGCAGCTTTTCTACAATTTTTTTTATTATCAAGGGTGTATCTACCTTGTAACCTTAGTTGAATTACTACATTATTTACATGACCCATAAAATATTCAACTGTGTATGATTATTTCATTATTAAACTCTCAAAATCTCTTCTTAAACTACACAATTTAATAATTTTTACACCATTTAATCCCTAATAGATAAATAGTTTCTAGAATTTCCCAAGTTTCCTTGTAGGTTTGCGCTATGGTATTTTTTGCAAAATTACAGGTTAGACTACATGTTAAATATAAGAAGGTATTTCACATCCTTCTTCTATTTTTCTCCAATTATCTTTATATACAATGGTCAACACCATTTCTGTCGTTATATTGGCATGGTCAGAATACCCATCAGCTACAAAAATCTAGATACCTTGAGAACGAAGCAAGGTTCTCATTTTTATAGCCCAAAAGTCATAATCATCTTTCCCAATGAGCATGGGAATTTGTGGTTGGGAAAAACTACTTCAAGCAATATTGACATGGGATCAAAATATGTTAAAGACAAAGCTTCGTACAAGACTTGGGTTTTCATGGTTAATTAAGCAATTTTTCTCGATTCATTAATAAACTGATATTCTTTCTTACCAAAAAAATTGCACATACCTCTCACTCCTAGTTTAAATGTTAATAATTTTTTTTACCAAATGTTGTGTATTACAACCAACATTAAACCTCTATTTTTAAATTCTACAATTCTTCCAATTTATCATACGCCAATGAGTCTATATGATGCTCTCTTCTTTTTGAAAATTCGATGCAAACCCTTACGCATACATCCTGGCACAATAGATGTCACCAAAAAAAAATTGTTTCTAGAATAGTTTATAACGCATAGGAACCCTTCCTACTACTTTACCGAGTCTTCTATGTTGTTTCTTCCATACATAGACTCAAACAATTAGAAGCCACTTCATGCTATCAGTTATATGCCACAAATTATTCACAGAATATTACATAATAAACACTAAAGAGCGTGAGATCTTCAAGTGCATAAGTCATCCTCTTCACTCAAGTCACATACAACCTTAGATGGTTTAAGTTACAAACTTATCCATCCACAGGAGCATACATTCAACCACCGACATGGTTCTCTTTTTCCCATATGGTGTCTCCTTCCCTTCATGGAACCCTAACAGTGTTCTTAGCCCACAAGAGGCATATTTCTTCATGCATTCCCATCAGCACTATCTCACAACTCCGACCAACAATAGAATTTTAGCGAAATTCCTACATGCCCTTTGCATGTTCCTTTCTCTATAAAACTAAGTTCACATGATGGACATGCAATATATTTGAATGCTTTGATACCATATGAGAGCATAGAGGTATGCATGAAACAGTCAATGTGCAATGTAAATAAAAATAAAGAATGAACTCCAAAAATCAATGTGCAATGCAAACAAAAATAAAGAATGAACTCCAAAAGAAAAAACAAGCATCCCCTAAATTTTACTAAATATAAATTGTTTATATAAATAAGGACAACTGCTAAAGGAAACAAGTCCCTTCCTTATGCAATTGATTCCTTAGCCCTTAGTTTTAAGGTATTTGAACACATTGTTGTCTATAGAATTCGGATGTTGCATGCTTCTTTCTTTGTTTCTATTGGTGCTCCTATCCTTGCTTCTGCATGAATTGGTTCCGTATTTAAAATATTTGGGTAAGGTGATGAAAGGTGACGTCGTGGTGTGAATGATGTAGATGTTCTTGCACCATGTCCATTGATGTTTGTTTTATGGATTTATTCATGTGCTTGGTGAACTATAGGACAGATTTAGGAACAAAAGCTAGAAATTCATAGAAACTGATGGATGAGTTGATTCAATGGAGGAACTAGTAGCTTCCCTTGCTTTACAATTGTTGGATTACATGGATGGAATGGTAGGGGCCACTTAAAAACATAATGAAAGGAAAAAGGTAGATAAGGAAATAGAGAATAGTATGGGAATCAAGAACTAGCAGCAAAAAAACAACAAGTGGTGAATAATCTAATCTTGGCAACAATAAATCAAAGCAAAGCCACATAAGAGAATCCAGATGTTGTGGGGAAACCCACTCTGGAGAAGAGAGAGGATCGAAGGAAAGAATAAAAACTATCTAGAAAAGGGAGTAGCGATAGCCTGGATCTTATTAGAAAGAAAAGGAAAGGTAGTAGTAGAGTTGTTTTTTTAATGTGCTTAGTTAATTTTCTTGGTTATAAAGAAGCAATACTTTGTCCAAGTCTGTGTAAATAGTAGGATAAATTATTGGTGGAAGAAATACTGGTCAAGCATGTGGATATGGCCTCTATAAACTCTTAGAATCCTCTTGAGTGACACACTTCTTATCGATCTTATTTAGGAAGAATACGATTATCCGAATGATTTAGTCTTCTTATGAGATTTCTTGAGAACCAGCCCTATAAAGGCAATTAAAGAGTAATTCCTGTTCCAACCATCCGATGGTGTGTTATTAAATAGGTGTATAGAGTCTAGGTCCATGATGATATTGAAACCAACACCAGCATGAAGGTAAGAAAAATCACCCTAGCAATCATATCCTACTAGCAAGCATCCATCATTAAAGTGATTAATGTTTGAAACATTTATCACTTCGGGCGTTCTTATAATTGAGGTGGAAAAATTCTGTCAGAATTGTCATTAATGAAACCAATAATTATCATTTTAATATTAGTTATCAAGTTAGGAAATTCCAAAAAAGAAGGTAGTGGAGTTTGAAAGTTTCATATCCAATCACACAGATAAGTAATAAAATAATTTTATTTAATTGAATAGTTTCTTTATAGTCTTTTCTATTTTATTTATGTCCATTAATTGTTGGATGATAATATAAATGAAGAAGGAGAAGTAAATATATTATAATAATAAAAGTGATTTGACTAAACAAGAAAAACATTAGTCCCAAATTTGTTATTTCATCTTAACCAACTACATGGAAATATGTACTCCATTACGACAAACTTAGTCTCAATTTAGAGAAACTTGTGCACATTAATGCAACATTATATGGCACTTCTCTTTGGATGGGATAGATGGAATTTGTTGAATCAATTCTTCTCTAAGAATTCCTAAATATAACTCGACATTTATGCAATTTGCATCAATTAATAGATACTGGATTGGTACATTCAATGGATATAGGTAAGGTTGTAGAAGATAACAACATGATCAGTCATGACTCTCTTCCCCATTACCAGTCAAGATGATAAGAGTTTAGGTATGTTCCCCAGCCACATTAGTACCTTCTCTCAATCAACATGAAAATACAGATAAATCTATAAAGCATAAATTTCTCAATAAGTGGCCATCTACGAATATCACCAGCCTTAATATTTTCTCCATGTTGACTGCCTTTGATTGTAGATCGTTTCAACCGCACAGAATTCTTCCTTCTCTTAAGTTCTGTTTGGGAGGAAAGAATGTTGCGATCGAGGTCAAGGTGGTTGATGCGCCCCTTGATTATAATCTTTTACTAGGTCGGAATTGGATGTATAGTATGCAACCCATAACCTCTTCTCTATTTCGAGTTGTATGCTTTCCATTTAATGAGAAGATTGTTACGATTGATCAGACATTATTAAAAAATATGAGTGTTAATGCATCGTTGGGAGCTTCTATCCCTATTATCAACCATTCTCATCCAACAACTCGGAGTGTGGGTGTAGGTATGTATCCATCCCTTATGGGGACATTTAATTGTTCTGCACCTGTCCTTATGATTGGATCAAGTTTCGATGGGGATTCATCTTCATTTTAGTGTCTTTTCGCACTACCCATATGGAAGATCCTTGGATTCTTCCACTAGTAGAAAATGAGAAATTAATGACTAAAAAAATGACTAAAATCAGGTTATAAACAACTATTTTTGATTCGGTGACTAATAGTAGCAAATTTCCACTATCTTATAGCTAGTCGTATTTCACTAGTCATTAATAGCTTGACTTAGTAGTCATTGATTTAGTCATTGATAGACAATGATTTAGTCATTGATAGACAATGCTTCAGTCATTGATAGTCAATGATTTAGTCATTGTTTTAGTCATTGATAGTTAATGATTTAGTTATAGATTTAGTCATTGATTTAGTCATAGAGTTAGTCATTGATTTAGTCGCTGATTTAGTCATTGATTGCAACCATTAATGACCAAATATATGACTAAATAAACCACTAGATGTTAACATATTAATGAATAAGCTAAATATGACTAAGATATGGGAAATTAGCTACTAATAGTTGTATATATTTGAATTTAGTCATTTTTGTAGTCACAAATTTATGATAGGGCATGGAGGAATCGAGCCACCAACCTCCTGCCTATAATTAGGCAGACAATATACCATTGAGCTAGCACCTTTTAAGAAGTTGTTATTGCTTGACAATGATGATATTAAGACAAATTTATGATAGATATCAATCTACAAACTACATAATTATTACTATTACAACTTACCAGTAACTAGTATTTATGATAAACTAATTGCTGAGAGCTATGTACAATTTTCCCTGTAACTAAAGCTAATAAAAATACTACAAATACTCTTACCAAAGATATTTAGTGATGAGTACCTCTTCCCATTCTTCATCACTATCATTCTCATAGTCCAAAGAAGAGTCCTTCCTAAAAGGATTCAAAGCCCAATTCCATCATTGTATCAAAAACAAAGAGTCAGAAACAAAACTTTCCCTCTTGTTTACTACAATATTAAGAATCCATGAGCTTTAAGGTGTTTCAGATGTTCCTCATCATGGGCTATCAAAATTAAAACACAACTTGTTTCTTTGAAAATTAATAGACTTAAATTATGCAAAGTATATTCACCTTTTCTTTGAGAAGGTTGCATAATAAGAAGGTCTATGGTTGTGATCAAACTGCAAAAGGTTTCTTCTCTTATTGTGAAGCCTATTTTATCTTTAAATCAAGTTATAAATATTCTAAGAGCCAGGCAGATTCAGAAACTTATTGCTAATGCAGACTCGACGATTATCAATTACAAAATTAGAGACTTGACTCCCTATGCACTATAATGTCTTGCGAAAATGATTTCTAGACCTAGAATTCAAAGAATTGCAAGTATTTTGACTTGGGGAATTGCAATTATTGCAAGTATTTAGCATTGAATCATTTATTGTTTCAAAGGTACCATTTTGTATGGAGGAGTTATGCTTTGTGAATCATTACTCCTTGGCTATAAGGGCACCTAATAGTGGATTCAATAATTAAAGAGTCATGTTGCAAATATAAAGAGAAATACCCTGCTCCTACAACATTGCGTCTTTAGAGAAACCTTTAAAGGGTTGTATATTTGGCTTCTAGGTGATGATACTAGTTATTTGAAAGGCAGGACAACTGGCTAAGCATGAATTAAACTTGAAAAACTTGAAAACTATTAGGTATAACCAAATATATATCAACTCTGTGTTGAGATGTACAGGATGAGAAACAACTTCCATGATGATTGGACAACAGTTCATAGAGAGAAATAACCATTGATAAGAACTAAAATTTCCTTAGAATGTATGGTCACCTAAAATAAGACTACACTAAAATTTAGATTCTATTAAGCTTTTGAGATTGACTAAACCTATCAAAAAGGTTGGAGAGATTGGTATTCTATAGTGTTCTTATAATGCACAGTTGCATAAAGGCATATTCTTATCAAGATTTATGACTTTCTAAATGAAGGAATTTACTTGACCATGAAATGCACATTTATGATGAAGCAAAGGATAGAGAAAATCATGATGAGGTTCATATTCCCCATTTGAATTGCCTACAAGAAACTATTTCTTCGTAAGGGTAATAAAGCATGTCTCCATCCTGCTTGAGTGGAATGTGAAAGTTCCTTGCCCTGATTATCTGATTATGAATTAGTTGTAAGTTCCAATTCCCTTCAGGCCCTATGGAATGTTTATGCCTTCCACTCTGACTCCCACGTGGGATGTGTTGCTTCTTCAATGGAATATAAGAGCCTCACTAGGACCTAGGTCTCGTATTTTGGTGTGGAGTTATATTTACAAGTACAAAGTTCAAGGTTCATGAAGAATTGTTCAAAACCTACCATTAGTACAGCATTATAACATAGGGTATGTTTCTATGGGAGGATAGAGGCAGGGCAGAGCATATGGTAAGAGTAAGAGAGGGTATGACCTAGCTAATTTAAAGAAAAAAAATCTAAATCTTGGCTGATTTAGAGGGTATGACCTAGGTGTTCTTTATGTTCTTCTTCCGTTTTAGAGTAAATTAAAATGTCATTGATAAACACGACAACAAATTTATCTAAGTATTTATGCATTATATTATTCATTAAGCACATAAAGACAGTTGGGGCATTGGTAATCCCAATTGGCATTACGACAAAATTGTAGTGTCCATACCTTGTTCTAAAGGCTGTCTTGAAGATATCTTCATCCTTAATTCTTACTTGATGATATCCTGACCTCAAGTCTATCTTTGAGAACACCGTGGATCCACGTAGTTGATCAAATAGATCATCTATGCGAGGCAACATATGTCTATTTTTAATAGTCATTTTGTTTAGGTGACGGTAGTCTATGCATAATCGCATGGTTCTGTCTTTCTTTTTAACAAAGATGACTAGTGCTCTCCAAGGAGATACACTAGGTTGAATGTACTTCTTATCTATTAACTCTCCTAGTTGTGATTTTAACTTGTTAAGTTCTAAAATATTCATTCGATACGGAGCTTTTGAGCTAGGTACTGCACCTAACACTAGCTCAATAGTGAAATCTAGTTCCCTCCTTAGAGGTAATCCTCGAATTTCTTCTAGAAATATGTCAGTAAATTCTTTTAAAACAGGAATATCTTCTATTTTTAACTTATTTGTTTTAGATTTACTTGCCTCATCTGTAATAGTTATAGCATAGGCTTTACATCCTTTTCTAACAGCTCTTTTAAGTTGTAAAGTAGAAATCTATTTGATTACAGTTTTTCTAGGAATACCCTTAACCTTTACCGGTTTTTCATTACTATTTATGCACGTGAAAGTTTTATCGTAACAATTTAAACTACCTTATGCTGCTCTAACCAATCCATGCCAATCAGTAAATCATATGAGCAAAGTGGCAAAACATTAAGCTTAACTGTAGTTTTAAATTCATCCATAAGTAAAGCACATTCTTTCACAAAATATGTTACTTTTCTTTTTGCCCCTATGGCTAATTGAACTAACCAGGAATTATCAAACTTATCGACAGACAAATTACATTTTTCCACTATCTGGGGTGCAATGTAGCTAAGACTAGTTCCTGGATCGATTAAAATGGTTACAGGGGTTTGATTAATCATACCTTCCACTTTCACCATGGAAGTTTGATAGTCAGCTTGGCGGTTCTCCAAAGCTGCATTTATTCTGGGCATAGTCCTCACTAGTTCTCCAACGATCATTTCTTCCTACATAGTATGAATATTGTTGACTGAATTTTTCTAGTTTGGGCAGACCGAGGCATAGTGCGGGCCATTACATTCCTAGCACTTAACAAGCTCCTTATGTTCAAAATTCTTGGTAAAATTTCCATGGTTATTTGTAGCTTCCTTGCCCTTAAAATTATTCGAATTATTGGAAGTACCATTTCCATTTCCCTGGAAATTCTTATTGTTAGAATAATTTTTATTCTTATTATTCTTGAAATTCCTCTAGGGTACAAATTATTTCTTCTTAAACTCAGGCTGATTGTTATTTTTCTTAGCCTTCCAGTTCGCTAAGCCTTCTTTCTTTCTGTTCTGCTCAAAACAAAACTTTTCCTTCCTCATGGCTTCCTCCAGAGTCTTAGGGTTATCATACTCAATTCTGTCCTTAATGTGATATGGTAGACAGCTGAGAAATCACTGCACTTTAGGTTTCTCATCTACTAGGTAAGGTACATACCTAATCAAGCTTAAGAATTTACTGTTCAAATCCTTCATAGTCATTGAACCTAACTTTAATTCGTAAAATTCTTTAGCTCTTTCTTCATAATATTGTTCGGACAAAAATTTCTTCTTGAAGTACCTTTTAAAGGTACTCCAATTAACTTCTTTTTCCTTGATACCCTTGTCTCTCTTCAGATCTTGCCACCATATGTCTACTTTTTTGGAGAGATTATATATTGCCATTCTTGCCTTTAGCTGATTTGAATAATTGTATATATGAAAATACTTCCTCATCCTGGATAACCAGGACTCTGCTTCTTCCCCTTTTTCAGTCTCTCCATTAAAAGTTAGGGGCTTTATCTTTTTAAACTCCCCTGAACTTTCCTCATATGGTCTGTACTTCTTCTTTCTGTCATACAACTCAGCCTCACTACTGTCACTAGTAGTATGGTAACTTTGTCGTTCACCGAACCCTTCAGATGATGAACTGCTTTTAGTTTTTGCCAACTTCATCTTTATAGATCTTCCTTGATGACTAACATCCTCAGATTCTGATCTTCTGCTCCTTCCTTCAGTTTAGAACTTTTCCATTAAAATTTGGTTCAACTCTTCCTGAGCCTTCAAAATACTCTCATTCTCCTTCTTGACTGATTCCATTTCAGTCTTCAAATCCTTTACAGTCTA
Source organism: Pseudotsuga menziesii (assembly GCA_001517045.1). Lineage (NCBI taxonomy): Eukaryota > Viridiplantae > Streptophyta > Pinopsida > Pinales > Pinaceae > Pseudotsuga > Pseudotsuga menziesii. The sequence continues at coordinate 261,414 of LPNX011182968.1, forward strand.
CAACAGCTATGAGGAGTGGCCAGTCACCTCTTCTAACATAGGTTCTCTGGGCAATTGTCTTGCTTATGTATCTGGAGACTCCTCCTGAGTATACTCTCCTAGCTTCTCCATACCTGTTCTTTTAAACTTCAAAAAAAGAAATTTTCTGTTCTTTACATAAAATAGAATATATGTTAGTATATTATTTTACTTTACTGTTCTATGGAAGCTAGTTGGGCTGCATCAAGGCCTAGTGTTTGAACCATGCTCGAATACCACATGTCAAAACCCCAAATTTTTTGAAAAATTAATTTTTTTTTAAAATGCATATTATTTTTCATAAATGCAGTCAACTAATTATGTAATTAGCTATATGTTACTAAATTCATTATTTGAATTATCTAATTGGTTATGTTTATCTTATAGAACAGTTCTTTTCAGTTTATTGACTTATTTTCTCTTTGCAACCACAAGGTGGAACTGTCATGGAAATCTGGGCTTACTTAGATTTTAAGCTAATGCAGAAAGTTTTCCTGTTCTTACAGACTACAGGTGAGAAGTTTGGGTGCTGTTTGTCATTAATTCTAAAGAAATCAGATATAAGTTCGTCGCATAAGATAATTAAGTAAAGATTATAAATGCTAAACAATTTCCAACGCTTATTGACGTAAACTCATTAACCTGTCCTTCTTTCTAGTAGATGTAAATTTATAGTCCTTGAAGATTACTGAACTATTCGATTTCCCTTAGAGTCATCAAGTGTAAAAATGCCTTAGCTATTTCTTTATAAGCAGAGTAAGAATGGCAGAGTTTTAAAATCAATGGTTTAATTTCAATTGAGCATGATACGTTTGCATCATGATAGTTTTATAGCCTAACTTTTATGTTGATGGATCTCATGGCAAAGAGATTGTGGCTTAACCTTTGTCGTGTTACAATTTACTGGTTAAGAACATTTAGTTAAGTAATACATTCACCACACAAACGTTATTATTTTTTGTATCTTGTTACCAAACTTTACTAGTTTAACAAAATAAAACATAAACAAGCCCTTTGGAGTTAACATTAGCAATAGGATAGTTGTCATAACTTGATTCTGTAAATATTCTTTATATCAACCAATTGTATACTTATAAAACAATGTTACAAACTTTATGTAACTATTTGGTAAAAGAATATTTGCTTGTGAGTAAGTTCTCATTAAGAGAATAACTGTTACTTCTCTCTTTTTATAGTATACTTTACAAGACTCTTATTAATTTCGTGATTAAAATGTTTGATGGAAAACATTGTATCGCATAGAAAAAGGGTATGCAAAGGGCCATGCCATGATGAACAAAGGTTTTAACTTGTTTTAAGTTATAATAATTCTAATACATAGCCATGTTTGAATTAATGAAAGGGTCATGGTAAAGACTGTGCCCATGAAAGGTTTATAGTCTAACTTAAAGTCTTAGAACCTTTGATTTCATACAACCCAAGATTGTAGAAATGTTATGTCATAAATTTACTACTCTTGCTAGATTATATGCTTTTAATTACCCATATAAAGGTCTACTAGAATGGCATTCGCTAACCTAACTTCTAGAACTCTCTTAATATATTATAACGGTATTAAGGGTATAATATTTTGATCTAAGGATTGTCAAGTGATAAGATGATATATTATGAAGTAATAAGTCGTAATGTTGACCACGCTTATGATAAACATAAGGATGAATCTTGGTTTACATTGTGTGATCGATGGTATACCATAATGTAAATTATTGGGTCGTAAATCCTCCACGCTGTTGATAAACTTGTAATAGTTTATATCGTAATGATTTTTTTATTCTCATGCAACGTAATATAGGTTGAATTGGGAGCAAAAGACTATAGTGGAACCTTTGTAATCAGCATGAATGATTGTATCATCGCCCCTGGTGATTTCTCGTCGAGAACATTGGAAAATACCCACTGCATGTAAAATAATTTATCTGGAGACGTGGCATCACCATGGCCAAGCATCGTAAGGTTATAAGGCAACCTCGAACCCTAGCTAGGCATTCTCCCTATCGCCTTCAGGCCCTCTGGCCGCTCTGCTATTGTGCCTCTTATCTGCACTTGTCCCTTGCCTTCGAGGTCAACAGTACCCCTGCTTGCTATATTTCTTCAAAGCTCATCCTAAATGCTTGTTGTTCTCCTCAAAGCTCCTCCTGAATGCTTGACAGAGGAGTGCTGTCACAAAAATGGGTTGTCACTTGGGTTTTTGGTTTGTGAAAATTCCCTAGGGTTTACTCCGTCACAGTTCCATATTGAATCTTTCGACTGCAAAGTAACTTTCTCCCTCCTTGGCCTAGTACTGAGAGTAGTGGCCTTGCCTTAAGAGTGGTTGGGCATAGGGTTTCACCGTGGAATGGTTCCTTTTTGTTTTTCTGGGATATACAATGACGACCAGTGTATAAATTGCTTACTTTTTTAGCTGCTTCTGTACTCAGTCGCTGTTGGTTGTTTAAGGTGACATCAAACTCTTTCTCCCTTGCCGCAGATAAGGGTTTCCTTTTTCCTTGCGCTGGTAGTTGTCCTTCTGGTTGTGGGTGGTTGTGCTTCTGCAAATTTATAGGTAAGCATCCTTTTAATTCAAAAATCACTATTATTACAGTTTATTTTTAATACACAATTATATACTTTGTAAACAAGTTTAACATTCTCGTTCTCTAGGTTTGCAGGTCTCGACTTGTCTCCCTCTGTGGTTCATGCGAGGCTGCGGCTGCAGATGCTGGTTAACAGTAAGCCTGGTTTAACCATGGCATTTTTCTCCTTGTTGGTCCCTTGGGGACAGTCATGGGTTGGTCTTCATGGCCTCTAACCCTTGTGGTTTCAGCTTAACCTGTTCCTTGGTTTGTTGTTTTTAGAGCATGATAAGACCCTTGTATTAAGCGAGGTTCTCCGGCTCTGACTGTGACTGTAATATTTGACTTTTATTATGGTTACTGTGTATAATGTATAATGAATAGAAGGATATTATGCCATCCTCTTGTTTACTTGTAGAAGCCGAGGGATTTGGAAAGTCTTCAGTTTCTTTGTTTATCTTTGTTGTAGATTTTGATGTTAGTAGGGTTCGACCCTAACTCGAAATTATATAAAATTATTTACAGTTATCCCTCTAAATGAATATCTTTTATTTACTGTACAGTACTGAATTTTTATTTATTTTTACTTGCGTTAATATTTAAGCTCGGCGTAATGAGCATCTCTAGTCTGATACTTAGATCTCGGTAATTTAATATATTTAAATTACACTCTGTAATTTTTTTTAAATTATCAATTGCTAGGGTTTTTTGTATATTGTTTATTTATTGATTTACTTAATTATTAAAAGAAATATAATGTTGTGATATAGTTCATACCCTTTGGAAAAGAAGGTCTTCATGTTTTCAATGAATTTTTTATGTAACTGTTAGTTACAATTGAGTACAGAATTTATATTTTAATTCGGGTTTACATTAATGAGTTAAGAACATTGTTGTAATTACATAATAGTACTATTCCTATAAAGGATATGATAGGAAGATATAATATTGTTGATTATAAAAGATGTTATATTACCTGTGAGTACTATTACTCCTATTGTTATTTATACTTAGTTTATCTTGTAAGTGTATAGAGAGATAATATTTTGTTCTTTGTTTATTTATAAACATAAAATGAGATAGTCTGTTGTTATTGTGTTCTTAAACTTACAGTACTAATTACTTTATAAAAGTATTTTCTGTATTCTATCTTATCTTGTTTATGTTACCAGTTAATAAAATAAAAGAACTAACTATGTCCTGCACTGTTAACATCTTAAAAAGTATAGGTTGGCTGTTGTATATTTTTGTTTATACTTAGCTAGATAGAATAGAAATGAATAAATAACTCACATTACTATCCATAATTAAATTCTGAAATCAGCTAGATTATCTATAGGAGTAAAGTCAAGATTTTAGCTATTCTTCTTTCAATTTGATTATTATACATGCAAAAGTTAATTAGCTTAAATTGGAAAGAAGTAAACTGTAAAGTTGTAAATCATTTTTATTTAGCTTAACCCTACTCTAGTTTAACTATTATACTATTTTCTTGAATTCAAATAAGCCTTAAGATTTTCTGAAGGTAAATACTGTATCAGGAATTGTTTTATCTACCCACACATACTATTCAGTAAATAATATAGCTTCATTCTCTGCTTCTAATAAACTGACAGTCTCAGTCCAGTTTTAACGCTACTCCTGAAACAAAAGATATTTCTTCTAATTACACACAAAAAAATACTTCTATAATTCCATTAACATTCTATTCTGCATTTTCATCATACTATCTTTATTTATAATTTCACCCCTGTGCTGGAGTACAGTCTGGATCACTCCAGATGAGGAAAAACATAGGTGGGGTTTTATTTCTCATCAAAATGATTCTGTTACTAAACAAACTAAGAACAACTTCATTACTAAACCATTTAAATCTTTACATCATAAGCTACAAATAGAACATTCTATCATACACAGATATTAAACAAGATTATTAGATGGCAGAACCTGTTCTTGAGCTTGGACAACAACAGCAATGAGAGGCTATTCCTCCCTACCAACTCCCAGAGAGCGCTCAAACAGCGAGTCCTCAGGACCCCCAACCTTGCTCTGGTCTCCCTGGCTAGAACTAGGTGCAGCAACAATCAAGTACCAGTCTTCAGACCCAATACCAATCCTGAACTTATCAGTAAGTTCTCTCAGCTAGCAAACTATAGCAGACCAAGTTATTGCAGAATATCTCTCAAAACACTTTCCTTACAGTTTTCCCTTTTCTCCAATGAATTCCTTGAAGAGCATTCCTCTTGAATGATTCTTCTCATGGAAAATATCTGAGCAACCCCAGCTCTATTCATTGGGTACTTTTAAAAGATTGCTTAGGTATTTTTGGGTTAGTTGTCATTTATTGGGCCACCTGCTCTGATTCCAATTTCTTGGGGGATCATGACCCCAAATGTAGGGAAGTTGCCACCTACAACATAGGAAATGTTTGAGGACGCTGCCACTTGTCTTTTTCTCTCCACCTAGTTCCTTCCACCAGTTTGACTAGTAACACTCTTATTAACAGCTCTCCCATACTGTTGTCTCCACTTTTATTTATTAATAATAAAATATTCAGAATTACATTCCACTTCTTTTGACTCTGCTGAGTCATCAATTCCTACTTAGCCTTAAATGTATCATAATGTCTTAGGAATTCAAATTAAAACAATTAACATTATTTTACAAAATTGGGGTATGTGACACACGCATGACCATCTATTGGCATTGTTGGGTCCATGTTTCATAGCGGAAATCATCTAGAGTACCCCTCTGATTCCCTGTCCCACCATCCACACCAACATTTTCCATCGAGTCAGCCACCTTGTTGGCTCCATGACGAACGTGGCAGAAGGACACCACCGAGTTTTCTCCAACCATGTACTAGAGGGTGTCTAGAAGGCTAGCCAAGCACCAGCTAGATGAGATCTTCTCTCTTGTCTTCCAATTTTTGAATCCCCATATGAATCAGGATATTAGTGTCTCCTTCAATGATCACAGGTAGCCAACCTCCATGACTAGGCATTCAAAACCCTAGATTAGGCCCTTGAATTCAACAGAGTTATTGATGTCAGTTCCAATAGCTCCTAGATACATCGAGAGAATCCTGCCATTAGAGTCCCTGCAAAATGCTCCATAGTATGCTGGCCCCGGGTTTCCCCTAGAGGACCCATCAAAATTGAGCTTGAAGACCTGGGGTGGGGGTGGAGACCAAGAAGACAGACTAGAAGGATTGTAGATTATGTCTTTGCACCTAAGACCATCCATCTAGAATCTATCTAAACCAGATATTGCAGCAACATAGCTTTCCTCCCTTGGGATGATCTTATCCTCATCACTCCATTGCTTGCTGTGAATCATGGACAAATGGTTTTCTTGCAAAGTATTCCAAACATCATTAACATTATTCCTTCTATCCCAGAAGATCCTTCCATTTTTTTCCTTCTATATGCACCACATTTCCAATCTAGGAAAAGCCTCCCACATGGTGCAAATGATCCAATTTTTAAAGGCCTTAGGGTGTCAGTCCTTCATAGTTTGAGTCGGATGCCCTCTCCTTCTATCGCCTATTTTAAATCTCAAATCCCCTTTGTCCCAAATGGATGAAACAAAGGGAAAACTATCCAAAAGGTGATCCATGCTTTCCTCTTCTTAGAGACAAAGGGGGCACTAAGAAGGGCCCTAGAGCCCCCGTTTTTGAAGGTTTTCCCCTATGAAGATTCGACCTTTGGATACTAGACAAGAGAACGTATCCACCTTTGGCCACGAGTTAGTATCCTAGATCTTCTTCCAAAATCCATCCTCCTCCTCATCAATGCTTACCCTAATGTTGTAAGCTTCCTTTATGCTGAATGATCCCTTCTCAGAATAACCCCACCGTATAATATCTTCCACCCCTAACCCAAATGAATCGATGCTGAAGTTCCTCCTGTAAAGACCTCAGTTCATCATCAATAGTGATATTAAGCCCTACCTGATAATTCCACTACCCCTGGCCCTCCAGTCCTCGATCTCCCCAATAATGGTTTACCTTAACCCTTCCTTCCTTAATTCCTCTTTCATGCAAACGTATCCATATTGGGATAGATCCCAACTTAGGAAGCTGATTCAATGAATCGTCTTATAATTTAGCACTCTCCCCATTCCCTATTTCCTAGAAACAATGTTTTTGCACCAACCTTCACCCACCCACAGCTTTTCTCCAAATGGGAGAGCCAAGTTGGTCATCATTGAGTCAAACCAGTTGATCCTTGGGATTATCTCTGGCATACTTGATGTGCCATAACCTATCCCAAGGTTTGACCAAGTAATTAGAACACCTCCACAACAATTTTGTACCCTCTACTTTAGCCATAACCTTAGGGTCCCTAAGCCCCAACCCTCCCTACTCCTTGGTTCGACAGATGCCTTCCCAGCTTACCAGGGAAAATTTGTCTTTCGCCTCCCTACCACCCCAAAGGAAATTTCTTTGTAGACTTCTTATTTCATGAATAAAATACTTAGGAGTCGATAGGATCGAGAAGAGATAGATTGGCATTGCTTGAAGAACTGATTTTACTAGAACCAACCTACTAGGGAGGTTTAAAGGTTGAAGGACCCAACTAGAGAGCCAGTGTTTCATTTTGTCAAGGAGTTCCTACCATGGGATTGTTTTCAACTCCCCTACCCCAAGGGGTGCTCCCAAGTATTTTGAATGAATCACCCCTAGAAAGAAACCCAAGATCCTAACAATATCCCTCTTAACATTTGGTGCAGTATTCATAAAAAGGACCTGGGATTTATTGGGAATGACTACCAGGACTGAAGCCTTAGCAAAGAGGTTTAGACTCTTTTTGAAGCTTTGAGCTTCTTGGACTGAAGGGTGCCCCATGAGCATGGTGTCATCTACGAACTGCTGGTGTGTCTAGGGGTCTATTCCATCATGGACTTTGAGCCCCCGTAACTCCCCATTCCCTGCTTGAAACTGAATAAGGTGACTCAAACCTTCTGCCATCAAAATGAAGAGAAAAGGATACAGAGGGTCCCCTTGTCTGATGCCTCGGGAGGGTTGAAACACTTTAGTTGGGGAGGTGTTCAGTAGGATATTGAAGAAAGGAGTTGTTTCCAGGCCCATAACCCACTCCACCCATTGAGGACTGAAGCCAAAGGCATCAAGCATCTTGTCCATGTACTGCCATCTTAGTTTGTCATATGCCTTCGCAATATCAAGTTTGATCATCATGCCTGGTCATCTGGTATGTTTTAGGGAATGAAGCACCTCATGGACAAGGAGGATTCCATCCAAAATCTTCCTTCCTTCCACAAACCCTGACTGTTTAGGGCTGATAAGGCTAGGGAGGATTGGTCTCAGGTGGTTTTCTATTACCTTAGAATTAATCTTGTAAATAACATTGCACATGGCTACGGGTATGAATTTATCACGGCTGTATGCACCTACCTCTTTAGGGATTAGAGTGAGAATATTTGCATTGAAATATTTGAGGACTCCTCTCTTACTCCTAGATTCTTCAACAATCTCTAGGACTTCCTCCTTGACCAAATCCCAGAAATGGTGGAAGAAATTCGAGGTGAAGCCATCTAGCCCAAGGGTTTTCCCAAGAGCCATTTGGTGGATAACTTCCTCAACCTCCTGCATAGCAACTGACTTAAGGAGCATTTCATTGTTCTCTTTGGTCATGGTCCTAGGGATCATATCAGTAATTCTAGTTATGGCTCTCCTTCTATCACCTCCATCCTCCCTTAGGATATCAGAGATGTGCTAGGTACACTCCTCCTCTATTTCCCTTTAAGTCTCCACCCTACTTCCATCCGAATTCTTGAGCTTGTGTATTTTTGAGCTATTTCTATTCTGGAGGACCGGGTTGTGGAAAAATTTAGTATTCCTTTTCCCCTCTTGAAGCCATTTAAACCTATACTTGTGTTGCTAGAAAACCCCCTCCTACCTTTCCCTAGCCTCTAGCTGACATAAAAGATCCTTCTCCTTGAGCTTCATGTTCTCATCCCACCCCTCATCCATCTCCTTCTTATTTATAAGTTCAATTTAACTTATCAACCTTTTTTTGTCCTCAGAGATATTTCCAAACTCTTCCCTGTTCCATGTGTGAATTTTGGCCTTAAAGGATTTGAGCTTCTGTTGGAAACAATACATTACTGTACCTATGGGGGGGACCATTTCTTGGCACCACTGGGTGACCAACTCCTTAAAGTCCTTATGATACAACCATAATTGATTAAATCTAAATGGTTTGCTCAGGGTAGCATTTGGCCAATCCCAGTTGAGGCAGATAAGCCAACGATATGAGCCGATTGCATGGAGAATGTTAGCCCTTATTTCCCTCGTACCTTGTACAATGTTTTTAGAGACCATGAAGCTATCAAGTCATGAGGAAACTAAGTGTTCACCTCCATGTTTGTTATTCTAGGTGAACCAACCATTCCTTGTCTCCATATCTATCATAGGACTTTGGGTCAAGAAATTATAGAAAGCCTCCTGATACTTGTCTAGGGATCGTCTGCCCCCTTTCTTCTGCTTTAGATTGGAAATAAGATTAAAGTCCCCTCCTATTACCCAGTTCCCTGTCTTTATTAGACCCTTGACCCATCCTAAGAAATCCAAAAATTTTGTTTATGAGGAAAGGCACTAGGGCCATAGATATTCATTAAGGATCCTTTAGTTCCTAACTTCAGTAGTTGGAACTCTGAAATTAGTGCGAATAGGTTAGCTCGCAAATCCTTCATATCCATAATGTTTGGTTTCCATAGGATCACAATCCCACCAGCCATTCCAGCAGCATCAAGAGCCATGGATCTACTACCCTTCTAGATCTGCTCCCTAATTTTTTCCATTATTTAAGAATTGCACTTAGTTTCTTAAAGGAAAAGAATATCTAGTTTCTCTTGCTTAATCTTCCTAGTTACAGTCTTCCACATTTTGGGATGATTACACCCCCTTATATTCCAAGATATTATCTTCATAGAAAAAATTTATTAACCTCAGAAAATGCCACCCTGATTGTGGGTTACTGACCCAATTCGATGAGTTTAACACCTACCTCCTCTACGTGCTGCTTGTTTGTTTTCCTTCCCCTTCACATTTCTTCTTTTGGGGATTTCCTCTTGCTACGTTTTTGTGGGTATGGCTCAATCCCCAGGTTTTGGTGTGCTCACGTTCTGAGAATGACCTCTTGGAGAAGCTCTAATTTCCTTCTATAGACATAACAATTTCCCTTCTTCCCGTGTTCTGCTTCGATTACATCTAGATCCAACTCCCCCAACTCCATTTATTCATCCTCGTCTTCCTTAGTTCCTTCCATCAGAGTTTGGTGCTCCTCTTCCTTCTCTGTCTCCTTGATTTTTTCGGTTAGTTTTCCCTAATCTCCCTTATCCTTAGAGGTTCCTCCTTCACATGCCTCCTTTACCAGGATATCAAATGGATTGTTGGAGCTGGGGTCTTTAACCAATAGGGTCTTTCCCTGTCTTAGAGGGGCCTCCTCCTTTGCCTCTTATTCTATTCTATACCTGAGTGAATCATTCTCTATTGGTCTCGCCACCTTGCTGCTAATTAGGGTTGGTTGATTGCTTAGCCATCTTTGCGAAATCCCTCCCTAGGTGACCATATTCATGACAGTGTCAAAAATGAAAAGGCAATTGTTCATAGTCTATGGGTTGAATCCATTCCTCATCCTCCCAGTTTAGGCTGATCGCTTCGGGGAATTCCTTTGATAGATCCAGACAAACACAAATGTGAGCAAAAGGTGTGTATTGTTGGGCTTTGGTTTGCTCAACCACCTTCACAAATTCTCCTAGGGTATTACCAATATCCTTCAGGGTATCCATATCCCAATACTTGCTAGGTAATGAGAAAAGATGGATCCAAACTGGGGCAACTGTCGAATCTTTAGTTTTTGGATTGACTCGTTCTTTCCAAGGTGTAAGATATAACCCAACCAAGAAAAATAAATATGGGCCTCCCTCCAGGATTCTATCCTTGTCTTCTTGATCAAGAAAGATGATTGTGAAGAAACCTTTAGACTCCAGTTGTAAATCATAGTGTCCTTTAGGGTTCCAAACTATCTTAATCCATTAGACCAAATCCCTCTCCTTGGGCCAGATCCCCACAAATTTCCCAATGAAGGTTGTCTCCTTCCATATCTCAATATTTCCTCTTACTGCCTCGGATCTTATTTGGATGGTCGAAATAGACTGGGTCTTTGGCAAACATCCTCCCGGACCATACTTTCTTTTTGTCCCTTCTCCATCCTTCTTTCTGTTTTCATTCCACATTTCCCCAGCCTCGGGCCCCAAGCCTCGTGGGTCCAGACCTTCCATCGCTTCAAACCTAGGGGATTTGTAGTCCCCTCGGCTCACCTCCCTCGTGCTAACTTGCGTGGCGAGCCTTCGTTCGCGAACATGGAAAAACCCTTGTCAAGTTGCTCTGCTCTCCTCAAGGTATGTTGTCTCAAAACAATTAAAATTACCACTTTTCAGCAATTTTATGTTAACATGTACCTACTAAAGATAATTTTTTAAACATTACTTTTTATTAATTTAATTAAATAAAATTTAATGTATTCATACTGAATGCAAAATGGTTGCTTAACCATTTTGAAAATTAATAGTTTGTATATACCTTAGAAAGTACAATAAGAACATAAGCATATATATATATATAACCGTCTTTTAATATTGTATACTACTAACCACTTAATGGCTTACTTACCTTATTATTAAATTACTAAGATTCCATTGTTATGTAGTGATATGGGAAAACACCATTTATTTAAATAAACTTTATTTTAAAGCAAACATTTTGATGCTACATCCCCATCAAATGTAATTGAAAGAAAATGAGTGTTGATGCTACATCCCCGACGTAAATGCGTGTGTTATCAAAGATCCCTCAACCAACACTTGTGACTTAGTGACTGTTCAAGTCTCATTATTATTGTATATAAAAACTCAAATATCGTTTGAATATAACAAAGTTTTAGCTTGTACTTTGCATATAGTGATCTGTTTTTGCGGTTAATGATCCATTTAACAGAGGAAAGGTTGGATCGTGGCACACTAGGTCATTTCATTTATTCGAGGGATCTTCATTTCATTTCATTTCATTTGCAGTTAGATACGATCCATTCAAGGGATCTTCTTGGAATTTCCTTCAAACTTCATAATGTCTGGGAAATTTTGTCCAAATAGTAGGCCATGTTGGATCATGGCACACTAGGTCATTTCATTTATTAGGTAAGGACAAATTGGGTAAATTTAAGGTCGCCAAGAATGATAACTAAGTTGTGACATAAGAATTACAGTTGCTATAATATGCAAAATATGCCTTTGCTCCAGAGTTAGTATTTGATAGCCCAATTTGCATATTGCATCAATTCTTGATTTCAGTAAAAGATCCCAATGGCATATATCCATGTCAATTTATCTGCACCATACTATTTTCCATAGAGTATTCACATAAGGATATATAAAGAGATTAACATGGAAAGCACTCCCATCCTATAATATTCCCTCTAGCAGTATTCTGAAACAACAACAACATTAGCAACAATCACAAGCCCAAGAGGGCTCATGAGGGATGACCATATAGGAATAAGGTAACGGGACTCCCCTCATTTGAACTTCTAAACTCGGGCAATATGCCTTGAAACTATAACTTCAAATTAATTAAGCTAACTTATTAGGTTATATATATATATATATATATATATATATATATATATATATATTTCGTGGCTATGAGAACCTTTTCAAGCTGNGTGGCTATGAGAACCTTTTCAAGCTGCCTAGTCAGTGTTGTTAACTACATCACCTGGATACCAAACTTACTAGCCGAAGTCAGCCTAAATGTTAAACACGACCTAATTAACCAGAGTACGACCACCACCACAGTCGTACAAGTTATATATATAATATATATAAAACCTTATGAGATATATCAAAAGGAAAACCTTTATAAACCTTTATGCAATCTCCTCTTGTCCTCAAAATATTGAGATTTATGTTTATAACTTAAGGCCTCTCATCTATAACTATTATAACTTTGAATGACTCAATTAGATTTATAAGGCCTCCCATCAATAACTATTAACTTGGAATGACTCAATTAGATTTATGAGGCCTCCAATCAATAACTATTATAACTTTGAATGACTCAATTAGATTTATGTCTGTAACTTAAGGCCTCCCATCAACAAAATGCCTTAGACGGATGACAACCGATTGCTAATCCTTGGGCTTAACTTATATATATGCTCATGCTCAAGAGCATGGGATAGGAATCCATTTTAAAATGACTAAAATTATCAAAATTTCAAAGAAAAATAAAGACAAGAGAAACTTTAGAAGAGCAAATGCAATCTAATTACAAAATTTCACAGCGAAAGAGCTGATAGGTGAAGGATTTAACATGCCTGCATCTCTACTATTTGATTTTTTCCATAGGCTTCCAAAAGAATTTTGGATAGTTTCACTGCATTCTCCTGGAAAACTACACTGCTAAAGTCCTTCAACACTTTGGCAGAGAACTCAAAACTAGTTATTTTTCGCTGTTGTCACCACTGCTCACCATCAATGGTGAAAATACCATTTCCAAGAAGGTCTTCCAAAATATCATGGCTGAACTTTCCCTGTGAATTTTTCAAAACTAAATATATCACAACTTAACATACATAAAGATATGGCTCAAGATATCTGAAGCAATCTATTCTCACTCTTTATATATAACACTAACACAGAAGTAGCTGACCTTGTCGTACTTTGCAAAATTGAATCTAAGGATGTGCTCCACATTTGTAGGATCTGTGGTAAAAACATAGCTGAAGGTAGGGTAAGCTACTATGTAAGTTTTGTAGCGTTTGTAATTTTCAAAAAGAAAGTCATGTATTTGTTTAAAATTGATGATGTGACCAACAATGGTTGCAGCGATAGGTGGGCGCAGGTCACTTCTCCATTTCACTTTGAATAAAAATATCACCAACAGAGCCAGTGCTATTGATGTTGTTACATATTCCAAGCTCTAACCCATTGCTTCTTCTATCTTTCCAGATATGATTACGATGAAATGGGTATCACGAATTCTTTGAAATGTGTTATTTTTGGCAAAACCTTTCAAACTAAAGACATTGGTTCCATTTAATTACCCTCTACGTGTCATCCTTACTTGGAGCTTGTACGAGAGGGTAAAGGTTTCTACGCTCAACCCAAATTAATATATCAGTGCCAAACCACATGTTACAGATTCATTCCTAGGTATGTGAAAAAATGAGTTGTCCAGGGAGGAAGTCGGTGTACCCAGTTAAGTAATTTGTCTATAGGATACTTGGGAAGGCGTAAAGTCTTTTGATTTTTTTTAAAAAGTTCACATAAAAGATACATAATTGTGACAACTTTTCTAAAAAATATTGAAGTGATCGTGTAGAGGTAGAAAAGCTTATTGATTCATGAATCAACCTTCTTTTAGATACCGAGAAGAACATTGGCCACGTTAATTAAGCAATAAAGAAGATTAAACTATAAATAAATTCATTTTGAGTGAGAAGGTTATGCTCTTTAAAATAGATGGCCATTTGAATTGAAAGAAGAGTTTTGAAAACAAAGAATCGTTCATGTATATTTCATATCAATTTGGAGCACATGAAGATCAAGATAATGTTCTGTTGCAATGATTTGTATACTTCATATCAATTTGGAGCACATGAAGATCAAGATAATGTTCTGTTGCAATGATTTTTTTTTCTACATCTTGATATGCTTTTTGCAAGTATGCAAAATTTGCTTCACTTTTGTTGGGAAAATAAAAGGCAAAGCATTACAAAACCCAGGAAATGTGAGCTAATTTCTTTCTAAATTATTGGGCAAATATATGACACAATCAAAAGTAGTGAATCAATTTGTTGATTGCTTATTAACAATTCAGAAGGATTAGGCATTTCATTGAAATACTCTCTTTTGAAAGAAGTTTTCCAGCTTTGGCTGACAAAAGTGCTATGAAAATGCTAACTGTGTTCAATTAGTTGCTAATTCTTCCTACATTTAATATTCGAATACATATTTGTGTTATCTTGGAAGGGATTTTTAAAGTTGACCATTCATTTTCCTTCCTTTGTGATCATAGTCAAAGTATAAGGCCAACTCTACACCATTGGAAAACTTTAGTTCATGAGTTTTTTTTTGAGATTTTCCCCAAAATACTATTCAATTTTAGTTTCTCCTTTCCACCAATTTTACCCTCCAACAACAACTCATCGAGGTATTGTTGCACCTTTTTTGGGGCAATTGCTAGTAATAAGCCCTGATTACACCAAGGTCCTTGTACGAAGTCGCACACTTGAGCAGTACGGGAGATCTGGATGGGGAATGGGTCGGTGCAGTGAACTCCACACCCTACCCTTTGGAGATGGATAATAATCACCACTTATGTGAGGGAGCCTCTTCGTGGCTCCGGTTTAGTCCAGTTAGTTATTGGAAAAAAAAGGGGGCTCTCTCTTCTTTCCTTTAGAGTACTTCGAGTGAATGTCTAGGCTGAGAGAGCGCCAATTTGTGAAATTGTGTAGGTTATTCCAACCCACCCTTCTTATTTTCACAATCTCTTTGGTGGCGGACGTAAATGCGTGTGTTATCAAAGATCCCTCAACCTCAACCGACACTTGTAACTTAGTGACTGTTCGAGTCTCATCATTATTATATATATACAAACTCAAATATCATTTGAATATAACAAAGTTTTAGCTTGTACTCTGCATATAGTGATCTGGTTTTGCGGTTAACGATCTGACAGAGGAAAGGTTTACTGTGTGATCGAAATTTCTCTCTTCTACTTTCATTGGTTGTGTTTTGCATTCAGCTGTTACCACAAAAAGGAAATGGAAATCAAGACTGGAATGGTGGTGCCAGAGAGATATTTGGACATCATTACCTGCGAGTTTGCTTACGATCCTGTTCGATTGCCGGTCGACCAAGATCCCACCCAGAGTCTCTATGACAGAAAAACTTTAGAGATGATTTGGGAAACCAAGTGTGAAGCACAGAACCCGTATACGAGACAATGGTTCAACGCTAAAACTGCTGTTCCCCAAGCCGTATTGAGGCGGGAAATGGAAGAATACATTAAACTCCATCACTTTTCAGCGTCTGATGGTGCAGAGTTAGATGTAATTGAAGAATATGCAAAAGTTTTAGAAGAGGGGGAAATGAAGCAATATTTGAAAATATTAGAGAAATCTTTGTTAAAAATATTGACGACCAAAAAACAGTGTACAACAATGTGGAAGAAGATTAATCTATTACGCATGTACTGTCAGTTTCATAGTAAGAACATCGAAACTTTCAGATCTTTAGATGGCTTCAAATATTTGAACCAACTCATCCTTGAAACAACGATCCCTCTGAGCAGCCCCTCGGTAGAAATGGACATTAAAGAAGCTGCAAGGGATACCTTTAATGAAATCGCCAGGACGATTGATGTTATAGATCTGAAGCCAGTGGACATAGATAATATAAAAGAAGAAAATAAATTTACCTTCACCATGGGGTATATCTTTATGATATATCATATTTCTAGCCATGCAACAAGTTATATGAAATTCGAATCCCTTGTGTTGCGATTGTTTTGGAAGGTTTTTGATGAGCTGAATGAGCAAGTTCGGCAAATAATTGGAGAATTTCATTATGGATTTTATTTAGACACTATCGGTTCTGTCATTCTTACACTAAAATTTTCTGATGAGAGGAATGCAAACGATATCAGCAGTGAGGACTTGAATCATGGCATTTCTATTTTGAAGAGAACCTGGATCACATACTCAGATTTGGAGAGTCCAGTTCTTTTACAAGTACTCGTTAATGCTGTAATTCTGTGCATCGCGAGAGAAATTGATAGATTAGAAGATACGGAAGGTCTTTGCGAGGGACATCTGGTTGAAGCCAAAGCAGAGGGGCGGCATAATTCTGAAGCTCTTGATAAGGGACTTTGTCTTGTCACAGATATACTCATCAAATTAGACCCATCAGCTACTGAAATCTTGCAAGGAGCTGTGAATATAGTAGAAGAGGTTGTTCGTATGTTTAAACATTTTACTCGTGAGGATGATGAGAATGGGGATCCACAATATTTGAGTGGTGCAGAGTTTTGTGCGAAGAAAGGATGCACAATATTTGAGTGCTTTCACTCGAGAATTTCACAACTTGGATTGGGTGTCAGCACAGCTATAAGGAATATGGGAGGACCTTCTTTGGACACTCAAGTTTTGCTTGAATTTGTCAAACCGGGAAGTACCAGTTCATCCTGAATGTGAAGAGTTTTTTTTAGCTAATGGGTGAGTGATTTTAAGCTACTTGTTTTCCATCACTTGAAGTATAACGCACTACACGCCCATTAAAAATTTTCAGTGGATTGTGTGACCTATTATCCATCTATGAAACCTGAATCATTCGATCTCTTTTCTTGCTTTTATTTATTTTACTGGGAGAAATATATTTTTTACTTTTTACAAGGAGAAATATATTTTTATTTACTTTTAACTTGTGTGAGCGGACATGAATTTCTTATTATTTTTTAATGTAAATAATTATTTTTATTTAGTTTTAATTTTTTATTTTATAAAATAATATAAATTTTTTATTATTTTTTATTAACAATTACCAGTCCACCAAATAGAATGGCTCCATACTACCCTTACGATTTAATGAAGTAATTCATTGTGAACTAAATAATTTCATGTAGCACCCATGTTTTTATGTGTGAGTGGGCATGATTTTTTTTATTTTTTTTAATGTAAATAATTATTTTTATTTAGTTTTAATTTTTTATTTTATGAAATAACATAAATTTTTTATTAGTTATTACTGAGTCCACCAAATAAAATGGCTCCATACTACCCTTATGGAAGTAATTTATTGTGAACTAAATGATTCCATATAGCACCCATGTAGATTTACCTTCGTGTATATTGACATTGGTTCAATGGAACTTCCATTAAAACCATTACTAATTAAATATGCAAGAGACTCTGAGTGGTCGTTCTAGATACACTTGTTCTTCCAAATATTTATTTAAAAATGTTGATTTCACATAAATTTGATACACTTTCTAGTTATTTTGAGCTGCAATTGATAATACATGTTTCATTATAGTCAATTTCAAGTTGTTGACTAAATCCTTATGGAATAAGCCCCATCTTATGCTTTACAACTTCTCCACCTACATTTAGCTTTGACTTATAAATCCACCTTACATGTATAGTCTTTGTATTTTGGTAAATTACTCAACTCCAAAGTATTATTTCTTTTAATTTCTACAATTTCTTCATCCCTAGAATCAACCCAAACTTCTTCCTATACTAGATTAATATGTTGATCTAGTATGGTGATAACACATTAGAAAATGCATTTAAATCACATGTTCCTATGTCAAAGAGAAAAGGTAGAAGAAAGACAAGAGGCATAGGAAGAGGTGATAGTTTTTGTAATGTACCATTTGTGCAAACTAGGTACACTATCCAAAATATTTCAAATAGGCTTCCAAATGTATACATTGAAAACATTCTCTCTCAACACTCTCCTTGACAATAGATTTCACAATGATTCCTTGGTTATGAAATAATCATAAAAGTTCTTGTACATCCAAGCAAGTAGATCATCATGTGGCCCATACACACACGCATCAGGTATTATATCAATTATTCCCCAATTCCATAGGCGAGGATCCCATGTCCTATAATGATACTCCAAAATAATGTAATATGCATCAAAATAATCAACCATGTGTTCTTTCATCCAAAAAGTGAATGAAGAACCTCCACCAAGTAAACATCATATGTGCACCCATGTAGATGTGTATCATCATAATGCAACAAAGGATTTTGCTGCAAATGTAAAGAATATGGTTCTCTAGTCATTTCATCATCAAAAGGAGAGATAGGAAGCTCACACTCCTTGTGTGGCACCCTAAAAAATAAACCTTTCACCCATACTTCATTAGGATGAATGCTGAAAAATATGGAAGTGTAGGATCTAGGAGAAAGAACCAACTCACCCAAATGATCATAAAGTGAAAAATTTCCACCCTATGAAGGCTACATAGGGGTATTATTATGCATATCCCTCCAAAGTGTGAGACTTTCCTAATATTTTGGTTCCAAGGTAGTGGAATCATGCACTTCTTCCAAAAGGTGTAACCATTATCAAGAGGAAGATCAAGTTCCTCTTCTACCACAACAAGTGATTGGATCTCATCAAGATCACATTGAAACACATCAAGAACCTTCAATTTTCCATGTTCCTCCTGATCCATCATGTCATGAGAATCCTCAAAGCAATTCCCCTTATGACAATCTAAAATATAGGAGGGAGAACATGAAGTATCTTGCAACTTATAAAGAAGTTTCTTATTTTGAATTTTTAGATTATGAACATCCTCATTATTATTCAAGTATTCTTTATGTAACCATTCATTAATCTCAACCAAATTGTTTCTATAAAAAATAAAATACATGAAATTACCTTCGATGTTGCACATTGCTCTTTGAATATTCTCAATGTCTTCAAGGAAAGATGAATCCTCCAATGAAGAATATTTCCAACAATAATTTGAAACCAATGGTTTAGTATCATGCAATATGATAAGGTATTCATGTATATTCCTTTCACTCATATTCAAAGACCCTTCAATGAAGTATGTTTTATGAGAGCAATCCTCATCTTCTTCTTTCTTCTTGATTTGATCAAC
>LPNX011182968.1:281271-292545 GCA_001517045.1 Pseudotsuga menziesii
GATTCAAACAATTTTTGCATACTCCTAAGCAGCTTTTCTACAATTTTTTTTTTTTATCAAGGGTGTATCTACCTTGTAACCTTAGTTGAATTACTACATTATTTACATGACCCATAAAATATTCAACTGTGTATGATTATTTCATTATTAAACTCTCAAAATCTCTTCTTAAACTACACAATTTGATAATTTTTACGCCATTTAATCCCTAATAGATAAATAGTTTCTAGAATTTCCCAAGTTTCCTTATAGGTTTGCGCTATGGTATTTTTTGCAAAATTACAGGTTAGACTACATGTTAAATATAAGAAGGTATTTCACATCCTTCTTCTATTTTTCTCCAATTATCTTTATATACAATGGTCAACACCATTTTTGTTGTTATATTGGCATGGTCAGAATACCCATCAGCTACAAAAATCTAGATACCTTGAGAACGAAGCAAGGTTCTCATTTTTATAGCCCAAAAGTCATAATCATCTTTCCCAATGAGCATGGGAATTTGTGGTTGGGCAAAACTACTTCAAGCAATATTGACATGGGATCAAAATACGTTAAAGACAAAGCTTCGTACAAGACTTGGGTTTTCATGGTTAATTAAGCAATTTTTCTCGATTCATTAATAAACTGATATTATTTCTTACCAAAAAAATTGCACATACCTCTCACTCCTAGTTTAAATGTTAATAATTTTTTTTACCAAATGTTGTGTATTACAACCAACATTAAACCTCTATTTTTAAATTCTAAAATTCTTCCAACTTATGACACACCAATGAGTCTATATGATGCTCTCTTCTTTTTGAAAATTCGATGGAAACCCTTACGCATACATCCTGGCACAATAGATGTCACCAAAAAAAAATTGTTTCTAGAATAGTTTATAACGCATAGGAACCCTTCCTACTACTTTACCAAGTCTTCTATGTTGTTTCTTCCATACATAGACTCAAACAATTAGAAGCCACTTCATGCTATCAGTTATATGCCATAAATTATTCACAGAATATTACATAATAAACACTAAAGAGCGTGAGATCTTCAAGTGCATAAGTCATCCTCTTCACTCAAGTCACATACAACCTTAGATGGTTTAAGTTACAAACTTATCCATCCACAGGAGCATACATTCAACCACCGACATGGTTCTATTTTTCCCAAATGGTGTCTCCTTCCCTTCATGGAACCCTAACAGTGTTCTTAGCCCACAAGAGGCATATTTATTCATGCATTCCCATCAGCACTATCTCACAACTCTGACCAACAATAGAATTTTAGCAAAATTCCTACATGCCCTTTGCATGTTCCTTTCTCTATAAAACTAAGCTCACATGATGGACATGCAATATCTTTCAATGCTTTGATACCATATGAGAGCATAGAGGTGTGCATGAAACAGTCAATGTGCAATGTAAATAAAAATAAAGAATGAACTCCAAAAATCAATGTGCAATGCAAAAAAAAATAAAGAATGAACTCCAAAAGAAAAAACAAGCATCACCAAAATTTTACTAAATATAAAATGTTTATATAAATAAGGACAACTGCTAAAGGCAACAAGTCCCTTCCTTATGCAATTGACTCCTTAGCCCTTAGTTTTAAGGTATTTGAACACATTGTTGTCTATAGAATTTGGATGTTGCATGCTTCTTTCTTTGTTTCTATTGGTGCTCCTATCCTTGCTTCTGCATGAACTGGTTCTGTATTTAAAATATTTGGGTAAGGTGATGAAAGGTGATGTCCTGGTGTGAATGATGTAGATGTGCTTGCACCATGTCCATTGATGTTTGTTTTATGGATTTATTCACGTGCTTGGTGAACTATAGGACGGATTTAGGAACAAAAGATAGAAATTCATAGAAACTGATGGATGAATTGATTCAATGGAGGAACTGGTAGCTACCCTTGCTTTACAATTGTTGGATTACATGGATGGGATGGTAGGGGCCACTTAAAAACATAATGAAAGGAAAAAGGTAGATAAGGAAATAGAGAATAGTATGGGAATCAAGAACTAGCAGCAAAAAAACAACAAGCGATGAATAATCTAATCTTGGCAGCAATAAATCAAAGCAAAGCCACATAAGAGAATCCAGATGTTGTGGGGAAACCCACTCTGGAGAAGAGAGAGGATCGAAGGAAAGAATAAAAACTATCTAGAAAAGGGAGTAGCGATAGCCTGGATCTTATTAGAAAGAAAAGGAAAGGTAGTAGTAGAGTTGTTTTTTTAATGTGCTTAGTTAATTTTCTCGGTTATAAAGAAGCAATACTTTGTCCAAGTCTATGTAAATAGTAAGATAAATTATTGGTGGAAGAAATACTGGTCAAGCATGTGGATATGGCCTCTATAAACTCTTAGAATCCTCTTGAGTGACACACTTCTTATCGATCTTATTTAGGAAGAATAAGATTATCCGAATGATTTAGTCTTCTTATGAGATTTCTTGAGAACCAGCCCTATAAAGGAAATTAAAGAGTAATTCCTATTCCAACCATCCGATGGTGTGTTATTAAATAGGTGTATAGAGTCTAGGTCCATGATGATATTGAAACCAACACCAGCATGAAGGTAAGAAAAATCACCCTAGCAATCATATCCTACTAGAAAGCATCCATCATTAAAGCGATTAATGTTTGAAACATTTATCACTTCGGGCGTTCTTATAATTGAGGTGGAAAAATTCTGTCAGAATTGTCATTAATGAAACCGATAATTATCATTTTAATAGTAGTTATCAAGTTAGGAAATTCCAAAAAAAAAAGGTAGTGGAGTTTGAAAGTTTCATATCCAATCACACAGATAAGTAATAAAATAATTTTATTTAATTGAATAGTTTCTTTAGAGTCTTTTCTATTTTATTTATGTCCACTAATTGTTGGATGATAATATAAATGAAGAAGGAGAAGTATATATAATATAATAATAACAGTGATTTGACTAAACAAGAAAAACATTAGTCCCAATTTGTTATTTCATCTTAACCAACTACATGGAAATATGTACTCCATTACGACAAACTTAGTGTCAATTTAGAGAAACTTGTGCACATTAATGCAATTTGCATCAATTAATAGATATTGGATTGGCACATTCAATGGATATAGGTAAGGTTGTAGAAGATAACAACATGATCAGTCATGACTCTCTTCCCCATTACCAGTCAAGATGATAAGAGTTTAGGTATGTTCCCCAGCCACATTAGTACCTTCTCTCAATTAACATGAAAATACAGATAAAGCTATAAAGCATAAATTTCTCAATAAGTGGCCATCTACGAATATCACCAGCCTTAATATTTTCTCCATGTTGACTGCCTTTGATTGTAGATCGTTTCAACCACACAGAATTATTCCTTCTCTTAAGTTCTGTTTGGGAGGAAAGAATGTTGCGATCGAGGTCAAGGTGGTTGATGCGCCCCTTGATTATAGTCTTTTACTAGGTCGGAATTGGATGTATAGTATGCAACCCATAGCCTCTTCTCTATTTCGAGTTGTATGCTTTCCATTTAATGAGAAGATTGTTACGATTGATCAGACATCATTAAAAAATATGAGTGTTAATGCATCGTTGGGAGCTTCTATCCCTATTATCTACCATTCTCATCCAACAACTCGGAGTTTGGGTGTAGGTATGTATCCATCCCTTATGGGGACATTTAATTGTTCTGCACCCGTCCTTATGATTGGATCAAGTTTCGATGGGGATTCATCTTCATTTTAGTGTCTTTTCGCACTACCCATATGGAAGATCCTTGGATTCTTCCACTAGTAGAAAATGAGAAATTAATGACTAAAAAAATGACTAAAATCAGGCTATAAACAACTATTTTTTATTCGGTGACTAATAGTAGCAAATTTCCACTATCTTATAGCTAGTCGTATTTCACTAGTCATTAATAGCTTGACTTAGTAGTCATTGATTTAGTCATTGATAGACAATGATTTAGTCATTTATAGACAATGCTTCAGTCATTGATAGTCAATGATTTAGTCATTGTTTTAGTCATTGATAGTTAATGATTTAGTCATTGATTTAGTCACAGATTTAGTCATTGATTTAGTCATAGAGTTAGTCATTGATTTAGTTGCTGATTTAGTCATTGATTGCAACCATTAATGACCAAATAAACCACTAAATGTTAACATATTAATGAATAAGCTAAATATGACTAAGATATGGGAAATTAGCTACTAATAGTTGTATATATTTGAATTTAGTCATTTTTGTAGTCACAAATTTATGATAGGGCATGGAGGAATCGAACCACCAACCTCCTGCCTATAATTAGGCAGACAATCTACCATTGAGCTAGCACCCTTTAAGAAGTTTTTATTGCTTGACAATGATGATATTAAGAAAAATTTATGATAGATATCAATCTACAAACTACATAATTATTACTATTACAACTTACCAGTAACTAGTATTTATGATAAACTAATTGTTGAGAGCTATGTACAAATTTCCCTGTAACTAAAGCTAATAAAAATACTACAAATACTCTTACCAAAGAGATTTAGTGATGAGTACCTCTTCCCATTCTTCATCGATATCATTCTCATAGTCCAAAGAAGAGTCCTTCCTAAAAGGATTCGAAGCCCAATTCCATCATTGTATCAAAAACAAAGAGTCAGAAACAAAACTTTCCCTCTTGTTTACTACAATATTAAGAATCCATGAGCTTCAAGGTGTTTCAGATGTTCCTCATCATGGGCTATAAAAATTAAAACACAACCTATTTCTTTGACAATTAATAGACTTAAATTATGCAAAGTATATTCACCTTTTCTTTGAGAAGGTTGCATAATAAGAAGGTCTATGGTTGTGATCAAACTGCAAAAGGTTTCTTCTCTTATTGTGAAGCCTATTTTAGCTTTAAATCAAGTGATAAATATTCTAAGAGCCAGGAAGATTCAGAAACTTATTGCTAATGCAGACTCGACGATTATCAATTATAAAATTAGAGACTTGACTCCCTATGCACTATAATGTCTTGCGAAAATGATCTCTAGACCTAGAATTCGAAGAATTGTAAGTATTTTGACTTGGGGAATTGCAATTATTGCAAGTATTTAGCATTGAATCATTTATTGTTTCAAAGGTACCATTTTGTATGGAGGAGTTATGCTTTGTGAATCATTATTCCTTGGCTATAAGGGTACCTAATAGTGGATTCAATAATTAAAGAGTCATGTTGCAAATATAAAGAGAAATACCCTGCTCCTACAACATTGCGTCTTTAGAGAAACCTTTAAAGGGATGTATATTTGGCTTCTAGGTGATGATACTAGTTATTTGAAAGGCAGGACAAATGGCTAAGCATGAATTAAACTTGAAAAACTTGAAAACTATTAGGTATAACCAAATATATATCAACTCTATGTTGAGATGTACAGGATCTGAAACAACTTCCATGATGATTGGACAACAGTTCATAGAGAGAAATAACGATTGATAAGAACTAAAATTTCCTTAGAATGTATGGTCACCTAAAATAAGACTACACTAAAATTTAGATTCTAATAAGCTTTTGAGATTGACTAAACCTATCGAAAAGGTTGGAGAGATTGGTATTCTATAGTGTTCTTATAATGCACAGTTGCATAAAGGCATATTCTTATCAATATTTATGACTTTCAAAATGAAGGAATTTACTTGACCATGAAATGCACATTTATGATGAAGCAAAGGATAGAGAAAATCATGATGAGGTTCATATTCCCCATTTGAATTGCCTACAAGAAACTATTTCTTTGTAAGGGTAATAAAGCATGTCTCCATCCTGCTTGAGTGGAATGTGAAAGTTCCTTGCCCTGATTATCTGATTATGAATTAGTTGTAAGTTCCAATTCCCTTCAGGCCATATGGAATGTTTATGCCTTCCACTTTGACTCCCACGTGGGATGTGTTGCTTCTGCAATGGAATATAAGAGCCTCACTAGGACCTAGGTCTCGTATTTTGGTGTGGAGTTATATTTACAAGTAAAAAGTTCAAGGTTCATGAAGAATTGTTCAAAACCTACCATTAGTATAGCATTATAACATAGGGTATGTTTCTATGGGAGGATAGAGGAAAGGTAGAGCATATGGTAAGAGTAAGAGAGGGTATGACCTAGCTAATTTAAAGAAAAAAAATCTAAATCTTGGCTGAATTAGAGATTGAATAGTCTATTAGTAAGGGGTAATGTGTTGGTGAGTGAGTGTAGCGCTAAGGCCTTATATTTCTTTTCTCTTAGGCACCCATTTTGGAAAGTGATGCTAAGAAGTCCCCAAGATGGCCAAGGGATATCTGACAATCCTACACAACATTGGTAATGTCCCAGTGCAACTTAGGGACATCCCCTGTGCAGTGTTAGATCTTAAAAGATAGGCTCATTTGAAAATGGTTATCTCTTGTATTTAGATCCATAAAAATAAGTCTATATCCATAGATAACAAACTTGGAAAAATACAAAGGCTTAAAATGGTTGGATAAAAGGAAACAAAAGCTATAAATGCCATATTAGCAAGAGGTAAAACACAATTATTAAAATAAAATTACTAATATCCAACAACAAAAGAAGACAAAAATCACCCTTTGCCTCTAAAGGAACCAAAAATGTGCTTCCCTTTGAAGTGCTCTGAAATCCTTGCACCTTTGAGCCAGAAGCATTATTAGATAGTCCATTAATATTCAATAGTTCATGTCCATTTGTGCTTTCCAAAACATCTTGTCCATTTTCCCACTCCCTCTGCAATTTCCTAGACGATGCCAAATTGGGAGTGGAACAGTGGCTTGATCTTTCTATAGAACCTTCTGACATTTCAAATAAAAATCTTGACTGCTTGCTATTCTGAGACTTCCATGAAATTGATATTTCCTTTGAAAGCCCATTGAATTTATCGGTCTCAACAAGGAGCAAATTTGATAAATTGTGAGGATTATTTAATACACTATCATCTGAATCAAAATTCAAAAACAATATGTTTGAAATTATACTATTTTCTCTAACATTTGAGCCATTCTTATAAACTTCTGGAAGGATATTACACACCATATTCTCCAAGCATTCTAGCTTTCCAGAACTGGCATTAGAATCTCTAGCAATTTCTACTTTCTCGGAAATTTGAAAACTAGTACTTGTACTTCTATCGGTTGCATCTAACATAGACTCATTTTCAAAATTTTGGATAGTTCTTGTACTAGTATTTCTAGCTTCTGAAACTGATATTTCCTCTAACATAGGCTCATTTTCACAATTTTGGATAGAACCTACACTAGTCTTTTCAGCAGTTGAAACTAACATTTCCTCTGCTTTATGATCAGTAACTCCAAATCTGTCACTGTCACCATTAAGGGTGCAAGTATTTACATACTTTTGATGAAGAGAACAATCTTTAGAACTATAATAATCCTTTGAAAATTGGACTTTTTCCATAAAGGGAGGCACCTCTGCTTCTGAAGAAATAGGTTTAGAGAAACCTTCACCATATGGTTCTACAAAGTGTTCTTCATAATTGTTTTGATACCTATCATCAAATAGAGACCTTTGTAGACAGTTCTCAACATTGTTTCCTGAAAGAATTCTACTACTTTTATTTAGAGCAACAACATTCACTTCACTGTTGCTTTGAACAACAGATTTGCTTTGAGGGACAGATATTGGAAAGCTATATTTAGAAAGTCCAACATAGACAATACCAGATGACACTGAAGCTGCATCTGTTCTTTCACTTCTTGTTTTTTCAATGTTCCCACTACCCAGCTTAGATGAACCCTTGTGTGTGTTAGAGGATGAATTCTTCAATAGAATTTTAAAACCTTCATGACTCCTACATTTCATAGTAGGATCAACTAAATTGGCATTCTTTCCATGGAAAGCTTCCCCAACAGTATTTACACATGAATTTAATTTTATATATGTTCCAATAATTGCATTAGGTTTGGAATCAGTATGTTTTTTAGATATAAATGTTGATGACTACCCACCCTTATTGACCAACAGCTTGCCATGATCAAAACTCAACCCTGATTACGCAGCTTCCACCACCGAGGTAGGGAGATTTAATCTTGGAGACACTAAAAGTGAATGAGATGAAATTGTTTTAGGATTAGAGGAGCCTTGAACAACTGGGATCCTCATACTAAATGATTTTTCCTGTGCAGCATGGGAGCCCCTGCAACAACCATTAATGTCTCAATATTAAGTAAGATATGTAATATTCCACCACAAACTCCTAAATCATATGGAAGATTATGTTCACTAAACTTAATGTGTAATGTTACTCTGCACCAATCTAGGGGGGTGCTGGGAAACTAAGCAAATATTTCATCACAAGAAATAGATTTCGTACCAAGATGCACTAGTTGGAAATACAACTAATCTTCCAGCAGCTCCACTGGCAAGGGCAGCTCCATTGGAAAGGGAAGTCTTAGCATTACCTCCTGTGTTCTAGTTTGACATGGAAATATGAACAGGTATATTATTACAAAACGAAAATGAAGCCATGTATAAAGAATCTAGAAGATAATCACTGAAGTAAAACATAAGCTGTCTAAAGAAAATAAACATTATCTTATATACTAATGAATATTTAGGATTGAATCAGAAGCTATTAAATAATCTAATATGGAAGCATAGAAAAAGCTGTCTACATAGATATCAATAACAAATGCTAAAGATAATTGGATGGAAGTACAATATACTAAAATCCTAAAGTCACTTATAGGAGCTAGTGATTTGCCCAATTCACTTGAAGAAGCTGATCCAAGCAAGGAAACCTCTGGCACTGGTGGAGGTAAACAAAGTCCCCAGTGTTGCTGTGAAGGACTTGTAACATCATAGAACTTCTGAGTTTTGCTACTAGAAAAATACGACATAGAAAATAAAAAAATCTAAAAGCTAAATGTGAAATATTTTTTAAAACAATTTATCCCAATAAAGAAAACTTTCTAAATTAATATAAATATATTAATAAGAATATTATGTCGAATGTTTCAAAATGAACTAAAAGAGATAACTGGGGCAACAATACAGTAAATATTACATCCCAAAACTAGTGTATAGATATACAAAGTAGCCAAGGCTGATGTCTAAAAATTTGTCTATTCCAATTTCCTCCAACAAATTTTACAAAATTTTCCCCCAAATAATCTCTTGAAGGATTTCTTCACTACAGCATCCAACCCCATCCACGTGGGGCCTTCCTCTTCCCATTTCTTCAAGCAATGAGGTCTTCGTCACATAAATCTAGGATTCAAATCATGGGATTAAGTGTGCAAGGGGGTGTTGAATTGGTTCCACATGTTAACAATGATTGTCATCACAATGCAAAATCTATATCAATGATTGTCAACACAACCTCTACAAAATATACATCAAAAAATAAAAGCATAGGAATTCTGCTACGCGATTTGAGAAAGAAGAAGATTCATCTTCAAAGCTTAGTTAAAGAGTTGTACTCGACAATTTTTCTTGAAAACACAAGGTTTTAAATCTGTCCTTACTGAGACCAGAAAAAACAACCCATGAATCAGACAAAATTTAAAAGAAGATTCCAGATAAATAACAAACAAACATACCATCACTAAGTACCAATACCTTATCACTGTCTATTACTGTGGGAATTATGTGAGCTATAGTGATCGTTGTACATTCATGAGTTTCTGATTGTATTATTTGTTGGATAATGGTGTACATTCATGAGTTTCTAAGGCTATGGCCTCATCCATTACTAAGATGCGGCTATGCTTCAACAAGGCACGTCCTAAACAAAGAAGCTGGCATTGGCCCACATTCCAATTTTCTCCATTTTCTGTCACTGAATTGAACACCACTTGTTAACAGAATGGTTAAATACACATCCATACATAAATGATAAATTTAAAGCACATAGAAACTCACCTAATGTATCAAGCTTCTCTTTACTAGAGCACACAACTTGTCCAAGCTGACTTTTGTCCAAAGCCTAAAAAACCCAAAAGAACAGTTGTTTTGAGTTCAATTTTCTATTAAAATGACAAAGAAAAATAAATGCTTGGATCAACTTATGTGTGACATTGGCTTCATATATCTAATAATCAGATAGGATGCCAAATAGATATGATGACATTTTAATATAGACCGAACGAGTTTTATGCTATCTGCTCACAGCAAAAATTTAAAATTCCTTAAAGAGGTGTTCCAACAGGTATTTTTTTGAACTAGAGCAAATTATATTGATAAAATAATAACTTTCCATTGACAGAGTTGTACAAAAATTATTGGCCACAGTACATGACATCCAGCTAAGGAACATCTAAAAAAAATCTGAATCATTTTAGTGAGGTAAAAACAAATAGTGGAGAGGTCATTGAACTCTCTGAAATGGAAAAGGAAAACTAAGATAAAACCAGTTAGGAAGAGACTTTAGCACTTCATGGTCTTCCAAATTCCATCTATATTCTAATAGGAAAGACTCCAACAAGTCAATAGGAGTACAATTTGCATCCTTTCTACTTTTATAGCTCACTTAGTTAAGAAGTATTGAAGATTATTCAAAATTCTACTGAAGTGATCAGCATCCACCTCCTATTAAGAGGTGGAATGTTGTTTAACCTATGTATATACAATTTGGCTCAACTTGACAACCTTGATGACTCAATTGTTGAACAAACAATGACCCAATTTAACCACCTAGAGAGGCCAACCTTGGAAAAAACAATGATTCCCTCTTTAAGAAATGAATCACATGTTGTGATAGGATACCATTTACTCTGTGTGGATATATCAACTAACCCAACTTAACGAATTTGATGGCTAAACTATGAAACAAGTAGACTTGATTTAATGTCCATAATGTGCCAGCCACAGAACATAGAATGCCCCCTTACAGGGTGTGTCAACCCTTCATACCTTTTGACAAAACATATGCACTACTCAGCAGTGTAATAAATGTTATATAGACTGAGATACACATCATTAGATCTTAAATCTAATGATGTAGGTTCCATCCTATACAACATTAATTATTCTGCTATTAAGTATTAATTCTTGCACATGATCTAGGAACTAGGAATCAAAATCATCAAAGTATAATTAACAAATACTCATGAATTAGCAATAATTGGAACCAAAATAGGTTTCCTCTCTGTATCTTTTATAAACAATAAAGTGTTACAATTCCCATGCATGAGCAATGGCTTAACTCAATGAAGAATTCGAATACCTAAGGGACAATTCAAATTCAGTGAGTGAGTCTAGCTTAACTGACTCTTTTCCATGCAATCTCACTCAGTTAACCACTTGACCAAA